>JAOTRA010000002.1:12368551-12387300 GCA_026260255.1 Pseudolaguvia tuberculata | reverse complement strand
CACACACACACACACACACACACACACACACACACACACACACACACACACACACACACACACACACACACTTTCTCATTATTTACTTGCTTGCTTGCTTACTCACCTATTCAGTGTGTTTCTCAGTCACACTTATTCACATACTGATTTACTCAGATGTCTTTCAGTCCAAGACCTCACACTCCTATAATTATAATCACATGCTACAGTGTGTTCTGTTCCTCACTGAAATTCCTCTTTTTATAGATAGCTTTAATTTTAAAATATATATATTTGATTCTCACTAAACTTTATTTAAGGTCCACAGCTGCAGTCTCATCTGACTATAACTTTAGTGTTAAGTACATAAAAAGTCATTTCATAGTGCAATGATTTCAGTGTATTGGGAGGACATGATGAAAACTGGGCGTTTTTTTGTTCTTATTTTGTACTCACTTCTAAAAAAAACCCTTTATTGCAAAATTCACTCAGGACTTTTTAGTTCCTGAATCTCTCCACCATAAGGACCTGTGGTAATCCCTCAGCCCCTGTTATCGAAACATTCTCTTAAAGTGATGAGCTCATGGATCTTAAGAATTAGCCGCCCACATCCTTCCACATCTGATGAACTGACCCCCTATTCAGGCTAGGAAAGCAATGTTTTTTCTTCATCTCCCACCTGGTTTGGAAACACCAAGGTAGAAATTCACATATGGTCCCCTCTGCTCTCTCCTGATCTTTGGTCCAGTGTCAGTTAAATGCTGTGGCTTGTTCTCGCTGAATCAGGTTGTGCTCTTGGTGTGTGGCTTGGTGGGCTGACCAGGCTTTTCTCAAAAATTACAAACCAGAACTGTAGTGGAGTTTTCTCCAAAAAAACCTTGTGAACAATAAAACTATTGCGTAAATAAATGTTTCTGTTTGCTCAGATTTATAGCTTTTTATGATTTGGTCAGTTGTTAACTCAGAGGATTATGGTGGAATATCCCATATGGCCGTCAATCTGTGAAGTGCAGATTGTGGGGTATGTGAATGGTACTTTCTTTGTTTGTAATATTTTATATTGAATAAATGAAGAAAAGATTTTTCACCGCTAGAGCTGGTGCCAGGTTGGATGTAATTACATCTAAAAAGGTTTTTTGCGTAATTATAATAATACACAAAAGTACATAGATTTTTATAATGTTGAAATGCATCTGTACACCCTATTCTTAATTTGCTATTGGATGAAGCTCCAGTCTTCTGGTAAAACCTTCCAGTCCAATGTTGTGCTTGAATGTAAGATATCTCTTCCTTCAGCTGAGATATCTCAAATAGTGAGATCAGACACTAATATCAGGTAAGGAGGTCTGGGGAGGGTCAGTCGCCATTTCAGTTCATCCCAAAGGAGTTCAGTGGTGGTAAGATCAGGACTTTGTCTGGAACACTAGTGGTTTTTTTTTTCTAATAATAGTCTAGCATGTAATGGAGGGCAGGGGTTTTGTGCTCATGGTCTTTGTCATGCTTGAACAGTGTTGAAGTCTCTTAAATCCAGTGAAGGAATAATGTAATTCTACAACATACAACAAACATTGTATGTTTTGTGGGCTTCCATATCTGTAGCAATAGTTTGGAGATAACCCACAAATGGATATGATGGTCAGATGACCACAAACGTTTGACAGTATAGTGTATACTGTGTATTGTTGGGTTGTTTCACCCTTTTTTGGGTAATATGTTTTACCAAATAACTTGTTAAAATTTAACGAATTCCTTTTGTATGCGTAAATGTCATCAACTTACTTAGTTTATTCCGTTTATTTTCTGTGACAGATGTGCCCATTTTTCATCTCATTTTTCATCCAGACTTTCTGAAAGGTTTGCCCTTCAAACCATGATTGAATGCATGCATGAACACATTAGAGCCATAAAGGACAATGTTAAACATGTGAGACTGTGTTGTCTCTGCTGCTGTTGGTAGCAAATGGTTTTTATGGTGTTCACTGAAAATTGTACATGGTCACCTGGAAATGTGTCTTTATTAGCCTAAAATGTTAGTGTCCATCTATCTAGTCAGTTTTTAGCATAAGTGAAACTTACATTTAGGTTGTAGGCAAATGTCCAAGGATAAAGTCTTTGTTTCAGATCTCAAAGTCCGACTAAATTAACAAGCCCTTCATTCAGTGGAGATGAGTGTGAGTCTGTCAAAAAAACATGCACTGCATCAGCAGAACCCTGTGTCATCACGCTGTAAATACAGCAGACCCTTTATCTGATTTAGCTGTGGGGTTTCTCTCTGGCTTTAATGTGTCATTCGAGTCTAAGCGCAGTCTCTGATCTCATATTCATTGAAGAAAGATCCCTTTGAGTTGGCACAGGACCAGCCTGCTGTGTCTGTGGTTTGGCCTGATCTGACCTGGTTATTTTTGGCTTTAGTGAAAGAACGTCATTTAAATCACCATAGCTAACCAGTCATTAGTCAAACAAGCTGCCTATCGATTCTAATCTAGGAACAATGGGGGAAAAAAGCTCACACATGGCGCTTTTGATTGGTTTAAAGTACCTCATTAGCTTTGGTTATCTCTCACACATTATGTCTGAAAAAAAAATCAGAGCAAGATTGTGTGGTTTTTTTTTTTAATATTGATCATATTTGTTGCTGTATTTGTCGTAACGATAACACTGTTCCACATCAGCTTGTGTTTCCTGTATAGCAACTCTTGTAAAACATTGCTGATCAGTTGGGTACAGTTCTTCTGTACATTAACCTAAGGTAAATACTACCAAACAAAATCCTTTACAAAACTTATTTTATATTCAATTTTAATACCACAGTGGTTAGCACAGTCGCCTTACAGAAAGAAGGTACCGGGTTCCTGGGCAAAGGGTCTTTCTGTGAAAAGTTTGCATGTTCTCCCTGTTCTTCTGTGGGTTTTCTCCAGGTACTCCAGTTTCCTCCCACAGTACACAAACTTGTACATTAGGTTAAATAGTGACTCTAAAATTGCCCGTGTGTGTGTGTGTGTGTGTGTGTGTCTGTGTGTGGTCCTTTTGATGGACTCGCAACCTGTCCAGGGTGTACCCCTGCCTTTTGCCCTATGTGCTCTTGGAAAGGCTCCAGCAGATCCCCATAACCACGAATTAGGGAATAAGCATGTTAGAAGATGAATAAAAGAACTTGAAGATAACGAGTACATCTAAAACTTAAACAACAGGATCATTTAACATGAGTGGATCTCTTGAAATAACAACATGATAGAGGTGGTATTAAGAGAAAAGAAATGCACCACCTGGCACTTACAGTTAGAGTTCAGTACATGGTCGACGGTTTATGGTAGACATAGTTACTGAGGTGTGTTGGTAAGTAGTGCAGAAACCTTTGGCCCTATAGATCATGATGGTGGTTCAGGTTACCAAGCTACCACTGTTATAGTATACAAATGTATGACAAATACCAGGATTGTCACATTCTTCTTCTGACCTATTTTTTTCTACCCGACTTTTTAGACCCCAATGAATCAGGCATCCACGCGCTCCCACTGCATCTTCAGCATTCATCTGTGCAGCCGAGAGCCAGGATCAGCCACTGTACGCCGTTCCAAGCTGCACCTGGTAGACCTGGCTGGCTCTGAGAGGGTGGGAAAGACCGGCTTGGGAGGCCAGATTCTTACTGAGGCCAAGTACATCAACCTGTCTTTGCATTATCTTGAGCAGGTCAGAGGTTATTTTCCTGTCATTGTGTGATTCAGTCTTAGTCAACATACTATAAACATGTAGAATTTGTTGTGTTATAGTCTGTGTGAAACATCTCGAAGCATGAACCAAAGACGCTCCAAAATCTGCGAAAGACATTAACAGAAAGAAAAACACAAGAGCAGTTTTATAATCACATAACCAAACACACAACAACAGATTTATATTAAAGCTGAAAGCAGCATGGAAATAGCCCTCGCACCCGGGATCACAGTCACCCAGTGGCCTTGGGAAAGCAGCAAACTGTAGCCAACATGGTTTGTAATTATATTAGGATATGTTAGTCAGTTATATATTCCAGACATCCTGTTGCCACCTGGTGGCACTATAACTATTACTGGATCTATGCACGTAGATCACTTTAGTTCTGCAATCGTATCAAACATTGGGCGCAAATCAGAAGCAAATCAGACACTGCATGTCGGAGTTTTATGGTTGAATCATCAAATTTTGTGATGGTGCCCTTTAATAAAACCTGTAGATCTTCTCAATTTAAGATCAAAATGGGCTTTAGATTACATGTATGATCTGATTCAGTTATTTGATGAAGTTTGCTTAAATACAAAATTGAGAAAATGAATAAAAACGACTTCCTGTTGGGTTTTGCTCCAAGAAGTGGGTATGTAGGTAGCTATTGGTGTGTTACATGTGTAAACCAATTTTTATAAATATACCCTGTCAAGACATTTTGCCACACCCATTTCTGAAATCAATAAGAGATGCCAAGCTTTGCCACTTCTGGGCCATGAGCTTGTTCAGAGCAATTCCAATAGAACCTCAGACCTCGTCAACCTTTTGTTTTTCGGATTATTTTTTTATATTTTACTTGTGATAAATGACTGTAAATTTTATGTTCATTTATTCATCTTTTTAACTGCTTATTCCCGAATTACGGGTCACGGGGGTCTGCTGCGCCTATCCCAGCACACATAGGGCAAGAGGTGGGGGTACACCCTGGACGGGTTGCCAGTCCATCTCGGGGCCACACATAGACAAACAACCATTCACCCACACATTCACTCTTATGGACAATTTACAATCACCAATCCACCTAATCTGCATGTTTTTGGACTGTGGGAGGAAACTGGAATACCCGGAGGAAACCCACGCAAGAGCGGGGAGAACATGCGAACTCCGCACAGAAAGATCCCGGCCCGGGATTCAAACCCAACCTTCTTGTTGTGTGGCGACTGTGCTATCCACTACGCCACCGCGCCGGCCTAAATTTCATGTTATCATAGTAAAACATAGGTGGTGTAGTGGTTAGCACGGTCGCCTCACAGCAAGAAGGTTCTGTCAGGTTCGAGTTTGCATGTTCTCCCTGTGCTTACATGGATTTTCTCCAGGTACTCTGGTTTCCTTCCACAGTCCAAAAACATGTTCATTAGCTTAATTGGTCATTTTAATTCGCCTGTTTGTTTGTGTGTGTGTGTGTGTGTGTGTGTGTGTGGTTGTTCATATATGTGAGGCCCTGCGATGGACTGGCAATCGGTCTTTCCCCTATATGTGCTAAGATAGGCTCCAGCAGACCCCTGTGAACCTGAATTAGGGAATAGTTGGGGTTGAAGGTGAATGAACAGGGGTCTGCTGAAGCCTATCCCAGCACCCATAGGGCCAGAGGCAGGGGGAATTAAAATAATTTGATTGGTTTCCATTTTCAATTAAACATCACAATTCTACTTGTATATCTTTACATTTTTATATATTATATATTATATTTTAGGGATGCCCAATTGTGTAATTCATGTGTGCATTAATGCCTTTGTTACAGGTCATCACAGCTTTGTCAGAGAAGAATCGCTCTCACATTCCTTACCGAAACTCCATGATGACCTCTGTGCTCAGAGACAGTCTGGGGGGCAACTGTATGACCACTATGATCGCCATGGTGTCAGTGGAGAAGAGGAATGTTGGTGTAAGGCAATGGACCATTTAACAACAACACACTAACTCACTAATACGCTTAATGAAGAGTCTCCAGATTCTTTTGGTAGTCCTTATTTATAAGCTGTGGGAAGATTTCATTTCTAAAATCTGATGAAAAGTAATGGGATCAGCCATTTGAGTTATTCTAAATATCTATTAGAAGCATGTGAAAATAACTTAACAGATTATGTCAGTTACCTTTTTACTTTTTAATTTAAGTTTATTATCACTTTTAACCAGCCTTGGACTTTCGGGGTTAGTGGTTCATAGGATAATTGCCAGTTCTGACTTAAAGCTTTTGGAGGCGTTTCTGTCTTGCTAACTGGTGTCAGTATTTTTATAAAAAGAAACTCTGTTTCACACACACATTTGAAATATATAAAATAAAGTAAAAAATTACATTACATCCATGTTTGCTCTCTGAGATGCCTCAGGTTTTTATTCGGACCACCACAGTACTTTGTAAGGGTATCCTTGTCATTTTATTGTATTGTTTTCATATTTGAAAATTAAGTGAAATGGTTAAGATCCTCTTATCTGCTTATTACATTTACATTCCTGATATTTGACAGAGTGACCTTTGCTTAGGTCCCCAGCAGTGGTAGCCTTGTGTCGGTGTCGGTACCTACACTTCCCCTTATGCTATTCATCATCAGCGTTTACATAATAATGGCAGAGCAACTTACATTTATCTCTTGTATACAACTGGGCGGCGGTTAAGAACCTTGCTCAGGGCTTCAGAAGTGGCAGCCTGGTGGCACCAGGAATTGAATCCACAATCTTCTAATTAGCAGTCCAACACTTTAACCACTGTGCTACCACTTTCCCATCGCCACTGCTTAGTTTTTATTAGTCTATCCAGTCAAAGTTAATACTTTAGTCAGAATCTGACGCTACAGAATGAGTTACATAAATGATACAACGGAAGCGTACTCACTGACTGTTTAAGTACTGTAAACAAAATAGAAAACTAAAGCAAACTAAAGTAACAGCCTATCTCTTATGGTGCACTGCCAGGGCAGCAGGAAACCTTAGTGTAAGCCAAGCTTATTCATCTGAAATATAAACCTGGACTGGGTTTCCTACCATATTATAACTGATAAAAATCAACTTCCAAATACTTTCCGGGTAGTTGTGGGTTTTTTCTGGTCCCTTTTAATCAATGTCTAACATGAAGGGGCAGTTACGAAATTATACTTAGTAACAGATGTCACATATACTTCCTATAAACAACTCTGCGCTTTAACCATTTGAGCCACCAAGCTCCACCACTGTTCCCATATGACAGCAGTCAGTAATTATTTGCAAACTGAGCTATACCATAGTTACATTGATAAAATGGCCAATGAAAGCAGCTGAAGCTACTAACCTGGACCTTAAAGTGAAAGAGGGTCTCGTTTTAATCGTTGGCTCTCTTACAGGAATCAATCTCTACCTGCCGTTTCGCCCAAAGAGTGGCCGTGATAAAGAATGATGCTCTTCTCAACGAGGAGTTGGACCCGTCTCTGGTGAGTCTAAAAAGCTGGTTATTGTACATATCATCAAAATGTCGATGTATATTTTACTTTTTCCCTCCATAACATTTTTCCTGATATTTACTTTAAAAACAATTCTGGATACAAGTAGAAACTGGCTGTGTAGGTGGAATTGGAGTCATTATCTTCATTTTCTTGTGCTTACATGGTCCTCATACCTCTGCATCAGACTGGCTGCAAGTCTACAGTGGAAAACCAACATTTGCATGTTTTTGATGGCTTCCATCATATTTTTAATCTGTTTTGAAATAACACAGAGATTTTGTTATGGCATATCACTTACTGGTGCCACACTGATGGAATCTCAGGCTATCGCTAACCAAATAACAGAAAACCACAATATCACAAAGACTGCTTTGCCACTGATGCTGGTTTAAATGGTAAACAGCTGCTTGGGAAGTGGATGCAGTCATCTTCAGCTGCCGTGATATCACTTCAAACCCTATCGACTTGTGCGGTTCACCAAATTAGAGTGAAGCTGATCTTGAAACTCTGACCATGTTCAGAGATACAATGGGTTTCCATAGTCTGCTTGCCTGCCTGCATCGTATCAATCATCTCCTGAACTTGACTGTTGACACACTTAAGAACAAACCTAAACATTAGGCAAGGAGCAATCATTCCTGATTTGTTTTCACTAGAGGAACCAACTCAATCTTTGCTGACATTTTGTGGTGAAGTTAAAGCAGGAAAAATGTGCAATCCCAATTTTTATTTTTTTGCTTTTAAGGTGAATAGAAAATTCAATCATTCATTCATTCATTCATTCATTCATTCATCTTCTTACCCGCTTATTCCCAAATCCGGGGTCATGGGAGTCTGCTGCGCCTATCCCAGCACACATTGGGCGAGAGGGCAACACATAGACAAACAACCATTCACACACACATTCACTCCTATGGGCAATTTACAATCACCAATCCACCTAATCTGCATGTTTTTGGAATGTGGGAGGAAACCGGAGCACCCGGAGGAAACCCACGCAAGCGCGGGGAGATGCAAACTCCGTACAGAAAGATCGAACCTGGGACCAACTTGTTATGAGGTGACTGTGCTATCCACTACGCCACCGCGCTGACCATTGATTAGAAAATTGTTATCCAAAGTTCATCTAGAGTAGAGTATACTTCTTACCTATAACTTTGTAATCACCTTTGCTCTGCAAAAAACAACAACACCCTAGTTCTTTTCCATGGTGAAGGCTTTTTAAGCTGGTCTGCCCCGTTCAAACCCTAGAGAGGTATTTTTAAGAGTCTGCGGTTGCCTGTTAATTGAACCGGTCGGTGTCTGCCTGGGGGAGTTGGAGGCAAGGCTCATATCCTGCAGTTATTGTTTGACTCAGAAGCTTCAACCCAGTCACTTACTTCTCATAAACCTACCATGTAGTTAAAGACTAAGACACAAAAGTAAATTCCGGGAAAACTAGAAGATGAGAACTTTAGAGAACTGATCTTCTTTCTTTCAGTTTATCTTTCTATCACTTTAAAGAACTTTATGCTTTAATGTTTTTTTCCCACTAAATTGAAACACATAAGCAGCTGCTTCTTTTTACGGCCGGTTGTCTTTCGTGGTTTTTAGCCATAAACCCTAAATCTCCTCAAGGGATCAATACATGAACCACTGCTCACTAAGCACTTCCTAATCCTCCTCGATTCTTTTCCTGCAGATGAGTAAGAATGTTTAAAGAAGAAATCAAACAACGAGAATTTAAACATCATAAGAACCCTTGATATTCCATTTTTATTTTTTACCAAAACATAAACACACAGTTATCCCTGCACTTGTGTGGATTTCCTTCGGGTACTCCGGTTTCCTCCCACAGTCCAAAAGGGTAAAGGAAAAGGAAGTTCAATTTTTGTCACATACATGATTATACAGAGCATATCCCCAGATGTGTAGGTTGGGGGTACAGCGCCCCTGGAGCAGGAAGGTTTAAGGGTCTTGCTCAAGGACCCAACAGTAGCAGAGGTGGGGCTACTTAACCATTGAGCCACCACTGACCCAAAAACATGCAGATTAGGTCGTTTGGTGATTCTAAATTGTCCTTAGGAGTGAATGTGTGTGTGTGTGAATGGTTGTTTGTCTGTGTGTTGCCCTGCGATGAACTAGTGACCCGGGGTGTACCCTTGCCTCTCGCCCTATGTGAGATGGGATTGGCACCCGCAGACCCTTGTGACCCCGAATTAGGGAATAAGCGTGTAAGAAGACAAATAAACACACAGGAAGCATAAATCATGTTAACTGATTATAAATAATATTAACTAGGGCGGCGCAGTGGCGTAGTGTTTGGTACGGTCACCTCACAACAAGAAAGTTCCGTGTTCTTCTTATTCCCTAAACCCTTTATTCCATCAACTCTATATTAATTCATATCCCATGAATCTTTTATTCCCTAAACCATACAGTCCTTCTTATTGCATAAACCCTTCATTTTCCTTTTACCTAAACACTATATTCCTTTTTATTTTCTAAACTCTTTATTTCATAAACCCTACATTCATCTTTATTCTATAAACCCTTTTTCCCTAAACCTTATATTCCTTCTTATTCTCTAAAATCTTTATTCTCTTAACCCGCTATTCCCTAAACACTTCTTTAATTCTTATTGCCTAAACCCTATATTTCTTTTTACTAGCTAAACATTTTTGAACCCTTTTCTTAATTATTACCTAAACCCTACATTGCTTCTTATTTCCTAAACCCTTTATTTTATAATAAAGGATAAGAATAGAGGGTTTCGTTTTAAAAGGAAAAATAAACTTTGGTATAGGGATTAAAGAGTTAGGTTGTTCAGTGTTTTTGGGGCCATTTAATTTCTGTAAATAAAACAAGCTATGAAATTAGAATCTACCACAACCTTTTTTTTGTACAGATATTGATGTCATTGGTTGTAAGCAGGGCCTTGCTCTATGTGCACCGCTGGTTTATTCTCAGACACTTGGAACTGATGCTGCTCTTGTGGTTCCTAAGTGGTTTCACAGTCCAGAATAAAACTTCTGGCTAACTGGATCAGGAGCCTCAACTAGCATCAGCCTCAGGGCGTGATGCACGCTGGTTGCCAGCATGCACTTTTCGGGTTCATGCAGGGCCAGACACCCAGAGACGTGACCATAAAAAGTCGTCAAAACCACCGGGCAACACACACAGCTGCGTTAGTGAAACATAAGAGCCAATTGCTGTCCAGTCAAAATGCCATTTAAAAATGATTCTGCTGGAATGAATAAGGTGATCTTTTGTATGCCACTAGTTAGACAACCTTCAACCTGTTTTAACATTCATTTATTTATCTTTGAACCAGCTTATTTCCTAATTTGGGGTCACAGGGGTCTGCTTGAGCCTATCCCAGTGCACATACACACACCCACACGCACACTCCTATAGGCAATTTAGAATCACCAATTAACCTATGATAAATCTATGTTAGACCATGCTATCGGAGTGTGGGAGGAAACCAGAGTACTTGAAGAAAGCTTGCATGGGATGAGAATAAGCAAACTCTGCACGGAAGGACCCTTTGGTCAGGAATCAAATCTGGGAACTTCTTGCTGTGTGGCGACCGTGCTAACCACTACGCCACCGCGCCGCCCTGTTTTAACATGTTGTTTTTAATCTTTCAGTCTTAAGTCAGCATCAGTATGGTTTCTGTCTGCTGATGCTTTAGATGTGATAGTAGAGTAAAGTGGAAACATTGAAGGGCACTTAAGATGAAAGATATAAAGAAAAGTAATCTGTGAGCTCCCCCCTCCTGTCTTTTGATGCCACTGATGCTGGCCACTATTCCATTTATAGTAATGACACTTGGCTTCCCTGTCAGCAGGGGCTTTTCCATGCTTAGCCTCCAAAATACATACAAAGTATCAAGTTCCGTCTGAAGAAGCAGAAGGACTTTTAAATCCTGGTCATGACCTTCATGATCAAAGTAAAGAGGATGTCTAGTTGGATGACCTGGGACCCCAGTGTGGGAATCTTATAGGTCTTAGCTGATCCTCCAGAGATGATTACAGTAATAGCAAGCCTTAAGCTTTAGTTAAGTCAAACCTAAACTGACTGAGAGCGGTATCTGGAGATTAATGGAGACCTGCTAGTGTGACAACTTATATTTTGCATCGCATTGTGACATACCGTGGGGGGTTCTTTCCTGACTGGAGAAAATTTCCAAGTGGCATTATTTGTTCCGTGTTATTGTAGCACTATGGGGTTCCGCTTTCATCTTAACATCCATTATTCACTAGCAGACTTTCGGCTGCATATCTTTAAGCTGTGTGTAGCTTGGGCCTGAAAGATCTAGAGATGATTGAAAGTATGTTTTCACCAAAAGAACATGAGAGTATGCATTAAATTGTGTATCTGCCAGTAGTCATATTTAATTTAATTTCACAATTCAAAGCAGCACAATGGCTTAGTGGTTAGCACGGTTGCCTGTTTCTGTGTGGGGTTTGCATGTTCTCTCTTTGCTTCCATGGGTTTACTCCACTTTCCTCCCATAGTTCAAAAACATGTGAGTTACTTTAATTGCCCTTTGGAGTGAGAAACAGTCCGTGTGTGTATGTATGTGGCCCTGTGATAGACTGGTGACCTGTCCAGGTTTTTCCACCTCCTGCCTTAAGCACCTCAGAAAGCTCGGATGGGCTCCAGCAGACCCCAGTGGCTTGTATTGGTAAGAAGGCACAAATGATTGTTTAGTAAATTAGGGATTCTGTGTATTTATCAAATAAAAGAAGACAACCTAGTATGACCTTTTTCATATTCGGGTGTATTCAGGCTTCCATTTTCTAGAAACATTTTGGAGATGAACTACAAATGGATCTGATGGTCAGATGACCACAGACTTCTGGGGGGAAAAAGTGTTTGTACTAGTTTGCATGGCTGGGTGGATATATAAACTTGCGACACAATTTTGCTCTTATATCAACTATGACATAAGATATCAAACCATCTTGGGTAATAATATCAAAATAAATGACAAAGACTCACACATGGATTATTTAATGTCTGTCTTTTACAGGTAATCATTTGTTTAAAAAAGGAGATCCAGTGCCTAAAAGAGGAGCTGGCTTTGTTGACTGGAAAGCAAATAGGCAATGAGCTGACTCAAGAAGAGATCCAAAGGTACCAACATTAATTAAGGCAGTCGTTGGTCTTTGGACAATAATAAAGCCAAAATAATTGTGTTAGTCTGAATAGTAAATATACCATAAGAAATACATTATTATAGTTTTTCCTTTTAATATAAATATGCTCTCTGTAGTCAAATTGATTTTGGAATAGCTTCTGTACTGATATGCAATGATTTTAATGATTATCTCATGACCCATTTTGGCATGTGGATTAAAATTAAAATTAGCACTATGACATGCCGCAAGTCAGATTCAGCAGTTCAGCAGGTTTATGCGGCCAGCGGCCACTGTGTGTATTCTAAGCCTGAGGATATGTGTGTAATGGTCAGAGCAGCAGTGTGCTTGGATACGGTCATCTCAGGTCAGCCGAGAACCTTGATCTCATTAGGGCTGTCTGTCAGTCAGAGCTAATAGTGAATAGAGATAAAACAGTTCTAGGGGATCAGATGGATTGTTGTAATATCCAGGCAGCCATTATTAAATCATATGGTGCTATACTGCATTATTAGCCATTTTGTTGATGCAGTTGTTGCATTTTATCCGGGTATGTATCTATTAAAAGAAAAAAAACGTAATGTTTAAAGAAAATTATTAGAATATCTGACAAATAAAACTTTTTTTCACGCAGGTAAGTTGACCCTTAGATTATAGGAATGGGGTGTGGGGTATATGTGGGGAAGGGATAGCTTAGTGGCTAAGACATTAGACTGATACCATAAAGGATTTTGATTTCATGCAACCACTGTGGGCCCTTGAGCAAGGCCTCTAGCCCCCAATTGCTTGGCTGTCTGAAAAGTGATAAAATAGCCATCTGCTCACATACACTCTATATATGGGTGCAGTCGACCACATACACTCACGCTTACTCCTATGGACACTTAAGAATCACCAATCAATCTAATGTACATGTTTTTGGACTTTGGGAGGAAACCGAGTATCTGGAGCAAAACCACGCAAACGTGGAGAGAACTTTTTAACTCCATGCAGAAAGACCCCTTTCCCAGGAATCTACAACAGCATTGGCCAGATGCCCTTATTCAGAATGACTTACATTAAATACAATTGAGCAATTGGAAATTGAGGGCCATGCTTAGGGGCCTGGGCTTGGTGGTGCTGGCCAAAACTTGAATTGAATCCCGCACTTTCTGGTCTCAGTCAAATACTTTAACCACCAAACCACCAGTTCATTACAGTTAATAATACATTTTTAGTTAAAAAAAACCCCCCACAAATCAAAATTGCCACAAATGTTAAGCATAACTAACTAAAACAAGCAATTAACAGTAATGCAGTGATCTAGAAAAGCACACAGAAGAAACATTTTTCCAAAAAGCAATTTCTTTTATAAATTCCAATTTTATTTCTCCCATACAGGATTATGAACCGTACAACATAGTGAAATGTTTTTCTTCACATATCTCACCTTGGAAAGTTAGCATCAGAGCTATGGTCAGCTATGGTACAGCAGCAAGGACCAAATAGTGGCCAACTTGGCAGTGATAACTACTGGGGAAGTGCTGACACTACTGGGGAAGTGGTGGTGCTTCAGTAGTTATAGCTATGCAAGCTATATAAGGTTTTATTGAACTTCTGGAACATACCAGAAGTTTCTGTTAGGTCACCTTATGGATCCTATTTTTCTTGTGGCCAACAATCATTGTGACCACCGTGAACTCCGGCAAGTGCATGTGAAGGAGCAGCGGTGGATCAAATGGTTAAGGTACTGAGTTGTTGATCGGTAGACCAGTTAGACCTGGGTTCAAGCCCCATTCAAGACCCTGCGCTCTGACCCAGAAGAAAAACATTTCACTATTTGTTGTATTCTGTATAATCATGTATGAGACAAAAATAGAATTCTTTCCCTTTCCCCTTAGAAGTCTTCTACTTCGAAGATCCTGATCCAATTTCCACCACCAAGTTGCAACTGCTGGGCCCTTCAGCATGGCCCCTAAACCCCCTGGTCATTGTATAAAAGATGGAAATGTAATTTGCTCTGGGTACGGGTGCAAATAGAGTTCCTCACTGAAGCATATGTCAGCATAAGGTCTAAGATATTACATTTTTTATACTCTTCCATTACATTTTTTATACTCTTTCATTACCTTTGAAAGCTCTGCACTGGTATCCTACCTTTATGTCTGGTACATGCATTTATATATATATTTTAAATATACAGTCATATTGAAATTTTCCTTACCACCGCCACCTCTGCACCATCAGATGGATTTTTTTCTCATTTATATTTGATTTATTTTCTGTTCTGATATATTTATATTCCTGTAATGAGCTTTATGCTGCTAAGAATACATTCTGAACCGATCTGCTCTTCCTTTAGGAAAGTGTTTTAGCTTATGGTCCTAATTTTATATTTTCTTTAATTCTTCTTTTTTTGTGTCAGTCTTCGATACCTACACATACTGTGTCTAGAATGATCTGTGAAAGACTGTTGCATGCTTACGTTGGCCAGGAACCGTCTCCTAAAAGTCTTGATTCCACATTACATTCTTCCTACTCGTTGGACTGGTAGAAGTGCTGGCATGAGTTCGGGAACATGTGGGCTTTAGAAATGCTTGCCTCACCGCTTTCAAGCACACTGATGTCTTTACCTGTGACTATATCTCGATTTGAAGCTTTCCTCTCTCCCAACTGATGATAACTGCAGTTTTTTACATTAACTTGTCCTCCTGACTATGCCACAGCAGATAGACTAGTAGACGGCAATGCTCTTTGGTGGCCAATGGTACAGTATTGCTAAAGCAGACAAACGGTGGTCTGGACCAAATATTATTTTAGTTCAAATATTTACAATACCTTGAAAAATTATTCCTACAGGGCGGTGCGGTAGCGTAGTGGATAGCCCAGTCGCCTCACAACAAGATGGTCCCGGGTTCGAATCCCGGGCCGGGATCTTTCTGGGCTGAGTTTGCATGTTCTCCCCGCGCTTGCGTGGGTTTTCTCTGGGTACTCCGGTTTCCTCCCACAGTACAAAAACATGCAGATTAGGTGGATTGGTGATTGTAAATTGTCCATAGGAGTGATTGTCTATGTGTTGCACTGAGATGGACTGGCCAAGTAGTGGGTGTACCCCCGCCTCTCACCCTATGTGTGCTGGAATAGGCGCAGCAGACCCCCGTGACCCCGGATTTGGGAACAGGCGGGTAGGAAGATGAATGAAGGAATGAATTATTCCTACATTTCCAAATCTGTCAAAGGCCCTTATATCCTCTGCGACTTGCACTATTATTTTCTTATTTAACTAAGCAGTTGAGGTTTACGGGTCTTGCTCAGGGGCCCAGAAGTGACAGCTTGGTGATGCTAGGAATTTAATTCATGATCTTGCCATAGCAGTGAGTGAGTAGCACCTGAGCTCCCCATTTCTGTAGGCACAGACATTAAGCTCTATTCACTGCAACACTCTGCGTGAACAGGGATTGTGTTCAGATTCCAGCTAAATGAACTTGATGACTTCCAGGAGCGTGAAACCCAAGCAAAAGCTTTTGTTTAAAGCTTTCATTTGTGTAAACTTTGTTTCTACTGACATGATACATGCTGGAGTGGAAATCTGGACAGAGCTCATCTGGGTGTTTGGACCAGTCTGGCCTCTCAGCCGTTTTTGATTCCAGTGGCTTTGTCCAGGCCACAGAAGACTATTGTTTAAAGGATTCGTGCAGGATCTCCATGTCGTAGTTTATCAACAGCTCATCTTTGTGAATGGCATGCTCAGGATCATTTAAATAGTTTTGGTTTTACCCAAAGCAAATTTGAAAAAATTTTTGAGCATGAAGCTAAATATTCGTGTTAGCTGATTAAACTTGTGTGTTAAATGGTAGGAAGGCGGATCATGCAATTGTTTGTTTTAGTGCTTTTTTGCATGACACACTTTTAGGTTTCGATATTCCATAGACCTGGCAAATAAAAAAGACTGTGAGCAGTGCATGGAGTAGAAATGCGCTCGTGTATTTTGGAGTTTAAGTCTTGGTCAAATGCCTTCATTAGGATAGAATTTGTGAATGTGAATAATGTGTGTATGTGTTCTGTTATAGGACTGAACAACAGCTTACGGTGTTTCTTGAGGACCCTGACCCTGAAGCGACTCTGGAACTAGGACCTGATATGAGAAAAATCAAACACTGTTTTTCTTATTTAAAAGTAGGTTTTTATTTCATTTATTTTTTTTGATTAATCTTCTAGCTTTCAGTTCCTTCACCAGATGTGATGTGAGACTAAAGCTGCATTTACATTGCAGATCTCAATGCCCAATTCTGATTTTCTGACTGTATTAGATTTTTAATTCTGATATTTGCATTTACACTTTACGCTGCAAAACAACCCAATGTAGACGTACTGACCGTAAAAGAAAGACACAATAAAACAAGATGAAATGATTAATCGGTATGTAGAATCCACATCATATATGAAGGTCTGCAAAACTGTGTCTGCTTACATGGCAGACATTAATTCATGTATCCGATTCATATCCAGTTTATTTACACATAGGAATGAGGCTTGAAACTGATTATAAAATATCCGAGTCCATGTGTTCCTGCTTATAAAATCGGAATTGGGTGCTTTGCTTAGATGCTGTGTAAATGCGGCCTTATATTCTATTTATAATAAATGTTAATGGAGCGATACCAATTTTGCCAGTGTTTTTACCTGTTTTTCAGAGAAAACAAAAAGAAACACTATTTACTAAATTCCATTTACGCTTTGCCAAAATCTCTTTGAGATCATTTTGGAAATAGACAACATATGCTAAATGTGCACAAATGTGCACAAATGGACAACTTATCAGCTCAGCCCAATGCACAAAGCCTTTGACTTCAGTGAAGACATGGTGTGCTATTGTTGACGTGGAAGAAGTCGAGTGTCCTGCACAGAGCCCTGACCTCGAACCTATTCAATACCTTTGGAATGAACTGGAACACTGAATGCAGCCCAGATCACCTGATCCTACTGATAGGATTGTGACTACATTTTAATTTAGAATAAAATATTGAAACGAAAAATCGTTGAATGTGATGATTGATATTTTTGTCCATTTAGTGCAGTGTGAACAACGTGAACATCATTAAGCCATTTTTACTGACTCGCACCAGCTTGACCTAACAGACTGAAGTAATATCCAGTACTTGGGCAGTTTGAGGTGGAAAACTAGACGTTACCGTACTTCACATTTTAACACTTTAAGCACATTGTTTACTTGACCAATTAGAAAGAAGGAGTAAAAGTATTTAGAACACTAAAAGCAAACGTTTGCTTAGAAAAACTGCTGTAAAGTCAGCAGATTGCTCTCTTGTTTCACGTGGGTGAAGAATTTGTTTAATGTGTCCAATAACATGCCTGAAGTCTGGGTCATTGATCATTTTACACACAGATCTAACTTTGCAATTGATAGTCTTGATGCTCATTTTTTTTTCCGCTGAACCACTTACGTCTTCTTTTAAAACTAACTCATGTCTGTATTTACACAACCCAATGCAGATGGAAGTAAAAACGACACGATAATGAATGAACACGATAAACCAAGAAGAAGTGATTATTCAGTATGTTTATTCCGCCTCATATTCGGGCAGAACAGCGCTCATAATAGTGCCTGATTAAGAGGCAGACAGTAATGACTATATCCGATTCATATCTAATTTATATCCACATACAAAGATTGACTACCTTTAATTTTTTTTAATTCTGTGCTATTTTTAATGTAATTTTTCTTTTATATACCATAACCTGTAGCATGTCTTTTATAAAAACCTCTACCAATGAAACAGTGTCACAGATGCTGTTCAGTTTTAGTCCAGATAAACGGCACAGGCTAGCGGTTAATGCTAAATGGTTGCACACCTGACTAAGACTCGAATTAATGCTCTGGTTGGCTCTAGTCTGTGAACCACATCATCCCTTTAGACAGTTTACTTTAGATTGGATATGTGTGCATTTACAAGCACATGGCAAAGTGCAAGTAATTAAAGTTAAGATTGTTTATATATGTCATAACTAAGCTTAGTTATTAAGCAATATGTTTTCTTGTTTTTTTTCTTTAAGGAATAAATTACAGAAGAACATGGGAAGTATGAGGCTAGTGGTTAAGGTGTTTGACTAATACCAGAAAGGCAGGGGTTCGAATCCCACCTCCACCAAGCAACCACATTGGACCCTTGAGCAAGGCCCTTAACTCACAATTGCTCAGTTGTAAAAAAATAAAATAAAATGTATGCCAAACTGTAACATGCCCGAAGATAAGGATTTGTCACATTTACTTACTGTACAATCCAAAAGGGGCGGCGCGGCGGTGTAGTGTTTAGCACGGTCGCCTTACAACAAGAAGGTCCCGGGTTTGATTCCCAGGCCGGGATCTTTGTGTGCAGAGTTTGCATGTTTTCATCGTGCTTGCGTGGGTTTCTTCCGGGTACTCCGGTTTCCTCCCACAGTCCAAAAACATGCAGATTAGGTGGATGGGTGA
>JAOTRA010000002.1:12330015-12340908 GCA_026260255.1 Pseudolaguvia tuberculata | reverse complement strand
CCGCCTCACTTTGGACCTTTTCCATTGAGAAGCTGACTTTTAAATTGATGAATCTATGGTATATCAGGACACCCCAGAGCCAGTGGTTTCTTCTTGTTTTGTCATTTTTTCTATTTTTTTTTATTAAATTTGATTTGTCACCAAATATGGACAACTTATTCAACATTTTCATCCATAATTCTGTCTAACTATAACATTAATCTGAATTGAGGATTTCCACTTCCAGCATTAGACTGACTGACTCTGGGCTCTGACTCTCATGCTTGTGGGCACTTATGGCTCAGCTCCAGGTCTCAGGTTCACGGTTCAGTTGGACAACACCGCTGGCTTTGTTTCAATTTACCTACTTGCTGTTTGGCGCCACCATTTTTCAACTGCTTGAGAAAGAGGCTGAGAGCCAAAATCGCAACCATTTTCAAACTGAAAAACTCTTCTTTCTGGCTAACTACACTTGCCTCGATGGAGCTGCCTTAGAGAAGTTTGTCCAGGTCATTATTCCAAGTCTAAATGGATGCACATCTTGGTATTTTACCAAGTTCTGTTAACTTAATGAAGCTTTTTGGATTACTGTATTGTTTTACTGCAGGTGATTTTAGATGCCAGGGAATGTGGTGTGAACCCATCAGGAAACAGCACTAACCCAAGTAACTGGGATTTTGGCAGTTCTTTCTTCTTTGCAGGGACAGTTGTCACTACTATAGGCAAGTTACGTGTTAATGTCTTGGTAAAATGGCATGGTTGGAAATGGTAAATTATTGTCAAATTAAAAAAGCATGCTTATAATTTGGATATTTTGCTCTCTAAAAAGGTTATGGAAATCTTTCACCCACCACATACCCAGGACAGGTTTTCTGTGTGTTTTATGCCCTGTGTGGGATCCCTCTTAACCTGGCCTTTCTTAACCAGCTCAGCAAGTGTCTTTCTGCTCATCTGGGACATTTGGAGAACAGAATGATGTCACTAATGCCTTATAAGGTAACCCTGAATGCCATTCTTGACGATTCTAAATTGCACATTGGAGTGTGTTTAAGTGTGTGCGGTTCTGTGATGGACTGGTGACCTGTCTAGGGTGTTTTCCTGCCTTTTGCACTGTGTGCACTGAGATAGGCTCCAGCAGACCCCATGAAAGAAGGAATGAATCAATGCCATTCTCTAAAATATTCACTGTTAGAATATCATTTTAATTATATGGTCATTTATTGCATTCCAGCAAAATAATATTTAAACTGCAGACTAAAATGATTTTTAATGGAAAATCTACATAAATATTATGTCAAATTACTGTTGAAAGGAATTTAAAGAGTATGAAAATTTTTTTGTGCGAACATGCAGTCAGTTTAAAATGGCGGAAAATACAAAAATTTAAACCGAAGACACAAATCAAGTCAATAAAGAAATGGCTCATAATAAAACCATTGCAGAAGCTGTAAATTAATAATAATAATAATAATAATAATAGTTATAATAATGGGAAGTGTTGGCTTAGTGGTTAAGGTGTTGGGACTAATACCAGAAAGACCAGGGTTCGATTGCCAGCACCACCAAGTCACCACTGTGAGCCTCTGATCAATTAGAAGCCCGTAACCCCAATTTCTCAGTTTTAAGTCGCTCTGGATAAATGCTGTAATTGTATTAATAATAGTTACCAACAACCTTTAAAAGGAAGCGCAGATCTGAGACGTACCGCAAGATGCAATGTACTTAACAGCAGTAAGAATCAGGAGGTAATTACAAAGAACTATATGTAGATAATCCACAAAATTTGTGGAACTCTGACATCTAGGAAAGTGATTGAAAATTACGTGTGTTTAACCTTGAAAAGCATGAAAAAAACCTTTCAAAAGAAAAAACATGTGGAAAGTGGTTGCAGTTAATTATTGTTAAGACAATTTAATTGTCACTGAGTCACAGATAGTATGCGCTTAAAGGCAAATATTCAATCAGTTGTTATTGATGTTCTTGTACTTTTTCTCACCTTAAAACTTTACTTTAAGTACCAATGTAAGTAATAGGAAAACAAAAATGCAATTTCCTCTGAAATTTACCTCTTTGGTTTTCAGACACATGCAAACGATTTATTATTTCATTTTGGAATCATTTTAGCTATGTTTACAATGTATATTTTGTATAAATATTGATCAATATACATTATGTTGCTAAAAGTTTGTGGACACCTGCGCATTACAAACACATGTCATTTCAAACATCTTTTTCCAATGGACCATCCAGTTCAATGTGAAGTTGGAAAAAAAGGAGTCTCTTAATTCCAGTGAAGGAATAATGTAATGTTACAACGTAGAACCAACAGAACCAACCACCTATGTATCCAATAGTCAGGTGACTACAAACTTTTGGCACTGTATTATATCCAACGGGTACAAAACCCAATTGTTTAAACCCACCTCTTACAGTATGTCACAGAAGTGAGTAAACTCCTTACATTTCTTGTAAATATCTTTTTATGTGAAAACATAAAAGCTATAAGGTAAAGTAGTGAATGTACAGCTTGTGTACGTACACATGCTTGACACCATCTACACCATCTAAAACAAACAAGTAAGCCTTCTCCTTAGTCTACTTGCCTTCAGCAAACTGTTTGCGGGATTTTTTGTGCATCATCTTTAGAAGAGACTTCCTTTTGAGACAACCATGCAAACCAATTTGATGCAGTGTGCGTCATATGGTCTGAGCACTGACAAACTGACCCCCAACCCTTCCACATACATTCTTCCGCTTTAAACATTAATGACGGTACAGCAAATTTACACTGTTACACACAACATTCACATTGTAGCAGAGTTTCATTTCTTTAGTGTTTTTAGTCAAAAAGATTGAATAAATACAATATGGCGAAAAGTATTCGCTCACTTGCCTTCACTCGCTTATCAACTTCCCATTCCGACCATCCCATTTCTAATCCATAGGGTTCAATACAATATCGGTCCACCCTTTGCAGCTATTATAGCTTCAACTCTTTTGGGAAGGCTGTCCACAAGGTTTAGGAGTGTGTTCATGGCCATTCTTCCAGAAGCACATTTGTGATGTTGGTCGAGAAGGCCTGGTTGTCAGTCTCTGCTCTAATTCATCCCAAAGGTGTTCTATTGGATTAAGGTCAGGACTCAGGTCAGTCAAGTTCATCCACACCAGACTCTGTCATCCATGTCTTTATAGACCTTGCTTTGTGCACTGGTGTACAGTTATGTTGGAAAAGGAAGGGATCAACTCCAAACTGTTCCCACACAGTTGCATGGGATTGTCCAAAATGTCCTTGTATGCTGAAGCATTCAGAGTTTCTTTTACTGGAACTAAGGGGCCAAGTCCAGCTCCTATGAAACAACCCCACACCATAATCCTCCCTCCATTAAACTTTTCACTTGGCACAATTCTTTCAGATGTACGGTTCTCCAAGCAACCCCCAAACCCATACTCATCCATTAGATTGCCAGATGGAGAAGTGCGTTTTGTTACTCCAGAGAATGTGTCTCTACTGCTCTAGATTCCACTGCATCCGACAATTTGCATTGCACTTGAAGATGTATGGCTTGGATACAGCTGCTGGGCCATGGATACTTTGCTCAGTTTACATGGCCTACCACTTCGTGGCTGAGTTTCTGATGTTCTCAAATTCTCCCATGTTCTTATAATACTGCTGACAGTTGACGGTGGAATAGTTAGGTGCGAGTAAATTTCACGACTGAATATGTTGTAAAGGTGGCATCCCATCACAGTTCCACGCCGGAATTCACTGAGCTCCTGAGAGTGACCCATTTTTGACTGCATGCCTATGTGATTGATTTTATACACCTGTGGCTATAGTAGTGATTGGAACAACTGATTACTTAAATGATTGAGTGGATTCTTTTGGCGATATAGTACATTTCCAAGAAATGCAAGAGTGTACTCACTTCTATGACATACTGTATATAGTTTATAAGTCATTTTATATAACATACATGTTAAAGATGTATACAATTATAACAGGTCTGTTTTCTATGGGAATGTATATACTTTATAAAAGGTAAATCTTTGTCATCATGCCACGCATACATTTTTTTTAATGAGCACCTGATCTGACTCACAGACATACACTTAATTAATTATACACAATAAAGACTTTAATCTAGCTCCTTCAGAAGATGTGGATGTTTTGAGCACAGCAGTATGTGGAGGTGTTGGCAGTGGCCTCGTTCCTGCTCATGGGAAGTGTGCTGTTCCTGATCTTCCCACCGGTGATCTTTAGTTTTGTGGAGGGCTGGTCTTATGGAGAGGGATTCTACTACACTTTTATAACCCTCAGCACCATCGGCTTTGGAGACTATGTGGTTGGTGAGTATCATCGGAGTATTGAAAAAAAAATTAAACATTTATTTCTGTTACCTTCCCCCCTACTTTTCTCTATGTTGACATGCTAATTAAAATGATTAGGATTGGTAGACTGAATCATATTCTGTGTAAATTTGAGACTGATGTAGTGTATTATTTTGCCAGGAAATGGACAGGATAAACAAAATGTCTCTGTGTACCGTTGCCTAGCCGTAGTGTGGATCATCTTTGCTCTGGCATGGCTCGCCGTTCTTCTCAACATAGGTGCCAGGATCTTGGAGAACTTTTTCAGCTTTAAACAGCCCCCCATCACAGCGAAAGACGAGATAAGGTCTTCAGTGAGAAAGCAGGAAGAAGGTCTAAGTACACCAGAGAACCAGCCCCAAGAGAGCAAGAGGGAAAAAGGCTTATTTAAAATAAAACTTGGTAGATGCTAATGGTTAAATTGTATTGATGTAGTGTTGTTATTGTGTGTTACCTGTACGTTTTGAATATCAGTTACATAAAAAGTGTACAGAATTTTAGATGTCATACATCACATGTTACAAAATGATGCTGTATTATGAACTTGTAACAACAACTTCTATCACTTTCAGGCCATACATTAAATCCAAACCTCAAATATTGTAGCTGAATGTATGTATTGTGGCTTAGTGGTTATCTCAATTTGAATTTTTTTTAAATATTTTTTGAAGATAGAGGTGATAACATCATTTATATGTTTTTTTCCCTCCATTTTCTTTCGTTCTCCTCCAGATTCTTACAGTTTCTTAGGTTTTCATTCTCCAGTCCTATAACCTATATGCCGATTGGTGTCTCCAATCTTCCAAGTTGTATGAATGGATATGTTTGTGTGTGATTGTGTTATATGACAGACTGGTCTCTTGGAATGGACTCCAGAATAAAGAAACAGGTGGAGTTTTGTGCATTTGTTAAACCGGTAACACCTTTCAAATTCAGGAGAATGAAGACTTTGGACTATTGATAAGAAGTTCTAACCCTGCAATTTCTGAGTCCATGAAAGATAAATGTAATAACACAAATATAAGTTGCCTGTACTTCCTGCTCTATGTTCTTATGTAAGAGTTGCTGTTGGGATGGTTAAGGGATTTTAGCTTCACCAAAACCGATGGATATTTTTGCAGGACTGGATTTTAGCTCTTCTCAGATTCAGAACAAGACATCACACAAATGCATTTATGGGTAAATCTAATCTGCAGCCAATATGTGATTTCCTTCCCTTTGTTTCATGCATGTAAAACATGTGAATAACAAATTCAGTAAACTGATAAACCTATACTATGTGCAAGATTTGCAAAACCTAAGGAGGCATATAAATGACCAAAGGCCAGAATCTGAAAGTGGAAAAACACTTTGGACCAAGTGAAAAATACCCTTAAAGTAATTTAAGTAAGTCAAACACACTTAATTTAAAGTGTGAATCATAACTTAGTGTTTCGGAAGGAGTCATCTGACTTTTAAGGGCTTGCGTATCAACACAGTCGACTTGTCAGTAGTTGATTATTCATTTGCATTTATCCCTTGAGTATTCATGTTGTGCCTTGGGATTTGCATTTCTTTTTACTTTTTACAAAGCTCATCTTACACCGAGGATGTCAGTGCATTTTAATGACCTATCAAAAATGTTCAAAATTTCAGAAAGTTGATTTACATATTTGAAGGCCACAAGTGCGAAGTGGATAGCATGGTCGCCTCACAACAAGAAGGTCCCGAGTTTAATTCCCAGGCCGAGGATCTTTCTGTGCGCAGTTTGCATGTTCTCCCCTCCTGGGTTAACTCTGGGTACTCCAGTTTCCTCCCACAGTCCAAAAAACATGCAGATTAGGTGGATTTGGTGATTCGAAATTGTCCATAGGAGTGAATGTGTGTGTAAATGGTTGTTTGGTTGTGAAAAGTGGTAGCCTAGGGGTTAAGGTTTTGGACTAATACCAGAAAGACTGTGGTTCAATTCCCACCACCACCAAGTAATCACTGTGGGCCCTTGAGCAAGGCCCTTAAACCACAATTGCTCAGTTGTTAAAAAGAGACCAAATGTAAGTTGCTCTGGATAAGACTGTAACTGTAACTGTTTGTCTATGTGTTGCCCTGAGATGGACTGGCGACCCGTCCAGGGTGTACCCCTGCTTCTCACCCTATGTGCGCTGGGATAGGCACCAGCAGACCCTCATGACCCCGAAATTCCCCTTCCTAAGATTACATCAGGAGAAAAAACTATTGAGAGGAAATAGACACAAAGGGACGCCTTCCACTATCAGGTGAAACCTTAGACCAGAGGTGTCCAAACCCTGAACCAAATAATCAAGCTAAATATTCTTGAAATGTAGGTGTGTTTAGCTAGATACAGTCTTGGACCAAGTTTTCTGTAGACAGTTGATAAATTCATTCGTCTTCTAACTCGTTTATTCCCTAATTCGGGGTCACAGGGGTCTGCTATAGCTGATCCCAGTGCACATAGGGCGAAAGGCAGGAGTACACCCTGGCCTGGACAGGTCATCAGTCCATTGCAGGGCTACACATAGACGAACACATGCACACACACACACACACACACACACTCACAGCTATGGACGTTGTACAATTACCAATCACTTTTTAATTACCAATCAATTACCTTATTGATTGTTAGATGAAACCGGAGTACCCGGAGAAAACCCAAAGAGAACATGTAAATTCCGCACAGAAAACCCCTAGCCCAGGAACAGAACTTGGTACCATGCTATGAGACGGTTGTGCTAAAGACACTTGATTGGATCGCCACAATATCATCTATTTGTTATGCAGATTTACACAGATTCAGTAGAAAGCTAGTCTTTACCATTTTCTCTGGTTTCATTCTCTACATAGCATGCTAAATCATAGTCAGCCATTATTTGCATAGAACGCCTTAAAGGACGTAGCTTGATTTGCCTGTCACAGAAACGGGGGTAAATCCACACCCGACTCCTATGCACAGTGAACTAGCCACAATTTGGTAAACCTAGGAAGTAAGACTACGGAGCCACTATGGCCTCCTTAAAGTCTAAAAATTTTTTCAAAAGGTTTGATTTTATGAAATTCTTTTCTCTACTGATGCTTGGAGCAGGCTATGTGTCTTATGTCCTTATTGGAGGAATTGTTTTCTGGAAGCTAGAAGGGGACCAGGTAATGTCTGACATTGTTGAATTGGAGGTGAAGAAGAAAAAAATTCTTCAAGTCTATCCATGTCTTGGACAAACCGGACTGGAAGAGCTGGGAGATGTGAGTTTTTAGAATTGTTCTTTCCTAATGAGTCAAATAGTGATTCTCAACTAATATAGAACAGATTCATTTCGTCGAGCTGAAGAAACATAATATGGATGTTTCTCTTTTAACAAAACTGGTCAAAAGTGATCCGGTACTATAACATTGTGTACAATAGAATAAAACTCAATGTAGACTGTATTATTATAAATAATGTAAATTGTTCATAGGTGAATATTTGCTTTCAAATACATTATTAATCAGACAAAATATATGATAAAGAATGTATGAAACAATATGAATAATGTTCTATAATGTTTAGAACATTTTAAGTCAGCTTTTTTCCTAGTAGAAAATAAGAACACGAAATGATTGTAAACTCTACCACTCCCTGTGCTTGGGCTGGCTGTACTCAAACTTCTATGCAAATGAACAGCTAAAGTTCATGTGCTTGGCATGCAAGAACATTTAAAATCTCCATCCAAAAATATAACAAAAATACAAAAGTCTCATAACTTCACGTTAAGGGTTTTTTTCTATTTCATGAGCAAATCACAGGAAAAGCTTTAAAAAAAAAAAGTTTACATGTTTTTCATGTTATATCGATTATCGATGATCAAATACCTACAATGTATTATAAACCTGTGGTCTTTTCTGCCAACCACATCCTGGTTGCTGTAGCTGTGGGTTAGCGGTGTCATAGTAATAGTTGTATTACATATGCATGCTAAATTCCAAGCTACATACAGCAACATAGCTATTTATATAAACCAATATCAAGTTGATTTTTGTAATGTCGTTGTTGCATTGTGGTAAATTTTAAAAAATCTGAAGAACGAAGCCGCTTGAATACAGTATTTGTTTCTTGCCAGCTTGCCCTCTCTGGGAATTTCTCCTGACATTTAAATTCCATGGTTGATTGAATTAGGCAAAAATACCGATTTTTCAGACAGCTGTTACTCCGAGTTGTCTGCGTCTTATAAAATTAAATCTAAAGAGGTGAAACATGATTTAATTGGTCTCAAACATGTGCAGCTACTTAAAGATCTTAAAAATATTTAGAAAGAACAAAACTGTCAAAATCAGTGAAATAAATGGAAACAGAAATAGTCGGTAGAAACGTAGCATATGTGAGAGATTATATCATTGTGGGACATCAAAGTTTTGTAAATATAAAGTCGGTGTCCCTACGACAGGTCACGCAACTGGATAACTATACAGTGAACTTCATATCATTTGCTTGCAGGTGGACACTTAAAATAACATTGAAACACAAACAGCTCCAGGACAGCCAATAAAATCATTCAGATGACGTCTTCAAAACTCTGAATGATTTGTGTCTTATATGCATCAGGGAAATGTTTCCGAGGCTGAGATTAACATCAAATGCTTGCTCATCTTTGAGATCTTTTTTAAGAAACTTGAGAAATGTTAATAGGAATTTTTAGCTTTCATGATAGGAACATGGTTTTTTTTTTCATTCTGATCTGGTGGAAAAGCCTGAGTGCAGTGAGAACAGGCTGAAGGTCTGGAGTAAGTTCATATTTAATGCTCAAGCAAAAGGAACCTTTTAGAATTGTGAGCCTTATAATATAATAGCATAATAAGAATGATAAGAGCAAATTTTAACTTCTGTAAAGAATGTTATTCTAACCACAGACTCATGATCCAAAATGCAAATGTTCAAGATGCAAAATTTTAGAAAATAATGTGGTACTGTGTGTTCCACTTGTTATAAATCATGCATACTATGCACTATAGCTAAGTGTTCTGCTGTACTGAGATTGGAAATAAAAATAATAATACAAAAATATATATATTTCTGTTTTAAAATATTTTTCTCCCCAAAAGCACATGAAGTAAACTAAGCTGAGAGGGAAAAAAAGACTGTGCTGGAATGGAAAGTGTTCAAAACAAGTACATTACCAGGCATCATTGTTTAATATTTGTAGTTTTGTATTTTATTTGATGGAATTTAAATAGACATACTGTCACATACACAGCAAAATGTCTGGTGTTGATTTCACTCCCAGAGAGTTGATTTCAACACTTTTTCAGAGTTTATATCGCTCCACACTTTCCGGAGTTAAAGCAACACTTTGAAAGTAGTTACAAGTTTAAACACTTTATTAGAGTTCACTCTAGAAAGTGTTTAAATAACACTTAAAGGCATTCAAAATTCAACACTTATCAGATGCATGTTTTAGTTGGGTACAATTACTTATACTCTGTTGTATAAATATATATAAATCACTTAGAAAGGAACTGAAAACACAAATTAATTCATCCACTTGTTTATTTTTATTTCTCCCTTTCTTCTTAAATACGATCCATCTTCACATCCTTCTACTGTTTGCTATGGAGAGTTGCTATTGTAAGGAATCATCTGTAAATTCTCTGCATCGCACGGTCATGGTCAGCAAACAATCAAGTCATATTCAGTTTTAGAGAAAATTACAATACAGATTTTATCAAATCAACTTTATATTTATATAAACATTTAAACTTAG
This sequence comes from Pseudolaguvia tuberculata, assembly GCA_026260255.1. Taxonomy (NCBI): domain Eukaryota; kingdom Metazoa; phylum Chordata; class Actinopteri; order Siluriformes; family Sisoridae; genus Pseudolaguvia; species Pseudolaguvia tuberculata. Next base: position 12,330,835 of record JAOTRA010000002.1, on the reverse strand, counting down.
GTAATAGCTGGCGGCTCTTTTTTTTTGACGATCTTTATTTTGTTAATAGCGCTACATTGGACATTTGCAAGAAATTATTTGCAAGAAATTATCATTAATTATAACTGCCCGTTTTGATTGATTGTGATTTTACAAAGAACTTTATTGGAACTTTATGTATTATTTTATCGGATAATAACACTTGGCAATAAAGAAAGAATATTTTTGCTTTTATTAATTTCTTTCGTTCTATCCTATAAATAAATCGTGTCTATGTTGTAATTATTCGTCAAACGTTACATAGGCGATATACAAACACATGCATACATGTAAATCGTGGCCACACTGTAATAATTTTGATTAAAATACATTAGTGCAATTGTGCCTAAGTCTTAAATATTGTTCTGTACTACATAATTCTGTACTAATGTTAAATTAATTACATTAATCAAATAGTTCAATTCAATTTAAACCCAACGCTACTTAACCTTTCAAACTGCACATGAATGATGACAGCGATCTAGAAATTTCTCCAACTGAATTGTGTTGGGCGGAGTAAAATTGCATCTCTCTGAGGAGTTCTTTTACTATTGATGATCAACTCCCTCAATTAACTCCAACACCAAGACCCATTTAACTCCAACACCCGGACCCATTTAACTCCAACACCAAGACCCATTTAACTCCAACACCCGGACCCATTTAACTCCAACACCCAGACCCATTTAACTCCAACACCAAGACCCATTTAACTCCAACACCCGGACCCATTTAACTCCAACACCCGGACCCATTTAACTCCAACACCCAGACCCATTTAACTCCAACACCAAGACCCATT
>JAOTRA010000002.1:12306453-12321539 GCA_026260255.1 Pseudolaguvia tuberculata | reverse complement strand
TTTATTATATATATATTTATTATATATATTGTGATGTATGGAAAAAATGTCACCAGTTCATCTGTGCAAAATATAATACAGGAATTGTAATCATATCAGAATAGTGGCTTAGACATTAACACTATTAATTAATAGTTGCCTCACAGCACCACTTCAACACAAGTGCATTTTCTTTTTTTGGACAGGTTGCCAGTCCATCGCAGGGCCAAACATAGACAAACAACCACACACACGCTCACACTCACTCTTATGGGCAATTTAGATCCAAACACCATACAGAAAGGCCCTTTATCTGGGACTGGAACCGGGAACCTTCCTTCTGTGAGGCAACTGTGCTATCCACAACACAATTATTTAATACAACAATTAACACACTAGTTAATGTTTTGGATTTCAACAACAATCTGTCATCTTTAACACTTCCTCATTTAATTTTATTTTTCTATATAGTGACAATAATCCAAATGGTGGTATATATTTGTTGCATGGATGGATGGTCTCTATAGGATGGAAAGCTGTTGTATGACCTATGGAGTTTACTATAGAAAGCTTCATTTGTAACCCCAAGCCGACAACTGATGTGTAAAGAAAATGAAGATATGTAGTTAATCTAATGAAAATTATTTGGTGTTGAAAAACTGTCTATCTCACCTGGTCTTCTGTTATCAGATGATTTTATCACACGCTTAAACAGGATCAGAATGTTCTCGAAAAATCTAATTTACCTAGAAGCAATAATAATATCAAGGTTTGTTTCAGCGAAATGCAGATGAATAAAATTACCTGCCGGGAGCAGTACTGACATCAATCCCTAATGTAATTAGATCTCCAACCTGACCACACTTGCCCCATGCTTTTAATACAGACACAAGCTGTGGACGGTCTTTTTTTTTTTTTTTTTTTTCAGACCCGAAATTGTTGTCAAAATGATTACATTTTGACTGAAGTAAGGCAAATACAGCAGGGGATGGAGGTTGAATTTCTTTATGCATGAAAAAGGAGCTTGTGCACTGTCTGCACTTTTTTTTTCTTTTTGGCTGACTCAGTGGCTGACTTCTTATAGTTTCACAGCCATGATGATAGGAGGGCAGTCGATGATTATGGTGAAATTAGATACTAGAAAGGGTGTGGGTATTCATCTGTAACGAGGAGTTGTGGGGCTTTTAGTGCTTTGTAATATCAGCACGAACATGATTTTATACTGTCTTCATTTAGAAATCCAGAAATATATTTGACTTAAAGCTACTTCATATTTTTATTTTATGTTGCTTATTGATCAGACCGATGTGAACCATGAAGAGAGATGAGAAAAACCCATGGCCAGAATTGAACCCTGGTTTACTGGCACGCAAAAGTACCGTAACTGTTTGGCTTTCTTACATGGCCTGTAACCTATAAACTCCCAAAAATTGATAACATCACACAGTTTAACCACAAAGTCAACTCACCTGATAAGTTAGAGATTGTCGTTGTGGTTTTGCCTTATGTTGTTTATCAGTAAAGGCGCTGCACGACAAAGTTGCTCATGCTGAGCTTCTGAAGCCGCTTTTGCAAGTTACTACTTCAATGCTAAAAAAAATTAAATGCAAATAGTGGAAGGCTGTAGTAAATATTGATTTGTATTAAATATCACGTAAATGTAAGCTACAGGATTGGCTACACTAAAGGATCTTTCTGTGCCGAGTTTGCTTGTTCTCTCTGTGCTTGCGTGGATTTTCTCTGGGTCCTAAAACATGTACTCCTTCTTTGTCCTTCGGCTGCTCCCGTTAGGGGTTGCCAAACATGTACATTAGGTTGATTTGAGGTTGAGGAGTGAATGTGTGTGTGTGACTGGTTGTTCATCTGTGTGTGGCCCTGCGATGGACTGGCGACTTGTCCAGGTTGTACCCCTGCCCCTTGCCTTATGTGCACTGAGCCCCGTGACCCTGAATGAAGGAATAAGCGGGTAAGAAGAATGAATGAATGAATGAATGATAATTGAATATTGGAAAACATTGGAGGATGTTACTATTGTGAAGGACCCCTTTCTGCCCCTTTGTGCAGAAACCTTCATCACGTTTAGAATTTTTTTGGGTTAAATTATTTCATTAGTTTAGATTAGAATATATTTGTATATAATAAATACAGGTTCCTGTGTTTGTGTGTTTTCTTCTGGTACTCTAGTTTCCTCTCACTGTCCAAAAACTGTATATTTGGTTGATTGGTGATTCTAAATTGCCCATAGGAGTGTGTGTGGTTGTTCATAAAAAATGAATGAATGAATGAATGAATGAATGAATGAATGAATGAATGCAAATAGCCGTTTTTAGTCTGTCTGTTTTTATCAAAGTGTTTGTTTAACTGGTTTCTTATCCTGTGTGTGATCATTACAGGAACTTTAAATAAAACAGGAACTAAAACACTTTTTTGGCTGAACTAATTGCAAATGTTTTGCTGTTTTTCTTTCTTGTTTTTCCTGTGAAATATTAGTGGTATTTGACAGTGGTAGTTTTTACTGATAATTATCAATACTTATTCCAAAGAGGTTAATCATGTGTGTTTGTGGGTTATGACTAACTAGAAGTTGGGCATTGTTTTTGGATCTAGTACTGTCGTTTTATTATATAAACATTTTTTAAAATAATTAAATTTATTTTAAATTTTTATAGTTTTATAAGTTTTCCTTTTCTTGTTTCTTATCTTGTTTATTTGTAAAAACATGTTTCTGTTTATGTATTTGAGACACCAATTGTGGTTGGTTAAAGAAAGCCAACTATAGCTGGTGGTTAAGCAGTAGCTACTCAGTTACCCAATGGAAACCTCCAAATTTGTTTTGAGGCAGATGATGGCAGCACGATGCTGTGAAAAACCAAAGCAGCAGGGTAGCGGTATCACTATATAGCGCTGATTTGCTGATTTCACCCACATCGTGGTGTGAATGCATCAGGACAGTTTTGGCTTCGGGTCAGAGAGGAAAATAAGAGAGTGCTTACAGGCAATGTGCAATAGCGGAACACCTTCTTTTGTAGCGACAACAAGCCACGTCTTGCAGATTTGTTTTTAGATTTGTGTGTTTGTGAGTAAAACAATGTAATCAAAGATTGTTGTACAATTTCCAGGTACTAAAATCACAAGATATGAAACCATGAATGCCCTATTTATGCTTGAGCTTGCAAGCTTAAAACTGAATTAGTAATATAAAGTCGCTTTAATAAAAGGGATGTGTGTATTTGTTAGAGTGGCATGTGTTTTGATATTGTTTGAGAGGAAGTCCAAATTAAATGTACGTTAGAGTAGGCAGAAGTTCAGAAAAAATGTTGTTGGTACAGTTTCCAGTGTAAAAACAAGAGCGTTGCAAACCCTTCCATCCTTTTAGTAAAATATGCCGTGATGAATTGAATTAATAGTTAATCTTAACCGGCAATCAAACCGGTTATCTCTATAGTTGTAAACGGTGAACGGTTATCGTTGATACAGGTATCATAAGGAAATGTTTATGCATTAAATTGTATGATTATATTTAAAGATATACTAAGGGCCTTGTGAAAAATGGCTAGACATGATTTTATATTAGTGTTTCAAAAAAGGTAAAAACTCGTAAGAACCAGTGTGCCATGAAACTTGATCAGTTATGAATTGATTGAAAGGCATTCAAGAAAACTAGTCACACTAGTCATTGCTTGGCTTCTCTGGATAGTGAAATATAATCAGCAGGAAATTGGTTAAGACGTAAAATCCGATTGCGTGTCAGGAGTAAATGTGTGCCTGTAAAAAGTGGTATAGTAGGAATGTGGCTTTACTCTGGTTTAAAGTCTTCTTTTTTCCTGTAAAAGAAAAGAGACCCGATGATTTATTCATTCTGTTATTCATTCATTCGTCTTTTATACCCATTTATTCCCTAATTTGGGGCCTTGGGGGTCTGCTGGGGTTTTCTGAAGTATGAAAGCTGGTATAGACGCTAAGGACACTATGTAAAAGGTCCATCACAGGGACCATTAAAGGACCACTAAGTGACCCATGACTCAGGAATCAAACCCGGACCTTCTTTCTGTGAGGAAACAGACACTAAGCCACCGTGCCGCCCCTGTTATCATTTATTTGCTTGTAAATTCTTTCGTTTTTAATTAAATTATTGAATTCCAATTCAGTCTTTTAAATATTGACTGTAAAACATTAGTAATTTATCAGGGAAATAAAAGTGCTTAGCAGCTTTTTCAATATGGCCTCCTCTCCATAAGTTTACTTTGATCATAGTAAAACAATATGTGCTAGTCATGTAAAAAATATTAAAAAGATGTTATTAAAATGTAATTATGTAATTATTAAAAATTAATGTTAAGAATGTAGTTGCTTGACAATATTTCTACCCAGCCTTCAACTCAAGTTAATTACTCATCTTTCACACATCTGTAGTCTCCACCTCTCTGGCTCTCTCTCTCTCTCTCTCTCTCTCTCTCTCTCTCTCTCTCTCTCTCTCTCTCTTTCCACTCATGACCTGCTTGTGACCTTTTTTTGCCACACACCAATGTCTTGCCCATGTTCTGTTTAATTAACTGTGAAATGCCAATGTGGTGCTGATAAACAACTTTTAAAAAATTCTTTTTGACAAATGGGTGAATGCAAGAATATGAAATAGTACAAACAATGACGTGAGAAGACGTGTTTACCAAAGGAAGCCAAGAAACAAAACACATAAACATCATTTCCTAACACAATCAGGAGAGATAGATTAGAGGTTCTAATAACTGTGATTCTCCTTCCATCTTTAGAAGGATATCCTTGGTTAAAGGAAGTAACCATTCTAGGCAAATCTTCTAGAATTTAGACCGGTTGTACCTACATTAGTCTGGGGTACATATCTTCCTTAGTGTAATAAAACGGAAATCAGTTAGTTGGTAAACAATAATAGAAATAAAAACAATTGGTAAAGCAAGCAAATAATAAAACGGTGGGTTATTAATAATTCAGCGAAAGTCCACAGAGAGGTGAGATATACTTTAATTTAAATATGTATTATTTTTTTAGCAATATAGCCTTACACTGTTGCATAGTTAGGAGCGTCATCTCATAGCAAGTTTGTTCTGCTCATTGTTGCATGGGTTTTCTCCTGGTACTCCGGTTTCCTCCGACAAGACAAAAACATGTACATTTGGTTGATTGGTGATATCTAAATTGCCCATAGGCGCGAGTCTTTGTCTGTGTGTGGCCTTGCGATGGACTTGTCAACCTGTCCAGGGTTTTGCCCTATGTGCGCTGGGATAGCCAATCAGACATTTTAATATGATTTTTTTCTGTTTTAATATATAGTAGTCTGTAATAAGTCATTTGTTTATCTTAAACTAGAGGCAGATTTGAGTTCCTGCCAGGCACAGAGACCCCAGCTGCTGTTTCCATCTGCCAAATAACGTTTTAGGGCCACATTAAAGACATGTTTAGTCTGCAACATCTTGTTGATAGAAAAGCATGCTGAGTTCTCAGGCATTATTTAAACCCTCAGAGTAAGTGGTAGCCCAAAAGGGCCTGTCTATTTAAGCAGCTGATAATATCCTTCAGGATGGGATGTAAGCCAACGTTAAGGTCTTTCGGTCTGTAACTTTAGGTCTTAAGATGATATCATGTTTAATGTGTAAATATTTGGTCTGTTTAATGTAGGTGGTGTCCGAGGCTGCAGGACAGGGAGTCACCATTACAGGAGAGAAAACCTTTAACAACTGGAACTGGCCAAACGCTGTTATATTTGCTGCAACAGTGATTACAACCATTGGTAAGGGTTAAATCCGTCTTTGCGTGAGAATCACTTAGACTGTTTATAGTTCCTGAATAAACGAAGAAAAACTGGTTTATCTTAACTAATCACCAAAGGCAGGAAGTAGTCCACTTTATTTATACAGATTCAGTTTATTAATTATTTGATGTGTATGTATGTATGTATGTATGTATGTATGTATGTATGTAATGTATGTATGTATGTATGTATGTATGTATGTATGTAGATGACAGACTCGAGTAAAATTCCTTCTGTTTTGTTAGAAGTTCCAGTATCTAAATGTTCAGTACTGTTGTTCTCTGATAAGAAATAGTTACTTGAACAGAAGATTAGCAGCGCATACGATAAGCCAGCAGAGGTGTCAAAAGAGATATCTTAAGCCATTCACTTCAAAAAGGCTTGATGCCCCTACAGTTGTTTTCAGTTTGTTTTTTTTTTTTTTATTGTTTATTTAAGCTTAGAGGAAAGCACCCAAGTCGTCAGAACGCAACTGCATGTGTGTCGGTAATATGCAGAGACTTTCTGGAAAAAGTCTTTTTAAGCTTTTACTTGCCTAGTTATAATGAAATGCTTTCCATCCCAAATTGGTATAAAACCAAATCAAAATCATTCATTCCTTCATCTTCAAACATATTCCCTAATTTAGGGTCAGTTGGCGCATAACCCAGCATGCATACGGCGAGACGCAGGGGTACACCCTGGCCAGCTTGCCAGTCCATTGCAGGGCCACTTATAGACTAAGAAGAACAACACACACTCACTCCTATGTTCAAATGAGTATCACCAATCAACCAAATGTGCATGTTTTTGGACTGTGGGAGGAAACCAAATAAACACGGAGAAAGCCTAAGCAAGCGCAGGGCGAATATTCAAACTCCACACAGAAAGCCAGGACCTTCTTGCTGTGAGGCGACATAAATTCCTTCAACTGTGTGTTTGTATTTTTAGGTTATGGCAACATTGCTCCCAAAACCTCAGCAGGGAGAATGTTTTGCATTTTCTTTGGACTGTTTGGTGTGCCACTATGTCTAACCTGGATCAGCGAACTTGGCAAGTTTTTTGGAGGAAGAGCAAAACATCTCGGAGAATATCTTACCAAGCGAGGCATTTCATTGGTAAACACTACTCGCTTTGATGTCTGATATTTTTTAATATCAAACCCTATTTTATCTTTGATACATATTTAAATCTCTCTACCTCAATCGCTCTCGCTTTCTCTCTCTCACTCACTCTCACACCAGAGGATGGCTCAATTCACCTGCACAGCTGTATTCTTGATATGGGGTGTACTCGTTCATTTGGTTATACCCCCATTTGTCTTCATGTCTCAGGAGGGTTGGACCTACATAGAAGGCTTATACTTTTCGTTCGTCACCTTGACAACTATCGGATTCGGTGATCTTGTAGCAGGTGAATGTTGAATGCGTTTAATTTGTAGATGAACAGATAACCATGAATGAATACAATAATAATTGCAGTACAGTTGTTTGCTAAGATATCAGCCTATTCTAGGAGAACACATTTACTTTGGCTTTTTTCATGTATACACAATAGTGAAAGGAATTGTTGTAATCAGTGTGTGTTGTTATGATGGTTCCATTTCAGCGTTTCACCTTTTACAAGCCGCACCTTTTTAAAATACATATTTTTCATGTCCCAAACATCATATTTTATCTTTAGGCTAACTCTTCTCTGTAGATTAGTTTCTGCTGTTTTTAACATGTACCCTATGCTCTACTTGTTTCTAGGTGTTGACCCCAATGCAAACTATCCCACTTTGTATCGCTACTTTGTCGAGGTATGGATATACCTAGGCTTGGCCTGGCTTTCGCTCTTCTTTAACTGGAAGGTGCGAATGGTCATCGAGGCTCACAAAGCTCTAAAGAAAAGACGGAAACGTCAAAAACTCTCAGTGGATGACATCCAGCACTACAAAGAGAGACACAAATCCTTGCAATTACCACCTGCCGGCAACGAGGTCAACATCTTCAGCTTCCTGTCCAAGAGGAAAGTGGGCTACAATGACCTCATTAAACAGATCGGTACTACGAATGGCGAAGCTCAGCATGACATGGCTGCTAAAAGGCGAAACGAATTCACACGCTCGAAAAGCTGCAGCGATGCCCTGGTTGTTAACGGAAATGCAATTCTCAACCTAGACCAGTCACCTCGCCAGAAACGCCGCTACAGCTTAACTGATCGTGTGACAGAAGTTTTCTCCAAGTCCAAAAACTACCTGCTTGGCATGGAAGAGGGACCACTACTCAATGAGATGCAGGTCGAAGGTGAGCTGGACACCGAGAGAATATTTGAGAATCAGTTAGATAAAGAAGCGGGAGATGAGCACATGAACCTAACGTCTGGAGGATGCGGTCATGGCCGTCACACACGGGACTCGAATGAGTATCAGCCTGTCGTTTTTCAAAAAGCCAATATCACCTTTATCGATGAAGAGAACCTGCTAAACAGCAGCCTAGAGGACGAAGTTGATGACCACATGGTCAAGCTCTCAACCTCGGACGAGAACGGTGAATCTGAAACAGATTCCAAGACAGACCAGCACTCAGAGTCTGAGGGATCTATGTTCTCAGACAGATCCGATCAGATTAATTCTTATGACCAGCTGGTAGAAGAGTATTCAAAGGAAAACAACACTGATGCATGAACCATTTCCGCAGTGGATTTCTGTGGACTTTCCTGCCCACAAAGACTCGTTTAATCAAAAAGACGTCCGTTTTATAATCCACTTCACAATATTAGATGGAGTCTGGGACATGCATCATAGTCAGTATTACACAAAGGACACTGTACATCAAGCAAGTTTCTCATTCCATAACACCAAATATTAGAATATCATGTATTATTTGATAGTTCGTTACGTCCTTGATGTTTTTTCCCTGGTTCTAGTTTTGTCTATTAGATCAGTAATTTATTCAGTGAGAAAATAAGCTTGAGTATAATGACGTAAAGAATAATTTACAAACTGCTTCACAGAATATAGACAGTAAGGTGATTCCTTTACGAATTGCTTCCGGTTCTCACTTTTACTCACCATATTGGTGGTTTTATATCAACATAATGAAGGACAAATACATTCCACCTGCATTATGTTTTGAACCATTTTTATAGGTTTGGGATTTTTCCATAATCTTAATTTCTTGTTGTAATTACTGGTCTTTTTTTCTCTCTTTTTTTTCTATCTAGCTGTGCTATGCATGCTTCCTCTGAGGTGTGTAAAGCTTTGCTGTGTCGATCATGGTCCGTGACATTTACAACTTTTTTTTTTTTATTTTTTATTCTTGACTTAATGTGTGATTACAGTCAGTCAGTTGCGACTCACTATCTGTGGATAGCATATTGCACTAGCCTGAGTCAGCCTGAGCCGATGGATGTCTTTGTAGCGTAGATCGTTCGTCTAATTGTGCGTTAATTCCCTGTGTAAATCGCTAACGTACAACACACTTTGTGAGGCTGCTGGATTCCTTCATAAGCAATATCTTTAAAATTTGATTACTACCACTACTTCTACCTGATTTCTTTTTTAGCATGTTAGATTGGATTGTTGCTAATTTGATCATTGCTCCGGAATTCCCAGTCCTTCGTTAATGTGTAAAGGATTAAATAACTCATTTTGACATTTGCACTCATTTCATTCCACACGACGACCTGTTGCCCATTTTTCAGAATTAAATGCTTTAGACAGTTCATATCCTGAAAAATATTATCTCATGTATTTCAAGATAAGTCAATCGGTCTACTTTTGTTTTTATTTTTCACTAACTGTAATTTAGAACATGTGTTTTGTTTTGGGTTTTTGTAATTTGCAAAGTGTCGTCTGTAGCCAGCAAAGATGTTGTGATGCTCGATAGTCTATTTTGTCTAAAATTAGTGTTTTGTTATTATTGGGTAGTGCTTAGTCTGGACATGTTAAGAACAAGGACAGACTAGATGTTATTTTGGTAGACGCTAATAAATAGCTTAATCATGCATTTCATACAAGCTTTGTAATATTAAATAGTGTTATTTCTGATCGCTGAGTGGATGACACTTCTGAGTAATGCCAATCGTGCTACTGTAGTCAAAAGAATGTGCGAGGCGAAATGTGGATATCCTGCTTGTAATTCTCTCGGCCTAGGAGAAGGTCTCACACAGGTCTCTTGCGTCACAGTGCTAGACAGCATCAGTGCACGGAAAACAGCTTCCTGTGTGGGTTTCCTGTTTTTGATTAATTATGCAGTGCACATCCTTGGCGCGATTTACCCTAATTCGGTCTCCCGTTCCAAAATGTGTTTCGAGCACTAAAGTGGATAAACCGAATGGTTTTTGTTAGCCCATTGCTTTACTGTGTTCACTACACTTGCTGCCTGGATTTATAATCCATGTCAGTATACTAAAGTCTGTAATAGTCAGTATTCTGTGGATCTCTATGCAGGTGTGGGGACATGCAGTTAGATTATAAAAGCAAAAAAAAAAAAACACTTCAGGTTTGTTTGGATTAATTGTCAGTAATTTAGCGCTTGTTTCCGTAGTTGATGTATTATTAAATTTGAATTGTTCCAAGAAGTGCCTGCAAGCATCCTGAACTAAAAAAAAAAATAGAACCTCTTGAGGTTCTCGCCGAGATATTTAGCACCAAGAGTGCGGCTTATTTTGTATGTAAACACTGGAGAACTGCTCGTATGTAGCCATCACTTTGTTCAGCCCATAACCTTGCAGCCTTGTAATCTGTGTTTACTTTTCCTGCTCTCCAAGTGACACAAGTGGCCATAAACTTTACACAGGTGACCCAGGTTAAAACAAGCTATCCTGGTGCCAGACGGGAGTGTAGGTTGTGCCAGAACTTTGTATAGACAGTTGCAAACTATCAGGTTCTTTTTGCAAACTATCAGGTTCTTTCTGTTACTGTAAATGAATATTCAATTACTTGATTATTGTCTGTTTTGTAACAAGTGCAACAAGTGTTATTTTGGCTATTCAACCACGTCATAACAAGGATTGAATAAAAAATGTTTGTCTAGAACATTTGCTTCCTGTAAATTTCTAGGATCAGGTACTGTTGAAATATCATTTTTATCCTTTCCCTGATTTGTGTTAGACACTCCAGCATGTTGTTGTAAAAAGTTTTAATGTGAAAATCTTTCCTGAAATATTTTTTCATTTTTTTCCATAAAGATTTATGAAATACATTTCTGTGTATCACCAGATGAATGTGTGATTAAATGAACAATAAATATTGAGTTCAATATGAATACAAATATTGAGTTTTGTAATATGTCAGAATGAGATGCAAATCAGCAGGGAATTATTTCAGCTTAAGGGGTTTAACACATCACTACCTCCAGAATTTTGCAGCAATTCGATTAAGGCAAATTTAACGAATGCCTGTGTAATAAGTGTACAATACGATGAACAAGAACCACTGAAGTCACCAAACACATTTCCTTGTTTCTTATTTTGAATATGCAAAACAAATTGTCTTGACAATGCAGACGTGTGACCTTAAAGTCTCCCATTGACCAATGACATTTACTGCAACAAGTAGTGCAAAGCAATCGCTCTGACGATCTGCATAAAAGTGCTGGTATTTTATACCAACATGCATGCCATGTTGTGATGCTTCACTTAATTCTGCACCTGTATTGCAATTAATAAATTTAAAAAACCATTGAATTAGGCATCATCTCTCTTTTTAGAAAATTCAGAAATTCTCATAAGTACTCTCTGTATTTCGGTTTCCGTGGGCGGTGCGGTGTCGTAGTGGTTAGCCTCACAACAAGAAGACCCCAGGTTTACATCCCCAGGCCGGAGATCTTTCTGTGCTGAGTTTGCATGTTCTTCCAGCACTTGTGTGGGTTTTCTCTGGGAAATCTGATTTCCTCCCACAGTCCAAAAATATGTACATTACATTGATTGGGGAGACTAAATTAAATTATCCATATGAATGAATGTGTGTGTGTGGTTGTATGTCTGTGTGGCCCTGAGATGGACTGGCGACCCATCCAGGGTTTACCCCCACCTCTCGCCCTGTGTGCGCAAGAATATGCTCCAGCAGACTCCTGTGAGCCAGAATTAGGGAATAAGCAGGTAAGAAGATGCATGAATAGTATCTATATATGTATGTATGCTTATGTGTATCCTTGTATCCTGTGCATGTTAGATCATGTGCAAGAGGCTAATATTTGGTTTAAAATTACTGTTGTCTTTAATCAGTCACAGTTGTCATCCTGGTTAAGTTTGCTTATCACTTTTAATCCACAGCTGGAAGACAACTGTCAGACCATTTGCACTCCAAATGTTTACTTTTCTGACACATTCCAGAGATTAGAGACTACATACCAGCCGTACCACGAAAAGCCGCAGAACTAACTAACATGTACTGGTGTGTTAGACAGCTGTGATCGAATAAAAAAAAGCTTTATGCTGATATACGGGAACTTCTTACAGGGAGGCGTAGTGGTTAGCGCAGGCGCTTCACAACAACAAGGTCCCAGGTTCCATTCCCAGGCCAGGTGTCTTTCCGTGTATTGGAGTTTACATGAGGAGTTTCCTCCCACAGTCTCTAAACATGCATATTCGGTATTAATTGGTAATTCTAAATTGTGTGGTTGTGGTTGTTTCGTTTATATGTATGTGATGGACTGGCGATCTGTCCGTTGTGTACCCCAGCCTTTCACCCAATACGTGGTGGGATAAGCAGACCCCTGTCCAGCAGACTCCTGTGAACCTGAATGAGCGGGTTATAAGATGAATGAATAAATGAACTGCGTTCATACAGTAGAGCAAAACCTTAGATGCAAAAGGACAATGTGTATCTTGTACAACAATGCAAACTCTAAATTACATTTTATACAATACACTCTTTAATAAGTGTGTCCTCCCTAAACTGTTTTACTGTTCCAGATTGGAATTCATCTACAATAGGGAATTTCATTATTTATTCACTGGAACAAAAAGATTTAATGACAGTTCCAGCATTTATTGTTGTTCCATAATGGCAGGGGCAGGAGGTCTGGGTAGACAGTCGTGGTTTTAATTCATTATAAAGTTGCTAAGCTCAGGAAAACTTTCTCAATTAAGTACATTTCTCAATTAAGTACATTAAGTACAGTTTTTTTTACAAAATTGTATTGGTAATACATTAACTCTCATTATTGGTTACAATGGCTATATTTGTAGTTACTTTACTTTGCTAGTACTTTTCTTGTTGTTAATCAAACATCCATGTTTAGGACTGTAAGAGGAAACTGGTGTACCCAGAGTAAGCCCATGCAAGCAAAGTCCACACAGAAAAGCCCCTAGTTGAAAATTGAACCTGGGACCTTCTTGCTGTGAGAAAACAGTGCTAATCACTAAACCACTGTGCCACCTTCACTAGCCAACCCTTCTGGTAGCCAGATGCTATTGTGATGTTTTAGCCTTCATTCTTGTATCAAATTTATATTAAGTTGTGTAATTGATGTTGTTAACTAACATGAAACATCATGGGATAAGGACACCGACTCAACATTTTGTGGGTTTCAACCAGGAACTTACTGATGGCAGCCTAAATTTGGATATAGAAATGTATCCCTCTACTACAGCAAATAGGGAAACACTTGACTTTCATTTTGGTGGTCTTAGAAGTTTGTACAGTTGCCTCACACCTACATTTTCTGACACCATAATATACTTATAAATATTTTACCTTTGTGAACTTAGTGCAGCCAGAAATATACCAGTGTGTACAGTCTGTCAAGTTTATTAACAAAGGAGACGAGGTCTAAATTAGCCCCTCTGTTTTTTTGTCTCCCCTTTGGGAGTAATTCTCCACACGCCATGTCTGTGGAAACACTCATTCAAAACATCCAACTTGGCACACAGTAAGCCACCAAACTGCCTTTCCCATATAGTAACACAGGAGGAAGGGAGAACAGCTGGACTCGGCTTTCTTTAGCTCTCACACCTCAGGAGAACCTGTTACCTCACAAAAGTCCCTCTGTGACACCAATAGTTTCCTGAGTCTAGGAGGCCGACCCTTCCGAGCGTAAACTGTTGAACACCCCTGTTAGAAGCACAAAGACCTTGAGAAGATGTGGCAAAAGGCCATGGCGATGTTTACAAATACAAGTTGAACAATGGCAGGAGCTGCAGCTTGAACAGCATATGAGTATTGTCTAAAGGGAAGGACACAATGTTGATCTGAATGTGCCAAGGCTGAGACTCTGTCCAGGATTGCATACTTCTTCAGTATGTACTACATTTAAGTATGTATGTAGTTCCTGACTGTTAAACAATATATAGTATTACAGGTGAGGGTAATAACATCCACCTGATTGATACTGACACGTGATATAAAACGTTACTGAACCACCGATTTGGAGTTGGATAATGTTGAGCTTGAATGATGTTAAACGAGGGCAATTTAACTGCAAACGAACAATGTTTTTTTTCAGCAATTAAAAATACTATAAACACGCAATAAGTGCCACTTCTGCGCTTTCCGCCACTTCCGCACGTCAAGTAGGCAGTCCTACAGTACATGTACAGATTTCTATCTATCTGTCTGTCTGTCTGTCTGTCTGTTTTATCTATGTTTGTCTATCTATCTATCTGTTTTGTCTGTCTGTTTTATCTGTTTGTCTATCTATCTATCTCTCGGTCTGTCTGTCTGTTTGGCTATCCATCTCTCTCTCTCTCTCTCTCTCTCTCTCTCTCTCTCTCTCTATAATGCTATTGTGAGAACTTGAAAGGGAATGATGTATCTGAATAACTGCACCTTATTGTTATGTGAATAACACACACCGCTATTTCAGTTTCACCTTCATTATTCATCTGTTTGGGGAGACGTTACTATAAACGTCAGTAACACAATAGAGCAACGTAAGAGACAGGGTGGTGCAGTAAACACCAAGTACAATACCACCTTCTACACTCTATGTTCATAGTTCCCCAGTGCAAAAAAAAAAAAGAAACATTTACCAAGTTTACAAACCATATGGATGGGATGGGATGCTTGTCAACCACAGTGTCCTCGGGTCAATGACAGAAACAGGGCCACTTTAGAGTGAATTTAATTACAGGGTTAACACAAATAATAAAGCAGCGCCACTTGTCATGTTTTTGTAGTGTGCTAATTATTGATTTTAGGATGATTTACAGGACTGTAGTGAGGACAGCGATGTTGCTACGGTTTAGAGACAGTGGCGTTGTCAAAAAGACAGGAGGTGGAGCTGGAGGGGGCAGAGTTGAGGATGCTAAGATTTTCATTGGGGGTGACAAGGATTGACAGGATTAGAAATGAGTTCATTAGAGGGACAGCGCATGTAAGATGTTTTGGAGACAAGGTGAGAGAGGCTAGGTT
>JAOTRA010000002.1:12276011-12306353 GCA_026260255.1 Pseudolaguvia tuberculata | reverse complement strand
ATGCATTCGATTGATTCAATTCAAGCTGCAATTTAATAAAGAAGGCTTTATATATAAATTCTATATGTTTATTTTTTATATGTTTATCCCCCCC
Organism: Pseudolaguvia tuberculata; assembly: GCA_026260255.1. Lineage (NCBI taxonomy): Eukaryota > Metazoa > Chordata > Actinopteri > Siluriformes > Sisoridae > Pseudolaguvia > Pseudolaguvia tuberculata. The sequence continues at coordinate 12,306,259 of JAOTRA010000002.1, read as the reverse complement.
CCCCCTTGGTTTATATTTGATTAATTACAAAATGGTAATGTAGCTACAAATATGACCACTTATACAACCCTTATACGACACCTATAAATACTTGCAATAATTATTACTAGTGCTGAAAATCCACCAAGGGGGCTAACCTTATCAACATGACAATATCAAGCTAACCATGACAATATCAAGCAGAGCAGTCTGCTGCACTCATCTGCACAGTCAAGGCTTTTTATGTGTGTAGACTACAGACTGTGTCTCTCTCCTCAATTATCTCATTATGTTCTTAGCACCATTCATTGCCCTTGCCTCATCTTCCCTGTGAGACTTGGCATGCTCCTGATTGAACCTGCTGCACCTCATGTCCCACCATGGGCCTCACTTTGCCCCTCATTCCACTTTAGCCTCATTGTAGTTGTTGCCCCACAACCTTCACCCTTCCACCAGAAGGCAACTCTTATTTGTCCTGTTTTTAATATGTTTCTCATCATTTCTCACCACACTGTTTTGTCATTAGTTAGATTCCAAATGTGTTCAGGTGTGGCTTGATGTGTTAATTGTTCCTCCTATTACCTTGTGTATTTAAACACTTGTGTTTCAGTCCTGTTTTTGTCTAGCTTTGTTGCTGTTGCAATTGATTTATTCTTGTTTGTCTTTTTAAAATCTAAATACTATGTTCACACCTTACTCAATACTTCTGATTGTGACAGAAAACTTTATAAAGTGGAGTAATGACTGCACCTTTTTTTGCCACACTGCCACAATTAATTTTATCTGCTTCGATTTGTTTTACAGAATATGAGGTCACGTCATCTGTTAAAAGCCCAAATGGGCATATTGTGTCTGTTGTGAAAACCAATCAATCACATACAGCTGTAGAAAACTTAAAACCGGAAAGCAGGTACAGACAAACATTTTCTCAATAACTCAAAGACTCAAAGACCTCAAAGATAAGTCCCTTTCCTTATGTTTCCATAGCTATGAGTTCACAGTAACGCCTAAGAATGAGCTTGGTTCTGGACCCTCCAGCGAATCTGTAACCTTCAGCACTGAGTCAGGTATGAAGAGCAACCTAAAGCTCTTATTTCTTCTTCTATAATTCTTACTTTTGTCACGCCTGCCTGCTTTGAGTGTCTCCGGCGCGCTGCCAGTGTGCAGTGGCGGGCACACGGGCTTGGCTGCGCTTGAGCGCTCTAGTGCGCGTGAGCATGCGCACAGCTGAGTCTCGTTGTGCATTGATTTTGAACGCCTTATAAGCCGGCAGTTTTCTCCTAGGGGTGTTGGTTCATCTCGCTTTTCTCACCATTTTCCCCTTTTGCCCTGATTTGTTTTTTTTCATGCGTTTACTCAGAATTGAGTTTGCAATCCTGCCTCGTCACGTTTCGCCTGATCTTGTTGTATTTTTGTTTAATTTAAATCTTGTCCTTGCAGAGATACTCTCGTTCATGTTTCCGTTTCCTCTCTCATTCATGTTTCCTCTCTTGTTCCCTCTCTCATTCATGTTCTCCTCTCTCGTTCAGGTTCCCCTCTCTCGTTCATGTTCTCCTCTATCGTTCATGTTCTCTCGGTTCCCCTCTCTTGTTCAGGTTCCCCTCTCTCGTCCGTGTTCTCTCGGTTCCCCTCTCTTGTTCAGGTTCTCCTTTCTCATCCAGGTTCCCCTCTCTTATTCAGATTCTCTCGGTTCTCCTCTCTCGTTCATGTTCTCTCGGTTCCCCTCTCTCGTTCAAGTTCCCCTCTCTCGTTCATGTTCTCTCGGTTCCCCTCTCTTGTTCAGGTTCCTCTCTCTCATTCAGGTTCCCCTCTCTTGTTCATGTTCCCCTCTCTTGTTCATGTTCCCCTCTCTTGTTCATGTTCCCCTCTCTTGTTCATGTTTCCCTCTCTTGTTCATGTTCCCCTCTCGCGTTCATGTTCCCCTCTCTCGTTCAGGTTCCCCTCTCTTGTGCATGTTCTCTAGGTTCCCTTCTCTCGTCTGGTTCTTGTCTCGGTCCCCTTTCTTGTCCGGTTCTGGTTCTCGTCTCAGGTTCCCCCTCTCTTGTCTGGTTCTGGTTCCCATCTCGGTTCCATCTCTCTCGCCTCGGTTATGGTCTCGTTCTGGTTCTCGTCCCAGGTTCCCTTTTTCGTCTGGTTCTGGTTCTCGTCTCGGTTCCCTCTGTCTGGCCTCGGTTCTCGTCTCATTCCCTCTCTAGTCTTTTACTGGTTCTCGTCTCTGGTTCTGGTTCTCGTCTCGGTTACCTCTCTCACCTCGTTCTGGTTCTCAGCTCGCTCTGGCTCTGGTTCTCGGATCATGCCCCTCTTTCTTCCGGAGGGTCCCCCTAGGAGAACGCCAGAAGGCATTCATAGAGGGGAGGCTACTGTCACCAGCGTGCGCACCAGCGTGCGCACGGGCACAGCTGAGTCTCGTTGTGCGTTGATTTTGCACGCCATATAAGCCGCCAGTTTTCTCCTAGGGGTGCTGGTTCATCTCGCTTTTCTCGCCTTTTCCCCCCCTTTTGCCCTGATTTTGTTTTTTTTTCATGCGCTTACTCAGAATTGAGTTTGCTATCCTGCCTCGTCACGTTTCGTCTGATTTTGTTCTAGGTATTTTTGTTTAATTTAAATCTTGTCCTTGTTTTTTTTTTTTTTCACTATTAATATTAATAGTATGGACTATTTAAACCCGCCAATCCTGCGTTTGGGTGTGCTCCTTTACCCCGATCCAGCTTTCCCCCCCCCTCCCCACTCTTTGAAAACTTTCAATTATTTCAAGGCATAATAGAAAGGATGCTTGCATGAATGTCTTTCTATTTAATACATCATTCTCCACTGCAATACAGGTAAAAAATATTTATATTAAAATTATCTGATCTATGGTTGCAGCTCTATTTGTTTTTGTAGAGGCATAGACATTAAATTTTCGGTCCCCTTAACATTACTCTAAACAAAAAAATGTCGGGCACCTTCTTGGCCAACTGATTATAGCATAATAGTATGTTTTAACAGTAATTCAGCCAGTAGTGGAATATTAGCGTTAGAGTCACAATACCACAATTAAATATTATGCTTATTGCTTTTTCAAATGGTAAAAAGCACTGTTGTTTGTCTTGAATACTATTAAGTGTTTTTACTTATGTTACATATTGCTTGTAAAGGTTTCCTCCTCTCAGAGGTCAACATCACCCAAATTCTAATGAACTGTTTCCGCTTTAGGTTCAAGGAGCGATGATGCGCTATTTAAGATATAAAATATTGTTTGTTTGTTTACAACATAAGTGTTACATTGTATTGGTTAGTCATCACAGTTGGATTTATGTCTTCTTGCATATCTTTTTGGATTTGTCTGCCTGGATATTTACCCAATGTGTATCAAACTTTGCCTGTTTATCGACTTTGTCTTTGCCTACTGGTTGGAAGTTAATAAAACTGGTCACCGCAACATGGCTATGTCTCGCCACCGATATTTAATACTTCGCCTGCTTCATATATATCAGGACTTATACAGCTGAAACCACGCTTTCACGCCCAAGCCCTCCAAGAGTCGTAGGACCAGCTAGCTGCTTTACGAGGCCAAATGGCTACTCCTAAAGCCCCAGTGAACACCAGACTACCCATATCGCTTCTGGAGAATTTTGACAGGAGTGATTCATGTCATCTTGCATAATATTCTCTGACCAGCCTTATGCTTTCCCATCAGAAAAACAGGCAAAGCGCTAACTGTGTTTCATCCATTTGAGACTATGCAGATAAATACCTCAATTGACTACATTTTCTCTCAGTGCTATAGGTGGTATTCAAATATTTCAATGCAGATCACATGATTACATCAATAGAAGTCGTCAGCAGCAAAATATGCTATTCAGTTCCATACCCTCACAGCACAAAGCGAGTGGAATGATCCCGTGTTTAAAGAAGGACTCAATGCTTGGTTACAAGCTGAACTCATGTGCAGAGATGATCAAGGTACCTTTTCTCAGTTTGTAGTCAGAGAGCTACAGCTTTTAAATTTACTCTAGAATAGCCCAGATGAGTCCACTTCCCCTGCACTCCCTCCAGACCCATGCCATTTTTAGTTTCCTGTTAGCAAATCCTGTAAAAAGGAAAGAGATCCTGTGGACTAGGAGCAACTAAGCTCACCGCTCAGGAGCATCATCAACTATAGACTACTTCAACCAGGCACCAGACCACCAGAGTGCAACCACCAGAGTGCGACCAGGCACGCATGCACGTCTTTGTCCAGAGGAGGTTTACCATTAAATCTGGATTCAGGAGGGTGACGAGTGGAAAACCGCATTTATCAGGTTATGCCCTATGACTGGTGTAAAGCCCTCACAGTATTCCAATGACATCTTCAGGGATCTGCTGGACAAGTTTGTTATCATCTACATTGACAATCTTCTTATATATTCTTGCATCCTATCTACAGCACCAATTCCACCGCACTCAGATCCGGTTCCTTGGTTTCCGTATGAGCCAACAGAAGGTTTCTAGTAAGGCACAGGTAGTGGCTTCTTCCCAAGATGGTAAATGAGGTGCAGAGGTTTCTGGGGTTCGCATATTTCTACCAGCATTTTATGCGCAACTACCGTATTACTGCTGCCACACTCACGTCCCTTCTCAAGGGGAAACCACAGAAAGTGGAGTGGAAAGAGTGTGTTGTCTGGGCGTTTTCACTGTTAAAACCTGTTTCTTGTCTATTCATACTGTTTTCAAGTTAATAAAACTTGTTACTTCAACATGGACCCATCTGAGCACCAATATTTACATTGCTCTGTTACATGGTTGCACTGCCACATTGGAGATATAAAGATTATACGGTGTCTGGCCAAAAAAATGTTTCTACCTAGTTGTAACTAAGCATCTAATGACTGGGTTTGCTGCAGTTAGTCTTGTCTAGGTTCAGCAACAGTATGTGATCAAAGAATGATGTCAGCTGACTAACTGAATATACTAAATGACCAGGTTATTCCACCAATGGATTTTTTCCCCTGATGGCTTGGACATATTTCAAGAATTCACCAGGCTTGGATTGTAAATGTGAGTGATTCAGGGATCATGAGACATAATTTTCACACATGAACACACATGGACACACATGGACAGCTGTTTCTTAGACAGATGGAGCCACTGAAACAGGACTATCTTTCTGAAACTGGACCTTTTTACCACCTGGTACACTACTGACATTCACAAGTGACAAGTCTGAATCGTATACCAACCTCTCATCCTAAATTCACATAAATAGACCTGGTGCCCATACCACATTGATGCATCCTGGGTGTGAGCATGCTGTTACACCTTATGCTGACCAGCAGTGGCTTGCAAATATTCTCGTGCCCCTTCAAAAACCACCTGAAGTCTAGCCTAGTGCTTCTTCAGGTACCGTTTCTGTTCAATGATCTTGTGTTGGCACAGCCAGTTTATACTTGTAAACACATGACCAACACATTCTACAATCCCAAATGAATGGCCTCCAACAGGGTAAAATCTATGGCCAATATTTAATTTGGCATTGAGGCTAAAAGATGTCCCATGTAACTGTTAAGCAGGGGTTGCGTATCTTGACACCTGGCACTTTTCACACTCCAAACACAATTGTGCCACATCAGCATTCATGCCTGGCCAGAAATAGCACTGCTACAGTATTTGAACTGCTCTGTGGCCAAAAGCTTGGAGGTCGCCAGGTGGCTGAAGAGGTTCGCTTAAAATGTCAACTTCACTGAACTGTTATTAGACATATTATGCTTGGTTGGTATAAGAGTTCCACCACATCCATAAACCTCCTCTTTGGTCTTCCTCTTTTCCTCCTACCCGGGACCTCCATCCTGAGCATTCTCCTATCAATATACAAATTCAGTATATTGTAGATAAATACAGATATACTGTATATATGTATAAGTTCATTCATTCATCTTCTTGCCCGCTTATTTCCGAATCCGGGGTCACAGGGGTATCCCAGCACACATAGGGCGAGAGGCGGGGTACACCCTGGACAGGTCGTCAGTCCATCTCAGGGCAACACATAGACAAACAACCATTCACACACACATTCACTGCTATGGACAATTTAGAATCACCAATCGACCTAATCTGCATGTTGTTGGACTGTGGGAGGAAAGCGGAGCACCCGGAGAAAACCCACACAAGCGTGGGGAGAACATGCAAACTCCGCACAGAAAGATCCTGGCCCGGGATTCGAACCAGGGACCCAATGTATAAGTTGAAGAAGTTTCATTTAACCATATATGACAGAGCCAGGACCATGGTGCTACAGACAGACAATTAGTGCAGCAGACATACAGACACAACAACACAAAGACACCAACTTAAAGAGACTGACTAATGAGAAATGTGTAACTAACGTGCACATCTTATCCTCAACCTCTCCAGCAGCTTTGGGGTTTTTCTTTGTGGACAGGAAGGATGGTGGACTTCACCCATGTATTGACTATCGGTGTACAAGCCAAGACCTAGGCACCTACCATAGGGCCTGCTACAGCTACTCCCACAACAGCCCTGGTGTCACATTGCAGTTGATTTTGTCATGGATCTGCCACAGTCTAACGGTCACATGACAATCATCGACCGATTCTCTAAATCTTGTTGCCTAGTGCCTAGCTGTCTACCCACTGCCACAGAAACTGCCATGGAGCTGTTCAACCACGTCTTTCATATCTACTGTCTCCCTGAAAACATAGTATCAGAACTATCTTAGTATCAGAATAGTATCAGAGTTCTCAGTTTATTTTAAGGGTGCGGGCTAAATTTTTTAAAAAGTTAAGCAGTCAAGCAGAGCGCCTAAATCAGGAACTGAGATGGTATTTGCGGTCACATAGCTCAATGGAGAAGTATCTCACCAATTGAGTGAGTTTCTTGCCTGGGCGGATATTCTCAGAACTCATTAAGACACTCTTCTCTTCTACTCTTCTACTTTCACATCTCCATACTCAAACCCTGCCACGAGAACTCCAGAGCAGATCGTGTTCCAGCAGGAAAACCAGGTCCCATTGAGATTGAGGGCCCAGCTATCTAGTCAAATACTTGACTCTCAGAGGAGGGGGAACATCATGGAATACCCAGTGGATTGAGAGGGTTATAGCCCTGAATAACTGTACTGAGAAAAGAGCTTCATAGCCCCTCTCTGTTAAGAGACTTTCATACAAGCCATCCTGAGCATTCGTAGATGGGAGAGTACTGTAACAGGTGTTACTTTCCCTTCCCGCCATGTGAGCACTTCCGGGTTTTAGGGTCACCTAATTTAAGTTTAGCTATTTGCTATGATAATTTGTTGTTTGTTTACCATTATCGAGCGTTATTCATGATCTTCTGCCTGTGTATCATGGTTTGCAATTCCTCTGTCACGTTATCGATTTATTTGTTTGGATTTACTGCTTACCTGTTTACCGACCTTTGCCTGCTTACTACTACTGCTTATGATTCAAGTTACTAAACTGTGTTTACTAAACTGAGTAACTGCAAAATGGATCCAGTCTCATCTGGTTAGTTACACAGTGAGGTAGTTATTGATTTGTGACAAAGAACCTGAATCCTCCGATGTTGAGGAGTATAATGGCTTGGGAGAAGAAGCTGGTAAATTGTCTGGTTGTGAGGGGCTGAATACTCCGGAACCTTTTCCCAGATGGCAGAAGTGTGAAGAGTGTGTGTGAGGTCATCCACAATGCTGTTTGTCTTGTGGCATGCTGTGTGGGGTGTACATATCTGTGATGGAGGAAGAGTGACTCAGATGATGTCCTCACTATCCTCTGCAGGGTCTTGTATTGTATGATGGTACAATTTCTAAAACAAGAAGTGATGACTATATACAAGAGCTAGACAAGAAGATATCCATACAAAGACTTACTGAACGTGCGTCGCCTTCAATAATGCGCCATCGCCCTGGCAGCCAAATCCAGGACGACAATGCTAAACAGGATGGCGGGGCTTAGTCTGCTACCTAGGAAACAAAACAGGCAAAAACAAAAGCACTAGATAAACAGAACAAAAGGAAGACAGGTCAAAACACCTCCAGATTTACAAAACTCTCATAAAAGCTCAATACAAAACAAATTGAAACCAAAGCCTTTGAAAGAAAAGGTGGGAGGTCAAAACAGAGGGCCTGGAAAGCAGATAGAGCAGGCGGGCCTGAGAAGAACACAGAGCAGGCGGACCTGGAGAGAACGCAGAAGCACGCAGTTCACAAAGCGCACACAGAGACAGTCCACAAAGCGCACAATGAGAACAGACCAAAATGGCCAGTAGAGAGACAAGATCAGAAACAGTCAGAACAGAACAGCAGAAAAGAGTTGGTACCAGGTAGCAAATACATAGAGAAAACAAACGGAACAAAGACAAATCCAAAGAACGCAACATGGAGAGAAACCAAAGCAAGAACGAGAAATGGGAGTAAAAGGAACACAACCAATGCACAGACTGAAGTTGGAACCGAAAGAACTGGAGACTGAAACCGCGACCCAAACTGGAACAACAGATGGAGGTAGCAATAACCAAGAGAAGAAAAAATACGAACTTACGAAAAAGGGACATTAAATTAATTGAAACCACGAGCGAACAGAATGAAAGGAGCAGTGACTGATGAAACGGAGGGGGACAGAGAAACACAAAAAAACCAACCAAACTACAGAGGGCAGCGAAAGAGAACAAAGCAGCGAAAGAGACGGAAACCATGAACAGAAATATGAACAAAGGGTGTGGCAAGGAATGACCAGAGACAGATGTAAACAGACCACCACAAACACTAACACAAAAACAAGAAGAGCAGCAACGGACTAGGACGGGAACTAAACTGAGCACAGACACACAGACAGAAAGCAACAAGAGGCTGACCAGGCCGGGGCAATGAGATAGAGAAAGAAACAGTCCAAAATGGAGGTCCGGGACCATGTAACCTATCTAAAATGGAAAATCTAGCAATGTTCATAGTTTCTGTTTGGAGAGTGGTCCAGAGTTTCACTAGGTGTAGCTGGCACAGATTCAAAATGGTCCACAGTCATTTTCAGACTCCTCGCATAATCCAAATATTCAGGTCTAGGTTCATCTATGAACATACTACTGAGTTCAGTACACTCCACCGGATTAACAAAATCCAAATAATCCCACTAAGGGCGGCGCGGTGGCGTAGTGGATAGCACAGTCGCCTCACAACTGGTGACTCGTCCAGGGTGTACCCCTGCCTCTCGCCCTATGTGTGCTGGGATAGGCGCAGCAGACCCCTGTTACCCCAGATTCAGGAATAAGCGGGTAAGAAGATGAATGAATGAATTAATGAATGAAATATCCAACTATGGTGTCCAAAGCACATACATACTGAAGACTCTGAAGGCGCTGAAGACTCTGTAACGGTGGGAAGATAGCCGGATCCATTATGCAGTAAAGCTTTATTTACAGTGACAACAAAGCAAAACCAAACCTTATCTGTGGCTTATTTGGCACCTTATGCCTTGTCTATGGCATCTTTGCCTACTTTTGCCTTATCTGTGGCATATTCTGCGCCTCTTGCCTTGTCTGTGGCGTCTGTGGCATCTTCAGTGCCATCAGTGTCTTCAGATCCGTTAGTGTCTTCAGCACCATCAATGTCTCCAACACAGTCAGCGCCTTCAGCCTCGCCAGCGACACCTTCAGCCTCGCCTATGGACAATTTTCCGGCTGTTGTGAAGGTATAGATAGTAGACTAAAATTTCTTGTTAGGTCCTCCAGGAACTAAAATGTGTAATGTGCATGGCCCTGGGCCTCCTGTTATCTCTGTTCATGCTTGTTTTGCCAGTCTCTCTTCTCTGCTCCCTGTTCATTGTGATATGTCATTATTTCTGTTGCTTTATGTTCTCGTTCACCTACTTCTATCTTTCAGGTCTTGTATGTGCTCCTGTCCAGTTCCTGCTTCTCTTTTTGCCTCTGGTTTCTTTTCCTGTCTTTGTTTTGTGTTGATTATTGTGCTTTCTCTTTGTCTGTCTTCCTGACTCTGACCTTATCTCCGTATTCACTGCCTGTCATCCTGTTTGGTCCAATCTGTCGTTATTTCTCTTGGTGTACATGTTTTTTTCCTCTTTATTTCTGTCCAGTTTCTGTTCGTTTCTGCCTCAGCCTCCATTTCTCCTGCTGTTTCAATTGCTGTCTGTGCCCCTGTCTACCGTGATTTCTTTATATGCTCCAGTCATCTTTGTTTTCTGTGTCTGTCTACATTTCTGTCCAGTCCCTGTTTATGCTTCTATCCACTCCAGATCATTATACTATCCCTTGTTTTATCTTTGTTTTGGATTAGAAACTTGTTTTAAAGTTGGCGCTGTTCTGCTCTCATGCCAATTACTAATTACCAAAAAAGTTACATAAAATTTGCAGTCAATTGGAAAGTAACTCTGGTGTGCTCTCCCTCCTTTAAACAGGAACCTTTGCCAGGTACCTTAAAGGTGTCATTTCAGCATAACACTTTATGTGGCATATAAATGGAGAACATACATACTGGTGGTTCCATCAAAGGCTGTGGTGGTTCCTAAAAGGTTTACAGGGCTTGAAGGGAAACCCACTTGCAGTCTATGGAGATTAATATTCTCTCCTAGACAACCCGCCTGACTGCACTTGATCAAAACCAGCTGATAGCAGCAGGTCACTAGTAAATCTAAATAAAGCAAACTTTGCTCTATGATGGAATCTAAATCTTGACTGGAAATCTTCACAGATACCATTTCTCTGATGATATGACTTTTTCTAGTAAAGATACTAGACAGAAATGGGAGGTTTGAGATCAGTCTGTATTAAACTAGATTTTTGGGGTCAAGTAGTGTTTTTTTATAGAGTGATTTAATAACAGCCAGTATAAAGGTTTTGGAGATGTATCGTAATGACATTGTTGAATTAATAATATTCAGCAACAGACCTATGACTTCAGGAATCACCTCTTTTATATGGAATAGGTTCTAACATACATGTTGGTTTAGCTAATTTATTGAATTTATACAATTCTTCCTTTCCTATGGTACAGAATGAGAGGAATTGTTCTTCTGGGATTTATGGCGCTCTATCTGATACAATACTGCAACTGTTTGCTGCAGGGTCTTACAATTAAAGTAGTTCATGTGCTGTTGGTTAATGCGGATGCATTATAATTAGTTAATTAAGCCACTATATTAAATAAATACCTTGTGTTTATTTTATTCTATGAGAGATGAAAAGTAATCAGATCTTGCATATTTTAATGCTTTTCTGTAAGCTACTTTTCCTTTTTTTCTTTTTCCAAAATATGTAGCTCATGCTTATAACAGTAATTTTGTGGCATGGAATTACTTGAAATAATGTGATCATCAGGTTTTAGCTAGACTTAATCATTTGTTTATTTGTATTATAGACATTTTTACTTGTTGAACACCAATTAAATTGTTTCTATTAAGCTGGTTTATTTTCATGTTTGGGAAACAGAGGCAGTCTCTATAGTATAATATCTCTATGAAAGAGTTGCTATGTGCTGTAAATTAACTGTGGGATCTGTGAGGTTATACAGCTAGCAGACGATCGGTTTAGCCAGTCTGTCTGTTTCTTGACCTGGGCTCCAGTTAGTCAATTGCCTATTCTAGGACTGTGCCAAATTTACCATCTCTATTAAACAGTCTCTTTCAAAAATTTGTCCAATTTTCCATGTAAACTGTATTGTTCCACAAGCACCACTTAGACATGCAGATATTAAGTTATGACAAGTTATGATCTGCTATGTATCTTATTGCCACCAAGCAGGGAGGGGCCAGAGCAGATTACAGTGTTCATTGTTCTTGCGAATCCACTCACCTCAATTAAATTACTTTTGGTGATGATCTGCAACTCCTAGAGTCAGACATCATTCATTTATTCATTCATCTTCTAACCCACTTTTTCCTTAATTCGGGGCAGTTGTACATCAGGTCGCCAGTCCATCGCAGGGCACACATAGACAAACAACCACACACATAAACTACTATGGGCAATTTAGAATCACCAATCAACGTAATGTAAATCTTTTTGGACTGTGGGAGAAAATTGGAGAACCCGGGTGTGTCAATGAGTGAGGAGAACCTGTTTGATATTTGAGTTGGAACTGAAGAGCTGTGTTTTGACCAACTAATATGCTGCCTCACTGTCGCCCAATTGCCCTGCTGCATGGGGGAACTCATGTCATGTACAGGGCTCCATAAGCTTGTCGCATTCAAAACCTAATCTACATCCCTAACATTATTACAATCATCAATTAAAGTATTGCATGCCTTAAATTCTAAAACCTATTTCTCTTCATTTATCACATGTGAAGAGCTTGCTGCCAGAAGAGAGAGTTAAACACATTATGTTGCAGGTGGTGCAGACAACACCCACCCCCCCCACCCCCCACATATATATAGTTTGCTTTAAAAAGAAATGGTAAAAAGAATGTAGGGTTTTCAACTGTTTTCAAATTTCTTCAATCCTACTTACTATAATACCTATGGAAGTATTGTAATTTTTTGCTAATCATTTTTGCCGTTTCTCTTGCAGCGGACCCTCGGGTGAGTGAGATTCCAACTGGTAAATACTATCATGACCTTGTTTTATCATTAAGAAAATTAACACAATCAATTAAAAATCATAGTTTTAAAAATGACCTTAAAAAAGTATATTTAACAGTTGAACATTAATAACTAAAAAAATGTATTTATCTAATATAGTTAATATTGATAGTGCAAAAACGAAATGTTTTTTCTTTGGCAGCTTTGCATATTGCATTACAATTTTGCTAAATTTGCTACAAGTTTCTGTGGGAAAAATTCTTACATTTCTTATTAATGGTTATATTATGTCTTGCTTACAGGTAAAAATGCTATCTGGTCATCATTTACATTTAATGTAGACTCCTACTCTGAGTGCACTGGAGCACAATATGTGAAACGTACATGGTATCGCAAGTTTGTGGGAATTCAACTGTGCAACTCATTAAGATACAAAATCTATCTAAGTGACTCACTAAAAGGTCAGAACCTTGTTTATCTTCCTGGGTACTAAGGCAGAATAAAGGTACTAGTCATATGATTAGAATATCTACAAAAAATTGATTTATTTCACTAATTCCATTCCAAAAGTGAAATTTGTATGATTTATAGATTAACGGTGATATATTTTGATTGTTTATCTCTTTGATTTTGATGACTTTAACTGACAACTAATGAAAAATTTACTATCTCAGAAAATAAGAATATTATGAAGGTTATGTATATTATGAAGGTTTAGTACTGAAGACATCTGATGCCAAACTAACACACGCAAAGGCCATTAAATGGTCTCTCAGTCTAGTTCTGTAGACTACACAATCATGAGGAAGACTACTGATTTGATAGTTGTCGAAAAGACGACCACTGACACCTTGCACAAAGAGGGCAAGACACAAAAGGTCATTAAAAAAGAAACAAGCTGTTCACAGAACTGTGTCCAAGCACATTAATAGAGAGGCAAAGGGAATGAATAGATGCGGTAGAAATAAGTGTACAAGTATTAGGGATAATCACACACTGGAAAGAGAGATTCACAAAGACTGCAGCTGGAGTCAGTGCTTCATGAACCACTACATACAGAGGTGTCACATTACTTGTGTCAAGCCAGTCTTGAACAACAGACAGCATCAAAAGTGTCTCATCTGGGTTAAAGACAAAAAGTGGTCCAAAGTTACATTTCTGATAAAAGTAAAATTTGCATTTCCTTTGGAAATCAGGGTCTGGAGGAAAAGAGGTGAGGCACAGAAATCACATTGCTTGAGGTGTAAAACTTTACATTGATGGTTTAGTGTGCCATGTCATCCACTTAGTCCACTGTTTTCTGAGTTCCAAGATCAATGCAGCAGTATACCAGGAGCTATACCAAAGCTACCATGCGATATGCCAGACCCAACAATGCAGAAGAGCTGAAGGCCACTTTCAGAGCAACCTGGGCTCTCATAACACCTGCGCAGTGCCACAGACTGATCCACTCCATGCCACGCCACATTGCTGCATTAATTCAAGCAAAAGTAGCCCAAACTTGAGTGCTGTACATGCTCATACTTTTCAAATTCATACTTTTAAATTGGCTAAGATTTCTAAAAATCCCTTCTTTCTATTGGTTATACGTAATCTTCTAGATTTCTGATATACTGAATTTTGGGTTTTTCATTATAATATATATTATTTTGAAATTATAAGAAATAAACACTCATCAGTCTGTGTGGAATGAAAGTAAACATTATACAAGTTTCACTTCTTAAAGGGAATTACTGAAATAACTTATTTTATATTTTTTATATGGATAAATGCAGTGTGCATGTTCAATGCAATGCATGTGCACAGAGTATATTTTGCCATGTTGGTATTATTTGTGCATCCATAGGAACGTTTTATGACATTGGGGATGAGACTGGATATGGAGAAGATCATTGCCAGTTTGTTGATTCATTTCTGGATGGACGAACTGGAGGCTTGCTGTCACCACACCAGTTACCACCTAAGCAAGGTGCAGCATGATCTGCAGTCATTTTCTAAGCATTACCTGTCCACTCTGACAACCATTAGCTCGACAATGATTGATGAATAATTAATTACTGTTTTGTTAAAATTGTCTGCAGTTGTATTCTTTAAACACTAAATATTTTTCTCAGGTTATTTCCGGGCCATGCGCCAAGAGCCTGTGAAATTTGGAAAGATTGGTGGTAGCACACAGATCAAATACGTTGGCTGGTACGAGTGTGGAGTTCCCATTCCTGGGTCTTGGTAGGACAGAGTTCTCAGAGATGTGATGTTTGGAATGTACGCTGTGCAAGAAATGACAAATTTATAAAGATGTACAGAAATAGAAGCATATATAGGCAAATATAATAACTTTACAGAAATGGAGAGCAAATTTACTATCATTTGAAAGAAAGTGCAGTATAAGAAAGTATGGATAGTAGGCTCCCTGAATGTTTAAAGCATATATTATTCAACATATGCATATATTTCTGGCATTTGGCAAATGTAATGGTAATAAGAAACAAGGGTAATTCAGCCATAATGTACAGTTCAATATACATACAAGCACCTAAAAACTGCATTTCAACAGACTCAAGTTAGAAAAAAGCATTTTGTGCAAAAGTATATTTTAATCAAGCATCTATGGGATATGCAGGACAAACTTCATCTATTGATGCAGATTGCATAATTTACATGACTAATAGGACCTGTCCTTATAGATATCATTTCACACCTTGGTCTTGAGGCCAGTACCTACACATTTTTGTGTGGTCCAAGCCATAAAGTTTTAAATAATTCAAAGGGCATACACAATATTAGGGAGATTTGGTTTATTGTTTTGGTTGATTAAATAAAACCCTTTTCTCTCAAATCTGAAATCTGTGGCAATAATTACACCAAGCATAATATGTGTAGACCATGATGATT
The DNA here is from genome assembly GCA_026260255.1 of Pseudolaguvia tuberculata. Taxonomy (NCBI): domain Eukaryota; kingdom Metazoa; phylum Chordata; class Actinopteri; order Siluriformes; family Sisoridae; genus Pseudolaguvia; species Pseudolaguvia tuberculata. The sequence goes on along the minus strand of JAOTRA010000002.1, from coordinate 12,290,888 downwards.
TGATGTTTTATTTAAAGTCTTTATTTACCTTCAGAAAACAAAAGTTACATTTTATACAGAATTACTTTATCCACTCCACAGGGCTGGTCAGATATTAGTAAAAACTAAGATAGGAGCATGACTGAAAGGAGAGGAAGAAAGAGAATTAACAATGTAATTTACTTCAGCAGTGATTATATCTAGTGTTTTAACAGAAAGCTTACAAAAACACCAGTGAGTAGACAAAGTGTTAAACTCAATATGCACACAAAAAACACCAAAAGAATCATTCAAAAGTTTTCAGTTCAATATCCGCGCACACACCCACACCACTTGGTCTTCTCTGCACAACCCTACACACATTCTCTCAGACATCTTTATTTCACACGATATGGGGTCTGGAGTTTTGTATGCTGTACTCTGTGTCAGCTGGGCTCTACCGGTAGCCGGGGCCTGGCTGGGTGTAGCTTTGGCCATAAGGGGGGCGACTGCGAGCATATGGGTTAGAGCCTCCAGGGGGTGGGGTCACACCAGGGGGTGGGGTGTATCCAGGACGAGGTTGATATCCTGGGGCTGGCTGGGAGGTTGGAGGCAGGTTATAGTTAGCTGGCTGCTGGGAGGCCTGGGAAGTGTAGGTCTGAGAAGGAAACTGAGGGGGTGGGTACTGACCTGCACCCTGGGGCTGAGGAGGGGGCGGAGGCTGTGACTGGGCACTAAATACAGGGGCAGAGCCAGGCGCTGCAGCCTGAGATGGAGTTGTTGAATAATTCTGGAACTGTTGCTGAGGTGGAGCAGTTTGAGGCCCACCAGGCTGGGTGGCATAACCTGCTGAAGATAAGAAACCAAGACAGACATAAAACTTTGGTTGAAAAAGATATTTTTGCTTAATCCTGCAAAAAAATTAGCAACTCTAGTGACATGTTAAAATAAAGCCAAAAATACCAAATATATTTACTTGCAAAACTGTACAAAAGCAACTTTAGCTTCTTACTGGACAGAACAGTTAAATTTCCAAGTCTACACTTTCTATATATTGAGAAATGTACACAATGTACAGTTCTTTACCATTGTACTGCATGCCATATTGCTGCTGAGGAGGATATCCACCAGGAGCTTGATACTGCTGATATATCTGACCTATAGAACAGAAACAGTTGTACTAGTTAGGTCAATATGATCTTTAGAGTTAAAATGTCAAAAATTTGGAGGAAAGAAAAGAAGAAAAAAAAAAAAAAAGATTTAAACATTAATTCATTCATCTTCAACCTATTCCCTAATTTAGGGACACTGGGGTCTGCTGTAGCCTATCCCAGCTCACATAGGGTGAGAATTAGGGGTACAACCTGGACAGATCTCTCAGGGATTCAGATAAACACACACACTAACTTCTAAGGGCAATTTAGACTCACCAATAAACCTAATGGACATGTTTTAGACTGTAGGAGGAAACCGGAGTATCCGGAGGAAACCCAAGCAAACATGCCTACAAAGACCGCGTGCCTGGGAAACAAACTCGGGACTTTCTTGCTGTGAGATGACCATGCTAACCACTACGCCACCATGCTGCCCACCACTTGGAACATCATATTTTTAATTTTTTTTCTCCAGAGGCTAAACTGTGCCACAAAGCCAGAGTGGAAGAAACATTGACTCACATCAAGTCTGTTTGCAGAACCAAGCACTACACAAATCCACTCAGACATATCAAACTGACCATACAAAATAAACAAAATAGTCTATTATATGTATATTTATATCTATTTATTACAATTACACTGCTGATATTGTCATTCAAATTAGTAATGTGGTGCAAATTAGTAATGTAGTGCAAAGGAAAGGGATTCAATTTGTCACATACATGAATATACAGAGTACAACATATAGTGAAATGTTTTTCTCCTCGCATATCCCCAAATGTGGAAGTTGGGGGACAGAGCGCTGGGTCAGCTATTGTACAGCGTAAAACACTTGAGACAACAATTAGATTCCTCTGTATGTATGCACATATTGAGCCACTGAAAAAACCTTGAAAAAGACAAAAGCATCAAAAGGTCAAAGACTCTGTTTAGGCCAAGTGAAGAAACTGTAACTGTTGTTACTCCTGGCTTCACAGACATTAGAGCTCCATGGAAAAAAAGCAAAACCAAATACATCATGACAGTGGAAAACATGACACTCAACTGTGACTTCATTTTTTTGAGAAAAAAAAAAACAAAACGCTGCAGAGTTGCTTAAGAAATACCTGGAGAATCGGACTATAATTCTTTTAATTTGTTCTTAACATAAATGTAGATGCAATATGCTGGCAAACATTAGTATATAAGTAAATAAATATGGATTCAAGATTCAAAAAACTTTTACAATTACAGCATTTGGCGGATGCCCTTTTATACAGCGACTTACAACTGAGCACTCTGGGGGTTAAGGGCCTTGCGCAGGGAGTCCACAGTGGTTGCTTCATGGTGCTGGGAATCTAACCCTGATCTTTCTGGTATCAGTCCAACATCTTAACCACTAAGCCATGGTATTGCAGGTTTGTATGTGAAAATACTGACACTGGGAAACTGACTTATCAATTTTGACTGAATTCAGCTATTTCTACATCACTTGAAAATTGTGGAATTTACCTTCCATTGCAGTGGCAGAAGGTTGAATCCCTGAATAAGGTGGGACACCCTGAGCAGGAGGATGAGCTGCAGAAGAGGACGAGTTGATACTGTCAGGAGTGCCAGAGCGGTCTTCCACTGCAGCAACTGCTGGGGCTGAGACAGAGACACCAAATAAATAAAGCCATAACAGAAAGACAATGAGTAGGGGAAAAATGAGAAGAGTGTCCATTGAGTTGTAAAATCAACCAACCTATGCATGTTAAAACATGCTTTAGTCACTCAATGATCATGGTTATTGTTTAGCAACTAAAACATTTAAAAAGATCAATTCTACAGATTCTTTGTTGTGGATTGCTCTAGCCAATAATTTGTGTCAATTATTAGGGCAGTGTCAGGTTATTGGCTCAGAGACAAAAAGATCCTTTGGCTGCTCCAGTTAGGGGTCGCCACCGCGGATCACCGTGATCTGCACATCCGACTTGGCAGAGTTTTATCCAGGCTTGGGACCGGCACTAAGGCTGCATTGACTTGTGCAACCCTAATGTCTGGGATTTCACCTAATGTACATTATTGGCTCAGAGACTACAAGCTTTAAAAGAGAACATATTGGATACGAAATGCAAGTTGACAGACTTTTGTATCAATATCAAATAATGGCATAGCTTATTAAAAACAAGTTGGCAATGAAAACAATAAGGACAGAGCAGCAAATTCAAAACATCTGTCTTGTGAAGTTGCAAGGCAAAGCAAAAGTAGTGACACCAAGCACCACTATTAAAACATGTAGACGTCCTATTGTTATTTGTGGTTGTTATTTGATTGTTAAAAGTTCAGCAATAAAATAACTTGCTCGCTTCTCTGATTCTAATTTCTTTCTGTGGCCAAATCTCACATAGTGTGTATGACCAACTAAACTATAGTCTGTAGAGCTCATCCTGAGTTGAGCTCAATTAAATATAACAAATTTTGTTTGAATAATTAAGCTTAATCCAAGTAAAATCTGTGTCCAACAAAGAAAATTACCATATTTTTGGGACTATAATGCACACGGGAGTATAGGGTGCTACATTAATAAATGGGTATATTTTTAGACAAAGCACACCGGATTACAAGGCACATTAAGCAGTACTGTATTACTCTGCGAGACCTCTGACTACTGTAGTTGTAATGCTCAGACACTTCAAGCAGTGCTCCATAACTTACAAAAGTCGTAGTAAAACATTGACATTTTTCTGGTTACATAAAATCGGTTCAAGGTCAGTTCATACATACAGAAGACGTACTGGATTATAAGGCGCACTGTTGATATTTACAAAAAATAAAAGGTTTTTAGTCCTTACAGTCTGAAGAATACAGAAGAGATTGACATTCATTTTATTTGACATGTTCCTTAAGCACACCATTACACCATTTCACCAAGTCCGCATTGGTGCGTGTACCTGAAGCAGGCTCTTCAGACAGTCCAAATGCAGAAATCACATTCTTGCTGACCTCTTCTTGGTTCTGCAGGGGGTCAAAGGCAGACATGCTAGCAGCACTTACTGGAGTAGCCTGCTTCATTGCTGTGTCTACATCTTCCACACATTCTGTAAGACATACCCAGCAACAGGGCAATAATTATGGTAACATAGTAATTATCAAAATTAAAATTTAAATAAATTAATAATAAAAGAAAAACACATTTTGCATATGCTAAACAACAACTATAGGAAACATGATTATGCAATAATTACAAACTAACAGACTAAAAACTTCACATCTTATAATAAACCGAGGAGCTACAGTTTAATAGTTAATTTCTTTAGCAGGGATGTAATACATGACATTGCATGAGATACCTATTAGCAGTACTGTAATATTTGATAGGAAAAATATTATATAAATAATTTTACTATTACCTAAATCTGTCAAATTATGCTTATTGTCTAGTTGTTAAATTGTGTTCATCACTATTATTGTTTTGGATGCAAGTGGAAGACTTTACCACTCTCATGGTTGTTGCTCTCTAGTGCAGGCTCTGAGGGTGGCTCCAGGCAGTCAAGCAAGCTGTTAATTCTGTTTCTCAGCTGGATCAGCTCCTTTCGCAGGTGCTTTACTTGGAAAGACTCTAGCGGCCTTGGTTGCCCATTTACTATTAAAAAAAACAGTAATTTCCCTGAGTTTCTGAAAAGCACATTTTTACACACAATGCAAGAAGCAGACTGACTATGTAAATAGTTTTAGGCTCTACTGCACAAATATACTTGTGAGGCTGCGGAGCTAAAGTCCAGCAATTGACAAAGCTTGACACAAGCTTGTCTTGGAAAAAAACATCTCACTCCACGTCCTCCCTTCCCTCCCAATGTTCTGTGCTGATTTGTTTAATTATCCTTTGGGCAGAACGCAACAGGGCTGCAACCAAAAACATCGGACAGGAAATCACATCATCTTGCTGGAATTTTCTTTGGCATAGTGAGGATATGCTCTTAAACACAAACATCCCTAATGAAAATGTGAATTCAAGTCACAATTTGCAATGAACTGTGACAACTGCAAAATTTCACACACATGCTGAACCACTTTTCTATCTTTTAAGCCAAAAAGTTATCTTACCACTATAACTCTTTAAAATGTTTACAATGTCTCCCCCTGGTGAAATTTTATACTTAATGCTAATATTTAATGAAGCAATTTGATGGTTATGTTTAGGTATAGTCAAATTTAAGAAATATTGCACTAGACTGCATTCGTACAATCTTGGTTTTTAACTCAGAGTAAAAGAAAATTAAGTAATGCAATCATCAGAGAGGCTGTACTACAAACCAGGATTAATTCAGTAAGACAACATATTTCTAATAATCCTACAACTGACCATTGTTATACACATATGCTGTACAAGTGCAGTTGTTGCCAAATCTGTCTCTTTAATCTGGGCTTCACCTAGAACACTTATTATTGCAACCTAACAAATTTAGATAATAAATAAGGTTAACCATATCTGGGAACACCACCAAAATGACACAATATAATTGTATATCATAAGTAGAAAGGATTCTGTTTCTATTACTGTTTGTTATTCCAAGTTCATCACCGCCAGCAGTTTGTATCATAAAAATGTAGTTTTAATAATTTGAGGACATCGTTCATCTATTCATTCATCTTCTTACCCACTTATTCCCTAATTCTGGGTCACAGGGTTCGGTTGGCGCCTATCCTAGCACACACAGGGCGAGAGGCGAGGGTACACCTTGGACGGGACACCAGTCCATCTCAGGGCAACACATAGAGGAACAACCAATCACACACACATTCACTTCTATGGATAATTTAGAATCACCAATCGATCTAATCTGCATGTTTTTGTACTGTGGGATGAAAACAGAGTACCCGGAAGAAACCCACGTAAGCACGGGTAGAACATGCAAACTCTGCACAGAAAGATCCCTGGCCTGTTAATTGAACCCGGGACCTTCTTGTTGTGAGGTGACCGTGCTATGCACTACACCACCGCGCTGACCTTGATGATCATGTTGCATTAATATTCAGAAATAAAGACAGAAAAAAAAAATTCCCTTTAAGTGTAACTATTTTCACGTTTTATTTAGCCGAATGGTACATGTAAATGCATAACCCAGAGTATCCAGCGTAAAACTACGGCAAATCAAAAATGCGGATCACAAATCCGAATATCACACCAGATCGGTCGAGGCCCGGGTTAACAATGACTGTCACAGGTACTGTTTGCCGACAGGGTACCGGTGGAAATTGTTGGTCAAAGGAGGAGAAGGAGAGGAAGACGTCGTCTACAGAGACGGAAGGCAAAGGAGAAGTATGAGAGTGGAGGTTAGGGTGGGTACTTTGAATGTTGGTACTATGACTGGTAAAGGGAGTTAACTGACATAACCAGGTGGAGAGGGAGTAAGGCCAGGTACATTGGAGGTGGATTTTAACTGTTTTATCATGGTGTTGATATAATCCTGAAGGAGTACATTGAGAGTGTAGTGGAGGTGAAGAGTTTCTGATAGGGTGATGAATGTGAGACTGGAAGTTGATGGCGTGATGATAAGTATTATCAGTGCATATGCTCCACAAGTAGATTGTGAGATGGAGGAAAAGGATGAAAGATTGGTGATAGGAGCAGACTTAAATGGTCATATTGGTGAAGGGAATAGAGGAGATGGGTAGTTACGCCCTTAAGGAGAGGAATAAGGAAAAGCAAATTTGGTGGCAAATTTTGCTAAAAGGATAGATGGCAGTGGTTTAACACGTATATTAAGAAGGAAGAGCATAGGGTAGCGTATAAAAGTGGAAGAAGTTGCACAGGTAGACTATATTTTGAGCAGGAGCGATAACCTGAAAGAGATTGGAGACTGTAAGGTGGTGGCAGGGATAGTGTAGCTAAACAGCATCAAATGGTGGTCTGTAGGATGGCTTTGGAGGTTAGGAAGAATAGGAAAAGGGAGAGGACAGAAAAGAGAATAAGATGGTGGAAGCTAAAGGAGGAAAACTGCAGTGTGAGATTCAGGGAGGAGGTCAAACAGGGTCTCAATGGTAGTGAAGAGTTGAATGATTGGGCAACGATTGCAGAAGTGATAAGGGAGACAGCTAGGAAGGTACTTGGTGTAGGAAAGTATAAGGAGAAAAAGGTTGGCAAAACAGAATTGGCATAGGCGGAGAGATGAAAAAAAAGGTGAAGAGGGAGGTGGTAAAAGCCTATGAGGAGTTGTATGAGAAGTTGGACACTAAGGAGGGAGAAAAGGATTTTTACCGGTTGACCAGGGTAAGACACAGAGCAGGGAAGGATGTACTGCAAGTTAGAATGATAAAGGATGCAGATGGCAATGCATTGTCTAGTGAAGAGTGTGTGTTGAGAAGGTGGAGGTGGAGCAGCTGATGAAAAACGAAAATGAGAGAGAAGGTTGGATGATGTGGAGATGGTGGAACAGGATGTGGATAGGATTAATAAGGTGGAAGTGAGAGCAGCTATTAAGAGAGAGAATGAAGAGTGGAAAGGCGGCTGGACCAGATGACATTCAGTGAACTTTCTGTCTAAATTGTTTTAACAGGATTTTGGAAAGTGAGGGGATGCCTGAGGAATGATGAAATTGTTCTGGTATCGTTTTTTAAGAATTTGGGAGATGTGCTGACGTGCAGTAACTACAGGGAAATAAAGTTCATTAGTCACACCATAAAGTTATGGGAAAGAGTAGTGGAAGCTAGGCTGTGGGAAGAGGTGGCCATCTACTACAGATGCAATCTTTGCTTTGAGGATGTTGATGGAGAAGTATAGAGAAGGCCAGAAGTTGCTGCACTGTGTGCTTGTGGATCTGGAAAAAGGGTACAACAGGGTTCTAAGAGAGGACTGTGGTATTGTATGTGGAAGTCAGGTGTAGCAGAGAAATATGTGAGGGTAGTGCAGGACATGTATGAGGGAAGTGTGACAGCCGTGAAGTGCGCAGTAGGAATGTCAAACTGGATCAACGTAAAGGTGGGATAGCATCAAGGATTGGCTCTGAGCCCTTTCTTGTTTGCAGTGGTAGTGGACAGGTTGACAGATTAGGTCAAACAGGAGTCTCCGTGGACGATGTTGTTTGCAGATATTGCAATTTGTGGTGAGAGTAGGTAGCAGGTTGAGAAGAATCTGGAGAGGTGGAGTTACTCGCTGGAGAGAAGGGGAATGAAAGTTAGTAGGAATAAGACTTGAGTACATGTGTGAGAATGAGAAGGAAGGCAATGGAGTTGTGATATTGCAGGGAGAAGAGGTAGTGAAGGTGGAGGAATTTAAATACTTGGGGTTAACAGTGCAAATAATGAAAGTGTGTTGGAGAAGTAAAGATACGAGTGCAGGCAAGGTGGAGTGTTTGGCGAGTCTCTGCATGAGTGAAAGGGAAAGTTTATAGGACTATAGTGTTGTTATACAACTGTTGCAATGTTATACGGTTTAGAGACAATGGCGTTGTCAAAAAGAAAGGAGACAGAGATGGAGGTGGCAGAGTTGAAGATTTTCATAGTGACGAGGATGGACAGAATTAGAAATGAGTTTATTAGAAGGGACAGCGCACGTAGGATGTTTCGGAGACAAGGTGAGGGAGGCTAGGTTGAGATGGTTTGGACATGTGCAGAGAAGGGACACGCAAAAAATTGGTAGACGAATGCTGAGGATGGAAGTGCCGAGCAGAAGGAAAAGAGGAAAGCCAAGGAGGAGGTTTACAGATGTGATAGTGAAGACATTCATTAATTGGGGTAAAAGAGGCAGATGTAGAAGACAGGGTAGTGTAGAGAAGAGCAATCAGTTGCAGTGACCCCAAACGGAAGCAGCCGAAAGGAGTAGTAGTTATATGTATTTTTCAGGATTTTAATCATTTCAGAATTCATTTAATCAGATCTAAAGTAACGGTCTACTTGAGTAGTATCATCACATAATTTATCATTCTACTCTCTTGTAGACATAGCAAATGAGTGACATACATCGTATACTCTGACTCTGGTCAGGGCTTTAGAAAACTGTTATGTATAACTGTATATGGTAGCTTCTTAAGCAGGTATTTTTTCAGGTATTTAAATTACAGAACAATATTTGTGGGAAAAAAACATATATATAAAAAATTATAAAATAAAATATATAAGACCAAAAGTTGACACCTTCTCATTCAAAGAGTTTTCTTTATTTTCATGACTATAAACTAACACATGTGGAATTATATACATAACAAAAAAGTGTGAAGCAACTGAAAATGTGTCATATTCTAGGTTCTTCAAAGTAGCTACCTTTTGCTTTGATTACTGCTTTGCACGCTCTTGATATTCTCTTGAGCTTCAAGAGGTAGTGACCTGAAATAGTTTTCACTTCACATGTGAGGCCCTGTCAGGTTCAATAAGTGGGATTTCTTGCCTTATAAATGTGGTTCCGAGAACTTGCTCATATGATGCTTGCACCACTATGCTTCAATGTGTGCTGTGGCTTGAATTCAGAGTTGGGGGTTGTCTCATGTCCTTTCACACAAAAAGAACAATCTTACTCTCATCAGTCCACAAAATGTTGTTTCTCTTTAGGCCAGTTGATGTGTTCTTTGGCAAATTGTAACCTCTTCTGCACATGCCTTTTTTAAGGAGAGGGACTTGCGGGAGACTCTTGAAAATAGATTAGCTTCACACAGAAGTCTTCTAACAGTCACAGTAATTACAGTTAACTCTAGACTGTCTTTGATCATCCTGGAGCTGATTATTGGCTGAGCCTTTGCCATTATGGTTATTCTTCGAACATTTTGATTTTATATTTGAAAAAATATATTAAAAACCTGCATTATGCTGGTTAGTCTCATTGTATTGCTATTATTTTGAACAATACTGTACAATCTGAGAAACACTAAATAGCCAAAAGCATTCGCTCACCTGCCTAAACTCAATATTCTCAAGGTTCAATATGATGTCAAGTCACCATTTGCAGCTAGAACAGCTTCAACTTTTCTGGGGAGACGGTTCACAAGGTTTAGGAGTGTTATGGGAATTTTTGACCATTTTTCCCCAGAAGCGCATTTGTGAGGTCACACACCAATATTGGATGAGAAGACCTGGCTCTCAGTCCCCAATCTAAGTCTTTCCAAAGGTATTTTATCAGGTTGTGATCAGTATTTCATGCGAGCCAGTCAAATTCATCTACACCATACTATCATCTATGTCTTTATGGACCTTGCTTTGTGTTTCTGCTCACATGGAATTGTCCAAAATGTCTTGGTATGTTGAAGCATTCAGAATTCCTTTCACTGGAACTAAGGGACTTCAACAACCTCACTCCTTCGCCCGCCACCAAACTGCCAGATGGACGCGTTTCGTCCACTGACTGTGTGCTTTACAACACTGTATTTGACACTTAGCATTGCACTTTGTGATGTACCGCTTGGATGCAGCTGCTCGTCCATGAAAATCCATTCCTTGAATCTCTCTGCGGACTGTTCTTGAGATAATCTGGAGGCCACATAAAGTTTGAAGGTTTGACTGCAGAAAGTGGGCAACTTATGCGACTGATCCTCAGTCAATTCACATGACGTATCACTTCATGGGCAAGTTTCTGTTGTTTCCAAATGCTTTTAACGCTGGAGCAAAGCCTGGTGGATAGTTAGGCTCAAATTGTAAGAGTGGTTCAGGGAGCATGAGACACCCGGTTTGGCCACCACAGTGTCAAGACCTTCAGCGCATAGAGAATCTTTGGAGAAGGTTTTGCGCAGCAGTCAGACTCTACAATCATTAATGCAAGATCTTGGTAAAAAAAACCAAAAATTTATGCAACACTTGATTACTAAATTCGTGCAGAAGCTTATCGAAACAAAGTGAATACATGCAATGTCGTAATCAAAGCTAAAGGCGGTCCAACAAAATATTAGTATGTGACCTTTTTTGGTGGTGAATTTTTTTTGGCCAGGCGGTGTATGACACCAGTAAAGTCATCAATTTTTTCAATACTTCAAGTAGACCATACATTGTCTACACTCTGAAAAAGACCCAGCTCTTATTGAATAAATTAGATGTTTTTCAGATTTCTGTACTAGAGCTGCAACCTTACATGCAACACTTTTCAATATTCATTTGGAATTAAGGTGAAGGTATGCTTTCCTTCTACCCTAACTGCAATTTCATCTGAAAACAGTAAGCAAGTAACATTCCAAAAATATTTTAACTTACATTATACAGTTTACTACAAATAAGGTTAGGTACATGCTTACCAGACATTGATTACCAAAACATTTAGGCATCTGCAACCAGCAACACAAACTTCAAATATGTATCTATTAACAAGCTTATATAGCTGTAATGTATTGACTTTTTAGAATAAAAAAATATTAATTAACAAATATTTGCAATCCATTTTTAGTTTTTGTATTAGAAGCCCCTGACATCAGGAGAAGTTCTTGTGCGTCTTCAACAGGGATGCATCTGACAATGCAATGTGCATATGCAATACTGCAGGATGTGCAATATCAAGAATGTACTATAACTGACAGCCCAGCAGTTCAGAACACATTTGATTTGTGGATTAAATGTAAAGTTTAATAAATGGAGTGATGGTTTATTATTTGCACATTGTTTTAAGGTCTTTCACTGTGTAAACATTTCGCTCACAGGCGCAATAAACAATCACTATCAATAATCACTTTTTTCAGAGTTGTTTAAAGTAATTTTTACCCAATATCATGCAACTCGTGTGTAACATTTGGCAAGTACTTTCTAATTTTATTTTACCAGCTCAGTGATATATAATACTATCATAAAATAAATATACATAAAGATCATGGGAAATAACTCACCAAAGAGAGTGAGTTTTAATATTCTGCTACATTGGATGGCGAATGACAGATCGGAGCTGTCAAAGATGGTGATGAGGTCATCATCTGCAACAGAAGCAAAAAAAAAAAAAGGCATGAACCAGAGGACAGAAAACTTTCAAGGGTAAAAAAAAAAATCCTTGTTCTATTACTTTCATGGGATACATTTACATAAATATCTATATACAGTGTAACAAGATAGTACACCCCTAACATTTTTTGTTAACACAAACCAAATTCCAAAAAATTTTGAACACACAATGCAATGAAGTTTCAAGTTTCAATATTTTATTCAGGCGGCGCGGTGGCGTAGTGGATAGCACAGTCGCCTCACAAGAAGGTCCCGGGTTCAAATCCCAGGCCGGGATCTTTCTGTGCGGAGTTTGCATGTTCTCCCTGCGTTTGCGTGGGTTTCCTCTGGGTGCTACGGTTTCCTCCCAGTCCAAAAACATGCAGATTAGGTGGATTGGTGATTGTAAATTGTCCATAGGAGTGAATGTGTGTGTGAAGGTTGTTTGTCCAAGTGTTGCCCTGAGATGGACTGGTGACCCGTCCAGGGTGTACCTCTGCCTCTCGCCCTATGTGTGCTGGGATAGGCGCAGCAGACCCCCGTGACCGGATTCGGGAATAAGATGAATGAATGAATATTTTATTCAAAATACAACATACACGACATGTTACAATGCTTAAACTGTAAAAATGTATCATTGTAAGGGAAAAATAAGTTGATTTTAAATTTCATGGCATAAACACGTCAAAAAAGTTGAGACAAAGCCATGTTTACCACTGTGTGGAATCCGCTCTTCTTTTTATAATGGTCTGCAAACGTCTGGGGACTGAGGGGACAAGTTGCACAATTTTAGGAATAGGAATGTTGTTTAATACAGCATTCATTTTTGTATAATACAGACTTGTTATTTGTTTACTAGTTACTAGTTACTAGTTGTTTGTCTTAGGTCTTCTTTTTTAAGATGTGCCAAATATTTTTAACTGGACTGCAGGCTGGTTATTTCAGTAGCCGGATCCCCTTCTCCTACGCAGCAGTGATGTTACAATTAATACAGTATGTGGTCTGGCATTGCCATAATAAAAAGACGACGTCTGTATGGGAACCAATGTTGTTCTAGAACTTGGATTTACCTATCTTAAGTCTTCCTGAGCCCACTTTACGATTTCCATAACAGTAGCATTCCTGCAGCGCTGTCTAAGGGCCCGAAGATCACGCGCATCCATTGTGTTCATTCCGGCCTTGACCCTTACGCACAGGGATTGTTCCAGATTCTATGAATCTTTGGATGAAATATATATATTGTAGATAATGATAATTTCAAATTGGTGATCCTGTGCCCATCTTGACTTGAAAGACACTGCCACTCTGAGAGGCCTTTTTTTATACGAGAGCGAGCTGCAGCACGAGAGCAAGCAGAGCGAAATTTAAAACTTCATCCAATTTCAACAAATACGGTACGTAAACAATGTCTACCGTCCAGCTTGTCCAGTGCGTTCAGTGTAGGATGTTTAGCTAGTCTTCTACCGTCAGCAGCGAGCGATTTACGTGTGATAGGGGTGTGCTAGTTAGCACGCTGACGGAGAAGATCGTGGCGGTAGAGGAATGGTACATGCCGGTGTCAACGATATTCACCTTCGCTAGTCGGAGGCGACTAAGGTTAATTTTATAGAGGTGTTAAATTTGGCGAAGAAAATGTCCGATGTTGTAGTATGCTTTGGTCCCATTCCAATGCGACGGGGCGACGTAGCTTACAGCAGGTTATGGTTGCTAAACCGCTGGATGTCCAGGTGGTGCTCCGAGAACAAATTATCCTTTATTGTTAATTGGCGAGTGTTTGACGGCAAACATCGCCTGTTAGGGCGAGATGGCATCCATCCCACCCGGGAAGGGGCTGCTGTCTTGTCATGCCACATAGCCCATTGTCTTAGGACAGGCCTAGTTAATCATTGACTGTCCAGAGCCCAGGCCACGGAGCAGGTGGTCAGGTTAGTCCGACAATCTGCTTGCTGCTTAGAGTAGTCATCTAGGACACCTAGGACTTTTAATATTGAGACTGTGTCTGTTCCCCGACCTAAACATAGGTTTAGAAATAATCAGAAAGTGTGTCTTAATAATCTAATTGATGTAGTCACTTCTAACACAGAACCTGCTGATCACACAGCCCGCTCCTCTTATCTGAAGATTACATTATTAAATATTAGATCTATTGCATCTAAATCTCTTATTGTAAATGAAATGATTACAGATCAGAAGTTTGATGTCTTGTGTTTAACAGAAACCTGGACTAAGCAGAATGAGTATGTAGCATTAAACGAAGCGAGTCCTCCAGCGTACAGCTACATACATCAGCCTCGTCTAACCGGTAGAGGTGGCGGCTTAGACGCTATTTATAATAGTTTAAAGATTATACAAAAACAGGAATATAATTTTAACAAATTTGAAATTCTTTATAGTAATGTATGTAACGGCAAACAATAAGCCGAGTCAGTCTATTCCAATTATTATTTACAGACCACCAGGACCATACTCTGAATTTCTTGGTGAATTTGCAGAATTTGTATCGAACCTGGTGGTCTCTGTTGATAGAGCACTAATTGTTGGCGATTTTAATATTCACTTAGAGAATGCAGGCAACCCGCTAAGGATGGCATTTTTTATCTATACTCGACTCAATGGGAGTCAATCAGTGTGTTGTAGGACCCACACATAAAGCAGGTCACACATTAGACTTGATATCCTTTTGTATAAATGTAAAGAACGTAGAGATAACCCCACAGTGTGAAATAGTCTCTGATCACTGTCTCGTTTCGTCTAAAATATCCCTTATCTAAAATATCCCTTCGTCTAAAATATCCCTTAGCGAGCAGCAGCACGAGAGCGAGCAGCAGCACGAGAGCGAGCAGCACCGCGAAATTTAAAACCCCCAAACTTTAGAAGTTCATCCAACAAACAAATACGGTACGTAAATTATGTCTACCGT
>JAOTRA010000002.1:12159115-12169276 GCA_026260255.1 Pseudolaguvia tuberculata | reverse complement strand
TTCACCCCAACTACCTGCATATCTTCCTTCACCACATCCATAAACCTCCTCTTTGGTCTTCCTCTTTTCCTCCTAACCGGCACCTCAATCCTCAGCATTCTCTTACCAATATACTGCATGTCCTCTTCTGCACATATCCAAACCAATTCAACCTAGCCACCCTCATCTTGTCTCCTAAACATCCTACATGCGCCGTCCCTCTAATTAGCCAGACCTATGATATAATAATAGATTGCTGTACATGTCTAGCCTATGTATTGCACAGACAACTACAAAACCAACCATTGCTAATCTTTACCAAGCTATCTGAAGCTAGTTAACAGGAAATGACTAGCAAACGAAAGTTTAACTCGTTAAATTTACAGGAGATCACTGATCTTCCCACATTGCAAAAAAAGGACAACAGCAGTAAAGAGAAAAACGAAGCACCCCACAGGGTCTCTTCATCATTCCGAGCCTTTAAGCAGTCACCTTTACAGGCTAATTGAGGTAATAATGAATGCATTTATGATTGTGAACTGTAGAACATACAATTAGACAAACACACACACACACACACACACACACACACACACACACACACACACACACACACACACACACTCTCTATCTTTCTTTCTTTCTTTCTTTCTTTCTTTCTTTCTCTCTCTCTCTCTCTCTCTTTCTGGTTTTCCTTTCACTCTTACATGCACACTAAATATTTGAGTTAGCTTGGAAGACTTTACAAAGATTCCATAGCTTAGCTGAGACAAGTAGTTTTAGGAACAGTGCAACCCCCTGACCCTCCACCCTCCACCCCTCTAAAATCATAGAATGAGTAACTGGAGGAAAAGGGATAGAAAAAAAGAGCTGGGATCTTGTCTCCTACACTTTTTTTCTATGATGCAGTTTTCTTTACAAGGTACATCTCCCTCTCTCTCTCTCTCTCTCTCTCTCTCTCTCTCTCTCTCTCTCTCTCTCTCACTTTTTCTCTGTATTACCATTCAACATCCAGCCCTTAGCAGTAATGCTTTATTTATTACAGCGAATATGCTGCTCCCAACCACTTCCGGCCTCTCGTTCCCCTAAAGAGCTTTTAATCATTTCGCACTTTAAATTCGGCGCTGGCCTCGCCGGCATTCTCTTTCCCTCGCTTTTCTTTCCACTCGATCTTCGACTCGAGCTTCCTCGCCCACTTTCTCCCCTCAGTCTATTGCGTTTGCGTCAGTCGATCTGTTCATTTGTGATTTAAATATTTCTCTTTCTTTAGCTTGCCGCTCTATCAAACCGCCAGCACGAAAAAGGGAAAGTTATTCGACATGTTTCGGCATGAGAGCGAGAGCGGGAGATATAGGCCCTCGCACCAATAAAAATAGATAGCTTGTCATGCTGATGAATGATTAACCGAAGGCCTGATGCAAAAGCAAAGCACAGAGCAGAGAGAGAGAGAGAGAGAGAGAGAGAGAGAGAGAGAGAGAGAGAGACAGGGAGACAGAGGGAATGAAGGAGGGCCCTTTTGTCGCCAAAAACAGACAGGCAGTGGGGGGAAAGCGACGCTCATCGTTTTTTCCGAAAAACGCGCCTTGAAATTCAATAGAGGCTTTAATTATGCAGCGTGCACACAGCAGCCTTTGGAGATGGCTGTTTAAACATCTAAACTAAATTCAGCTTTAATGTGGAAAAAAGAGAGGGGAGGAAAAAAAAAACCCCAAAGTATTCTCACAACTACTACAAGGAGAGAAAGAAGGGAGGGAGGTGCTATTTCTTGAATCCGAGCAGTTCTGACATCATCACGCTCTCACCTGGTGCCGAGCTACATTCGTATTCTCTCTGCTGCTACGATATGAGTGCTTCTTTAATGAAAGGGGTGAAGGGCAAAACACCTCATTATCAGCTACAGAAAACAAAGCTAGCCGTCGTAGATTAGGACGAGGTTACGGGAATTGTCCTTTCGCGTACTATGCTGCTCTAATGAGGTCTTTTCAGTACTGCTTCTTTAATGCTTTAGATCAAGATGGTGGTACTCACCTCTGCACCTTTCGATCAGTGGTGCAGTGGAAAAATGCATTGTGATTGATGAGAACTTTAGAGACGCTTATGGATTAGTCAGCAATTCCCGTTAACAAGGAAGCTATCAAATACAACTGATTCACAGGATTTTAGATGGCAATGTGAAATCATTAGCTGGATAATGGTGGCCCATATTGGTGGTGCCATGATTGGCTGGATTGATGGTCGAGATTACATTCTTTGCCAGTGTGCCATCATTTTTAGAGATGTTCATGATCCACATTTTAGATCTTTTCGTTACAGTATTTAAATATATTGGGTTGTTTTCATTCATTCATTCAATCATTCATTCATTCATTCATTCATTCATTCATTCATTCATTCATTTATCTTCTAACCTGTTTATTCCCTAATCTAGAGTCATAAACGTCTGCTGAATCACAGCACACATTGAGCATGAGGCAGGGACACCCTCGATTGGTTGCCAGTCCATGAGTAAGGGTGGTGTGTGTTTGGTTGTCCATCTGTGTGGCCCTGCAATGGACTGGTGACCTGTCCAGGCTGTACCCCTGCCTTTTGCCCTATAAGCGCTCCACCAGACTCCAAGTGACCCAGAGTTAGGGAATAACCGGGTTAAAATATGAATGAAGAAATGAATGAATGAATGAATATTCAAAATGCTTCATTCATTCATTCATTCATTCATTCATTCATCTTTTACCCCGATTATTCCCTAACTATGGGACACAGAGGTTTGTTGGAGCCTATCCCAGTACACATGGTGCAAGAGGCAGGGGTACAACTTGGACAGATTGCCAGTCCATCACAGGGGTAATTACACGCATTACAGTCATTAATAGCATTCTTAGGTTTTTAAAACTAACATCTAATTACCTTATGACAAATGGCCACAAACACATTTCAAAGAGATTCAAATGGAAACAACACAAAGACACGGGAGCCACACACACACACACACACACTCACACACACACACACACACACACACACACACACACACACACACATACACACACACACACATGGTGATGAACAGACCGTGACAGCAGGAGAAAAGAAGCTGCGTGTGACATTGTGAAGCGGCCGTGACGGGAATTGGCGAGGCGCCGAGAGCCTTGACCCAAAGCGGAGGAGAAAGAGTGAAAGAGAGACGGGGACAAGTGAAGAACGATGACAGACAGAAAAGTGCAGACAGTTTAACAATGATGCGGACTCCACATTGAACTTGAGAGCATGTGAGAAGCAGTGCTCTTTTAAACAGTATATAATGGGATGTAAATTAGGAACTGCAGACCGATAATCGGATACATAAGACGCTCGCTCTGTAAATTAAATGCGTGACAGATGGGGTGTAATGGTGGACGAAGCCTAAAGGTCTAAATGGCATACAGTACTGAGAATATGTACCATTTTAAAAAAACGCTGGGATGCTGTGGTGTAGTCGTTAGCATGGTAGCAATACAGCAAGAAGATCCTGGATTAGAATCCCAGGTAAGGGGTCTTTTTGTGTGGAGCTTTTTTAAAAAAATTTTTTAATGTCCTTTATTGATTCCATGATTTTCGCATATCCCATATTAGTGAGTTGGGGGTCAGAGCGCAGGGTCAGCTATTGTACAGCGCCCCTGGAGTAGGAAGGGTTAAGGGTCCTACCACCCAACAGTGGCAGATATGAGCCCAGCTATTACTTGACTTGGCTTGGCTTGAAAACCAGGTCTTCCTGGTCTTCCGATCAACAACTCAGCACCTTAACCATTGAGCCACCACTGTCCTTCTTCTATAGTCCATAATCATGTACATTAGGTTGATTGGTGATTCTAACTTGCCCATGGAACTGTGTGTGTGAATGGTTGTTTGTCTATGTGTGGACCTGCAATAAACTGGGGACCTGTCCAGGGCGTTCCCCTGCCTCTCGCCCTATGTGTGCTGAGATAGGCTCCAGCAGACCCCCATTATACAGATGAATGAATGAATATGGAAGGAACTACCAAGATGATACATTTATTTACATTTACATACACACTGATTCAGCGTCGACTATATGATGCTATTAAAGTTTCTGGTCTAGACTCGCTTTGCCACAGATGCGCTTTTGTACTCATCACCTAAGCCCTTCGTTAATTAAAATGCAACAACTTGCTGCACAAAAGCAAAACAATGTCTGCTCATGCTGAAAAAAAATGCGTAGCTACCAGTTTTTTTTTCCTTCATTGGCTAGCCATATGGTTCAATAAAGGTCTCAGACAAAAGGCAGGGGCAAAGGCTGCTCACCCGTTTTAGAGCTCAATTGTCTCAACAAACACGACGGGCCCTCAGAATTTGCCACATCTAACAACATTTACCAGCAAAATTCCTAAATCAAGTTAAACCGAGAGGAGAGGAACAGGCTAGAGAGAATAGGGGGAAAGAGGGGAGGGGGCAAAGTCTGAATAAAAATGATTGCTCGTCTTAGGGCAGAATGAAGTCAATTTTATGGAGGAATTCTATTAGTATGTCTCTAATAGCACATAGCCATCAAAAACAAACAAGGCCACAGTTGCCGGCATAAAAGGGCAGAATCGTCTGCGTACAGTGGCTAAATATCATTAAGAAGTCATGCTGAAAAAAATGCCTCAATTACCGCCCTAATTCCAGCCCAGAGTCTTATTTTATTAGCTCTGGAATTGATTTTTTGGGTGTGAACAGATGACTAAATAAATTATTATGAAAAACAAGGAGAAGAGGGCTGGTGGAAGCTTTCTGCTATGCCTGCGATGAATGGGGACTTTGTTTTGTATGTGGCTTGTGTAATGGACAAATGAATAGAAGAGAAAGGAAGAAAATGAACTAGGAGGGATGTGCAGTTTGAAGCAGTCATACCCCAATGCTAGATGACAATGACATCATGACAAAAGCTTATTGATATTCCAGCAGAAGAAAAGGCAAATTTTCTATTAAAGAGCATAGGAAATGAGGTCTACGGAACAGCATGGGCTTGATGTCCTGATTCTTTTATAAGACTAAGACAAGGTGCACCTTTGTCTTCAGCAGGGAGACTGTCTCAGCTCATCACTATGATCACACTCCTGAAAGATTAGCTATATCTGAATTTAGGTAGGATTTTCCTGCGCTGAGAGTACACATTCATTTTTCTAGACACCGGATTTAATTATTATTGCCAATTACCTGTACATGTAATTAATAGTGAGGAGGGAAAAATAGATCTCTAACGATTCTGATCCATTCATCCATTCATCTTCTAACCCGATTATTCCCTTATTCAGGGTCACGGAGGTCTATCTATAGGTCTACATTCAGGGAAAGGCCATTGGAGGGCCACAAATAGACGAACAACCACACTCATTCCAATGGGCAGTTTGGAATCACCAATCAACCTCATGTTTTTGGACTGGAGGAGGAAACCGGAGTACCCAGAGCAAACCCGCACAAGAGAACATACAAATTTAGCAGAGTAAGACCTTAGGTTGATTAGGGTGTGTGAGTTTTTCATCTATGTGTGGCCCTGTAATGGACTGTTGACCTGTCCCCTAGATGATGAATGAATGAATGAATGAATGAATGAATGAATGAATGAATGAATGAATAAACAAATGAATAGCAATAAAATACCCAACATGCATTACATATATTATGCCATATCAGGAAATCCAGAATGGATCCATTTTGGTGATTCGTCCACTTGATGAATTACTATTAATCTACCCAGGTTTCCTACCACAGTTCAAAAACATGAGGTTGGTTGGTGATTCTAAACTATAGAATCCATAGGAGTGAGTGTGGTTGTTCCATCTACCATGTGGCTCTCTGATGGACTGCCGACCTGTCCAGAGTGTGGTGAGCTGTCCAGAGTGTGGTTCCAGCAGAACCCTGTGACCCCGAATTAAGGAATAAGCGGGATAGAATATAAATAAATGAGTGGATTCAGAATCAGAAAAATAATCACGATGGATCTAGGAATCAATTTTTTCCACCACTATTATTTACTTAAAGAGGTAATTAAGCAATATTTAAAGGCAGCTTCATAAACAAATCTTTAAGGAAAAGCCGTATCTCATAATTCAATGTCCTTTAGTTTAATTTCTCGAGCACTTCCAAGCTACTCGAGGGTTCTTAAGGTTCTTAACCCAATTAAAAGTACACATTATGAATTCTAAAATTTAACCACCAAAACAAGAAAGTTTGTTATCTCCCTCTAACCCTGTGGGGAAGTGGTAGACTAGTGGTTCGAATAGGGGTTCGACACCAAGCAACCACTGTGGGCTCTTGAGCTCACGATAAAGAGCGTCTGCCAAATGCCTAACTGTAACTGTAACCGTAACGGCCTGCCAGGCTACCATAAATACTCCACTAACCTTAATTCAGCCAATAGGCCAAAATCCCTAATCCGGACTTGAACTGAAAGTTGTTTTAGGTCTCAAACTCTGTAAAAACCTAAAAATGTCAGTATGCTGTCTGATCTGCTCTGGAAACAGAATGTGCTTTGGTCGGTTATACTGTCAGTGGGAGGTACTAGGTGGCCTGCTGCGGCATGCGGCTTTGCCGAGCTGTACTTTAGCCGTCAGTTACTCGCCGTCACTGCGTTATGCTGTGTAACCGCTGGAGAGCTTTTTGTTAGATGGCTGTCTGCGCTGTCTGCTTTTTTCAACCTCAGAGCTCGACTTCCTGGGCTCACAATCACAAGCTAATGTGAAATTTGAAAAGAATAAGTATTAACAAAAAGCGCCAAAAGAGGAAGCTGTAATCTGTACAGTTGGTGGCTGTCACATGATAGGGCTTTGTAGGCAGACAACAAACAAATTGAAAGAAAATGGGGCAACAAGCTGAAAACTAGAGGAAACAATAAAATCTTTTTTTGGTCCTGAAATGCCGCACCCTGGTGTGTGTTTACCTGTCTACAGAAAAGTCGCTATCTCAGAGACAATATCGGGTTGTTATTTTTTTTTCTTCTCAGTTAATCAGTGTTGTGTTTCCCAGCAAACGGTAGCCATGCTCTTTCTCGTGCCCTTATCAGCAAGCTCCGGCACCCAGACTAAATCACTGCTGCCAGGAGATTCGGCCAGCAGAAAGAGACAGTCAGTTCAAGCAGACGTGGACAACACCTGCTAATCTCGGTTGGGGATCACGGAGAATGTAACCTGTTTGATGGGTTTGTTTTTCTTTTGTCTCTTTTTTTAGGTCAGCTGAAAATGCCCCCTGGTAATACGGATGGTGTGATCACAAAAAGCAAAAGGGGTGAAAAACAATTTTAGTGGACTGGTCTTGTTTTTCTTTTAAACTCCCAGGTGGATGCTGACCTGCTAGAGGTGGCACTCAGATGGTTTATTTGGACATAGACAGGAAGTAAAATAGTTTCTTATTTTCTGCAAAATGTCATTGGGTGTGCAGAAGTAAAAAAACAAAAACAAATAAAATACACAAATAGTTACAATAAAAATTCTACTTTTAATAAAATAGTCAGATCAGATCCCATTTCATTATAACTAAAATTCACAAATTCTATATGAGGACAAAAGTATTGGGGCAGTTTGTACAAGGTTTGATTCGCGGGCCGTGGGTCTTGTGCCGAGTTTGCATATTCACCCTGCACTTGCTTTGAATTCCTACGGGCTCTCTGGTTTCCTCCCACCGTCCAAAAACATGTACATTAGTAAATTGCCGGGCTACACATAGACAAACAACCGTACACACTCACACCCACTGCTATGGGAAATTTCGAATGAATAATCAACCTAATGGACATGGTTTTTAGATGGTGAGAGGAAACCGGATTACCCGGAGGAAAATCACGCAAGCAAGGGATGAACATGCAAACTCAACACAGAAAGACGAATAAAACTCGAGAGGTTGTGAGGTTGTGACTAGTACACCGGATGGCGTGGTCTATAATAAAATAAAATTCATGGTTTTTTTTAATCCTTAAAACATAAAGATATTTCATCAAAACCTTTCTTATTAAGTAAAATCTTCTTGTTAAGATAAACTCGGATTAATGAACTCGACTTGACTCGACTCCCAAACCCTGGATGAGCGAGAAAAAAAGCATCAAATCAAAACTGAGCTCAGACTGTAAAAAGAGGATTATGGGAGTCATTAGTAATAAGTCGAATGAATGGAATAGGACTTTCCTGCATACTAAAGGAAAACACTAGAAAGACTAGATGGTTTTTTTTTTTTAAACCAGTCAAAGCTTGCTTAAAAACATCATTGATCAGTCCAGCTGTGCTCAGAAAGGTTTTTTTTTTTTTCCTGAACGCTGAACTCCAAGCACTATCACCTGTCTATGTGTGTTTCAGCATGACACAATTAGCTGTAAAAGCCTGGTGAGCTCCGGTTCAGGGAGTTTGCCTGGAGCTTGTCTACTTCAAAACATGTTCTTGCTACGGCACCGTCAAGACCTTACACGCAGTGTGATCAGAGCCGGCCTACACCATCACATTCAGTCTGCGAGCCCATTAATCTTCTGGCTTCCACAAAAAAAAAAAAAAAAAAAAAAAAGGTCCAGGCTGAACTACTCGAAAGCACACCTGCCTCATTATACATGGTGTAAAGTCTCGAGTGTGTGAATTCTGTACCTGTCCTTTTAAACCAACTGAAGCTACAAGAGGAAGTTCCTAGACGGAAAATTTGTGGCACTTGTGAGACCTGAATGAGGTATAGGTATGAAGATCTATTCATTATAGTTGAATACAAAATAAAAGCGTGGCAATAAACCATGACTGGTCCAAAATTATTTCAACATAGCTTGACTACCAAACCAAAGTTCCATTCCAAGGCAAGCATGGGATTTCGCCGGGTACTTCAGTTTCCTCCGACAGTCCAAAAAACATGTACATTAGGTTGATTGGTGACTTGGTGAAAAATTGCCCATAAGAGTGAATGCAACTCTGTGTGTGTGTGTGTGTGTGTGTGTGTGTGTGTGTGTGTGTGGTTGTTCCATTAGAAACATTAGAATAGGTTCCAGCAGACCCCTGTGACCTTGATTTAGGGAATAACCATGTTAGAAGATAATAATAATAATAATCAATGAATGAAAATATAATGAAGTAAATGTAATACATTACTTTCCACATTTGATTGTGGCTAAGAGGTTAATGTTAGACCAAGTAGAAGGTTAGGCTACAGTTTCCAATACCACCACATTTCCTCTGATGAGCCCCTGATCAACCTCCAAATACTTAGTTTGATGAAATAAAATTGGTCAGTCTAAGCTGCGCTGGATAAGGGTGCCTGAAAATGTAATATTAGCATATAAGTGAGGGTAAGGGAGGCCAAATACCGACATATAACAGAATAATCTCTCTTAGGGGACATGATTATCGAAGAGTGTGGGTTCGATTCCCAGTCGCACTGATCAAGCTTCTTAACCCTAAAACGATGTGAATGTAAGTCGCTCTGAATAAAAGCTTCTCCTGAATGCCAGAAATGTAAATGTTTTTTTAAGATAAGAGTATTTTTCAATAAATAGCACACATGGAGGGAGATCCATGTAGCATGGCTTATCGATTAGCACTATTGTCTCACAGGGAGAAGGTCCCAGGTTCGTAGTCCTGGCAGAAGTCTTTCTGTATGAAGTTTCCATGTTCTTTTAGGTACAATATTTGCATCCAATGTGTGTAAAAATTTCAGGAGGTTTTCCCTGGGTAGGCCATTAGCATCTCCTAATTGAAATCTCAAAACGTGAGGAGGCTTGTGTCCTGTAACGAATCGGCATTTGGTCCAAGCCGTCCCCACCTTATACCTCTAGTTCAATGAGACAGACTATATGTTTCCTATGATCTTATGTAGGCTAAGAGTTATAGGAAATAGATGGATGGATAACTAGATCCCACCACCATTTCTATTTCTGCTATTTTATCCAGAGCGACTTATATTTATCCCAACTGTTAACTATCTGAGTAGTCTGAGGCGAAGGACCTTAGGTTTCAGCTTGGTGGTGTGGAGAATTGAACCCATGATCTTCTGATCAATCCAACACTGTAGTGAATCAAATGTCTGCCATTGTTGGGTCCTTAAGAAAGACCCTTGACCATTACTGCTCCGGACAGGATGCACCAGTCCATTGCAGGACCACACATAGTTGAACAACCACACACACACACACACACACACACACACACACACACACACACACACACACACACACACACACACACA
>JAOTRA010000002.1:12093107-12104017 GCA_026260255.1 Pseudolaguvia tuberculata | reverse complement strand
CTCTCTCTCTCTCTCTCTCTCTCTCTCTCTCTCTCTCTCTCTTCTCTCTCTCTTCTCTCTCTCTCTCTCTCTCTCTCCCTCTCCTTTTCTTTTTCCTTTTCTCTTTCTCTCAGTCTCTATCCTGCTCTATTCCCCCCACTCTCTCTCTCTCTCTCTCTCTCTCTCTCTCTCTCTCTTTACTCTCTTTGTTAAATAAAAGCTATGATTAGATTGCATAACAAAGAAATTGTCGCAATTCTTAACATGTCCACAAGATGTCCATATATTGGCAGGACCAATATTACAAATCCGATATCTGTTAAGAGAAAAAAAAGGCTTAAATATTGTGAAAAATGTTGATGAAACAATCATCATAAGGGGCATAAAGACTGAAACAATAACAATAAAAGTTCCCACCCCTTCCAGACAACCTTAAAGTGTTTAGTGAAAACTCTGGAATTAAAAGCAGATGCGTGTACACACACAGTACAATATTTCATCAGATTTGCAGTCTATGGAGCATGAACGATATTTTAATAACCATGTTTCCAAGAGCGCAAAACCACAATTTGTATTTTAAAAGTTACTTATTGCTTATTAGAGGCAAAAACCTGGGATATGAAATGGATATAACTTAAATTTAAAAAAAAAAGAGGCAGTTGTTGACGCTGTGAGCTCCGAACAAAGCCCGGTGCTCTAAATTGAATTTCTTTATTAAGGTGCATGTTAGGCTATTATAGGATTATTGTATCTGTAAGGCAGTAGAGACAGTTACTCAACAAACTATAGGCCATTTTTACGTGTCTATTTATTTAATATTAATTATTCACATATTAACACCAGGCTGTCATCATTGAACACTACTACACAATACACTGTGTTGCCAAAAATTGCCTGTCACCTGACCATCACATTCATATCTGTCTTGTTCCAAATGTATTCTCCATTTTCCTGTTAGATTGAGGTTCAATATTATATTCATATTTTCCAGTCCAACGTTGTGCTTGAATGTTAGATATCAGTGTTAGTGAGATCAGACACTAATGTCAGGTAAGGAGGTCTGGGGTGGGTCAGTTGCCATTCCAGTTCATCTCAAAGGGCTTCAATGGTGGAAAGATCAGGACTTTGTTGTGAACACTGGTGTTTTTTTCACTCTAATAATAACCCAGTATGTAATAATGGAGGTCAGGGGTTTTGTGCTCAGGGTCATTGTCATGCTGAAACAGTGTTGGTGTGAGTGCCTGTGAAGGAATAATGTAATGCTACAACATACAAATTTTTTTAAAAGGAATTGGATAGTCAGATGCCCACAAACTTTAGGCAATACAATGTATGAACAGGGCGGCATGGTGGCGTAGTGGATAGCATGGTCGCCTTACAGTAAAAAGGTCCCGGGCTCGATTTCCGGGCCGGGATCTTTCTGAGCGGAGTTTGCATGCTCTTCCCGCACTAGTGTGGGTTTCCTCCAGGTACTGCGGTTTCTTCCTACAGTCCAAAAACATGCAGATTAGGTGGATTAGTGATTGTAAATTGTCCATAGGCGTGAATGTGTGTGAATTGTTCTTTGTCTATGTGTTGCCCTGTGATGGACCCGTCCAGGGTGTACTCCTGTCTCTCGCCCTTAGAACATTCTATTCTGGATTTCATCTCACTCTTACGTCCATCAGTCACTGAGAAATTCTCATTTGGCCTCTTACAGAACCATAACGCTTCGGCCCACAGACCCGCCACTCGCATGATTATTCTACCGCCTGCATAATTCTCCAGAAATTCTAAATAGTGCTGAGTGTGAGAAAATACCATCAGCTCATTAGTTAGACTCAATAATCAACAACCGGTATCATTTCATGCACTGAACTGATAACACATATGCGACCAATCATAGGATGGCATAAACATGCATTTGTCTAAGTGTGCATACATTACTGGAGGAGGTCAACAATGTATTCTTTCCCAGGTCCGATCATTGTTAATTGCACCCTTGCTAACATGTTTAAATTAAGGGGTTAAGGGGTTAAATGTCTTTTAATCCATTGTCAAATCCATTAATAGTGAGCAAGTAAAATATTTACATAAAAGCTCTTGAAATGTAGGTGTTACTCATGCCTGAGATTACATGATGTCTTTATTTTCCGGTGGGTTCCTTTGGGTTTACAAGTTTCCTCCTAATACAAACATTGGAAGTTGTTTCAACGTCCTCACTGTTGAAATGGATTAGAAGGGTGCCATTAACTATTATTGGACCTGTGAGAGAATACAAGGTTGAGCTCCATACCATACCCTTATTTAAAAAAAAAACAGATCTCTGGGACCACCACTATCTCTAAATTGTGTACCATGTAGGGTGTCCCTTGAGATATAACCCATGTCTCCTGGAATAAGCTCCAGGTTCCCTACAACCCTGTACAGAATACACTAGAAACTATTATGAAAGGGACTTTGATTGAGATTTTTTGAGCCTGTAGGCAGCCATAGATAAAGTGGACCATTATTACACATCAGCGTGTTAAGCGTCCCTAATCTAGCAAAAGCTGAAATATTAGCAATTAAACAGTTTCCTTTTCCTCAGCAAATATGTTCTCATCATCACAACATCACATTTTCTTTGTGTTTTTACTGGTACCGTCCTCTAACGTTTGTTTCTCTCTGGTGGCTCAATTGGTCAATGGGTTAAAAAGCACCTGATGGCGCTTGTCTGATTTCTGAAAACGTTTCATTATTTGTAACTTTAAATGTCCTCTGCATTGACATAAGGGACACCTTCAGAAAACTTTCCAGAGGACAGCATACGGAACCTGCTGATGCTGGACGAGGAAAAAAAATGATACTGATTCTGTTACTTAACGTTAAAAAAGAAATGATTCAAAGGCTTTGTGTTCCTTTAAACACATTCATTCATTCATCTTTTTACCGGGGTCAGTTGGGTTTGCTGAAGAGTATCCCCAATGCACATAGGGCGAGAGGCAGGGGTATACCCTGGTCAGTTTGCCAGTCCATCACAGGGCACACATAGATGAACAACCACTCACACACACATTCACTCCTATGGACAATTTAGAATCACCAATCGACCTAATGTACATGGTTTCGGAATGTACGAGGAAACTAGAGTACCCGCAGGTTTCCTCCCACAGTCCTAAAATGGGGGAAGAACATGCAAACTCTACCGAGAAAGTTCCCCGGCCGCGAGAACCTTCTTGCTTCCCCCTTTAAACCCTATAGAGTAAAATTCTCAATGTTCTTTAGTCCTGAAAGCCTAGAACCCAAAACCGTGATGCTTCAAGGTCACACCTGTGGAGACAGAAGTGTATACAAACACAGCCACCGCGATTTTCTTTGAATAACTAGTAGACTTAAAGGGAATCAAACTAAAATGGCTCAGGCTCTTATTGTACAGGCGCAGCAGAGAACAAGACAACGTTTGCGCTTCTGTGTAACGGTCGGATTCTATTAACTTTGGCGAACAGGCGAGAAAGAAGCAGCAGCTACAGGCAGTAATGGTCCCTTTCCTGGCTTGTTGACACATTTTTCTTCTTTCATTTCACAGGCCGTCTCTGTCTTCTCTGCACATCAAACGCTAATGTTGCCTTCAAATTCGGTTTCCTTTCCGTCTGCCAACATTGACATCACAGGAAATTGCAGTGGAATTGGCAAGCCTTTTGCTTTCAAGTTCATTCCACTTTCAAACAAAGAGCCTGACTCCTGTCATCAGTGCGGGTGCTCACATCGCTTCCCCTCTGTTTGCTCTCCATTTCCTGATCATTCTCACACAAACATGGGACATTTATCTCATTCGCCGCATCCTAAATCTTAAACATTTTGCCTGAGGCTCGATTTTCTTTCTAGGGAGAGCGGCATAGCTG
This sequence comes from Pseudolaguvia tuberculata, assembly GCA_026260255.1. Lineage (NCBI taxonomy): Eukaryota > Metazoa > Chordata > Actinopteri > Siluriformes > Sisoridae > Pseudolaguvia > Pseudolaguvia tuberculata. The sequence continues at coordinate 12,100,175 of JAOTRA010000002.1, read as the reverse complement.
TTAATAAAAAAAAAAAATAAAAGATTGATGCTCTAATTAAGTGTGATGTTCTGCAGATCCGGCACTGAAAGCTTGGTCTGGGGATGGAACAGGTCTGTTGCAGCTTTTTTGTATGGATGGATGGATGGATGGATGGATGGTGTGAGAGAGAGAGAGAGAGAGAGAGAGAGAGAGAGAGAGAGAGAGAGAGAGAGAGAGAGAGAGAGAGAGAGAGAGATTTCTTCACCAGAGGATATACAGCTGCACCATTTATCATTTAGTCTTCAGCTTGCCCTCTATGGAAAGCTTCTCGTTGAGCTGGCACAACTGGCGCAAGAAACCATCGTTGGGTCCGATTTCTCTCTTGTGCCTTACTGTAGCTGTTGCCACTCGCACATCCATTTTATGTCGCAGCATGAGGTAAGCAATGACTATAGTCGGGGAGCGGCTATATCCTTCTCGGCAGTGAACATAGACTTTTCCTAAAATTATAGCAGAGTGATAGAAACGTTTAACGTTTAATGAGGCTAAATTGCTTTTTTCAAACAAGCACTAGGTAATATACTGTATGTGTATTTATTATCCAACACTTTCTTCCTCTGTAGCTTCTCAACAAGTTACTTTGTGCTTATTCTGCAGATTCCGCAGAGCAACTGAAACCTGATCTCTTTTCCCCATCCATCCCCTCTTTTTGATACTCAAGATATTTGCTGTATACACAAGTGCTTACACATGTATTTTATATCTCTAGCTTATATCAAGAGATGAATACCACATAAAAGAAAACTACAAATGTGCATGCATTCAATATACATTTTATAATATTTGTTAATAAATACAAGAGCATGGAAACAACCAAAGGATTTTATTGCTACTAGTGACCTTCTATTTATTGTAACCTGCCTCATGTGCTATTGATCTTTTGTCCAGTACAGGATTTATGCTCGTCTTGTCTCATTAAGATTCAGGGACTCATTCTGTGCATAGAATGTCACCGAGCATTCTCTGAATGTGACCATTATATATGTGAAAAACAAAACAAGGCAAATAATACTGCATTTTTTTGTACTTCTGCTTAAATTCTCACATGGATCTGTGTCCATTTAATAGTTTCGGTTTCAAAGCCTTCTGCTCTGTCTCAGATGACATAAAATCCATAGTATACATCATGTGGTTAAGGGAACAAATGAAATAAGGCTTCTTTTTATCTTTTATTTAAAAACAAAACAATAAAATGATTTAATAAACAATTTCTAATAAAACTGCAATTAGTAATTAATGCAGTCTTTATATAAACCTTTTGACACAATCTCAGCTGTATGTAATGAAAAAAATCAAATATACTTTTTTATAGTATAATTATAATTAAAATATAATAAAAGTTAAATTGGTTTTAAATAAGAGTAATCAAAATAAAACAAGACTAATAATCTAATTAAACATGAATAAAAATTGGGCAAAGTTTATATAAAATATTTAATAATAATTGTATGTAATTTTCATGCATATTAGGAAAGATTCACTCAAATATATAGCTTAATACAAGCTAAAAGTACTTTTTATCCATGAAAAACACTGTGTAATTGAAGCTGTATGGTCTATATAGACAATACTAAAAGTATTTTATTAAAGATATCTTACCTTTTCCATTTGCATGTGCCAAAGCCTTATCTATGAAGTCTGCTCCTTCCTCGAAGAAGGCACTGAGGTTAAACTGTTCCGTGTCATTTGCCTTTATGCCATGGTATGTGATCCCACTACCTGAATAGAACTCTGCGTTGGTATTCACGTGCATGAAGGAGTTGCCCTCTGCCGTATTGAGTATGTGTGTGATGCCAAGTCGCTGTAGACGCATCACATTCTGGGCCACAAATCTGATGAGCAGAAGGAGAGCCTACATGAGCATCAACTTAACCATAGGAGCTTTGACTAAACATCTGTTATCTCTGTTCTTTAAAGAGCAAAGCATAACAGTAACTAAGTCATGAGTATCTTAGTAATTAAGTCATGTTTCTTCCATCTTAAACTTTAGTTTAAATTTAGGTTCATAAATTCATGCTTTAGTTAGACTACTGTTACTCTCTGTACATTGAACTACTCCAATCCTCTTTCTAATGAAAGGAAAATTTAAGCAGAAAGATTTTTGCCAGTGCCTTATGAAGTTAAATTTAGAATTTGGTTGTTTCTTTTAAAGTCTTAAAATTGTCTTTTTTGTCAGTTCTTATATCTGTTTATTTGCCACCCAGTCGCCTTGCGATTCTTAGACCGTATTACTCTGTCACATCCATGATTAGCACTGACATTGAAGTATGATGCTGAGGTATGATGGTCATAGGAATAGTGCACGTGCTTTCTAAATAAAAATAAACTAAATAAAAAATTTCAATAAGGCTATTTCATCCTTTATATTACATTGCATTAGATATTAAAAACATTTGCATGTTCCTTTTTTTCTGACTGACACATCCACATACTTTAAATTGCAATGGTTCTGTAATAGTGCTTTAGCCGCTTAATTTTCATAATAGTCTATAAAATCCAGACAGATTAAGAAAAGCCTCACTCTGCCCCCACAACTCTCCACGCTTAGCCGGATTCTGACAGAAATAAATTGCAAAGCCACTTTTAGACAGCGAAAATGTCAATCGATGTTACTAAACCACAGGGGACAAAAGTGTTCTAAATCACTACAGACAAAGCAACCAGATGTTGGCTGCTGCCCAGAGGTATATAAAGAGCCACCAGCTCAAGGCACTATGCCCAAAATAGGGCTTTACGGGTGATAAGGAAAACAAGACGGAAAAAATCTGAAGCAGAGTGCTCAGTCATTATGTTGTTACATTACATGAATTCTGCTGTAACTGCAACTTTTACCTTCATCACCATGCAGTCCAGACCTTTTATATCTCTTTCATTTTTCATAAAATATGCATTAGAGAACCTAATTGAATACAAGTAGATACTTAAATAACTATGTAGACAAAAGATTGGTGCAATGAGTTACTTACAATTTCACCAAACTGGATTCATTTTCTTAAAATACATATAGGCCACATCTGCTGCATGTTTTGCTACAATTACAGGATAAAATGGTACAAGTATTACAATAAATAACAAAACAGTCTTATTACTTACAAAGTGGAGTATAAGTATATGAACCCCACTATGATGATGAAGTGTGGACCCAAACCCATAACTCATATTCACACACTGAACTAGTCTAACCATCCTGAGCTGCAGGAGATTGCAGTCATATTTTGTGCTGCCCTGCTGTGCTCCCTGAACCCCTGCTCACTGCAGTTTCTACACATACATTATTAAAAGAAAACGTACAAAGAGCTGAAGCCTTCCTGGAACAAAGACCATGCCTTAACACATCCTTTATCGACAGTACCTGTTTCTGTCAAATGATTTTTCACAAAAAATTGTGTTTTCTGCAGAAAAGATCAAAATTCATAATTCAACTTAATTGTAGTTTAACGGAAGAGTTCCAGGACTTTTGAGAAAAGACTGCAAATTGTAATCCTTATATTGAGTGAAAATGTTATTGATCTTTCTTAATATTAATACAAATGTAACCATGAAACTAAATGAAACTATGGTAAAATTATTCTCCTTTCAACAGCTCTTCTCCACACTACTCTGTCCTTTACATCTGCCTCTTTCTCTCCAACTACCTGCAACACATCCATAAACCTCCTCCTTGGTCTTCCTTTTTTCCTCCTGCCTGCCACCTCCATCCTCAGCATTCTTCTACCAATATAAAATTAAACTACCTTAATATATTTGGTCATTTTTGGAACTATTATCAGTATATTTATTTTACAGTTGTGTAAACTACATAATTTCTACAAAATCAAGTGCTTCAAATTTCGAAGATCAATCTGTGTGACACTGTACAATTGTGCAATTTTTTGTGCAACAAACTCCATACCACCGCTGACATTCAGAAAAGGAACTTTACATTTTATTTATTCATCATCTTACTAGCTTATTCCCTAATTTGGGATCACAGGGGTCCGCTGGAACCTATCCAAGGGCGAGAGGCAGGGGTGCACCCTGGACAGTTTGCCAGTCTATCACAGGGCCACACATAGACGAACATCAACTCACACACACATTCACTCCTATGGGGAATCACCAATAAACCTAATGTACATGATTTTGGACTGTGGGAGGAAACCGGAGTACCCAGAGAAAACCACGCAAACATGGGGAGAACATGCAAACTCTGCAAAGTAAGATCCCTGGTTTGGGAATTGAACCCAGGACCTTCTTGTTGTGAGGAAACCTTGCTAACCACTACACCACTGCGCCACCCATGATTTAAAATTAATCTCCATAATAGTGACATCCCAATTTCTGAATCTAGTATTTTGGTTTGCTCTTTCCAACGCTTTGATGGAGAGAATCAAAGCAGACAAAGAGAAAAGTGTTATACGCAGAGCAGAGTGTTGTCATAATGCTTCTATTCAGCTGTAGCACATGCAAAACTTAAAAAAATGTACAGTATTTGGCAGACGCTCTTGCCAGAGAGACTTACATTTTTTATCTATTTTTTTTTACAACTGATTAATTGGGGGGTTAAGAGTCTTGCTCAAGACCCACAGTGGTTACTTGGTGAAGGTTGGAATGAAACCTGGTCTATTCTGGAATAAGTCCAACACCTTAACTACTAAGCCGCCACGTATTTCTATTTACAATATGAGATTCACCTTAGGGCAAATATAACGTGGAATGTAACAAATAATTAACTTCTTGCTATTATGTTAAATAAATAATTCCATTTAAAGTATATTATTATCGTACAATACATTTATTCATTCATTCATCTAACCCACTTATTCCTTTATTCGGGGTCAAGGGGTCTGCTGGATGTAATACAATTATTCCAACAATTATTATATTATAAATGTTTGTTATGAAGTGGGAAATGGTAGCCCAGCGGTAAAGCTGATGGATTGTGGGTTCGACTCCCAGTACCACCAATGCATCACAATTGGGCCCTTAACAGCTCAGTGTATAAAAAATGAGCAAAAAAGTAAAGTGTAAATACTGTCAAATGCCAGAAATGTACGAGTGTCAAGACAACGATCAGTTGTTTATTCCGAATGGGGATGAAACACACTCCGTACCATTTGGGAGGAAATGTAGTCACTAAATATGGAGGATTGGAGCAGTGCTTTAACTCTTTTTTATAGTTCATGTTAAACAGCTACTGGAAGATTATTTAACTGAATCGGTTTTGTTCAATGCCCGGAATACAATAACACGAGGCTGCAATAATAAAGCAGCGTGTAGCTGTCAGTGTGGGGTCTACCGCAGGTTCGAGTGCAGCTGATAAGAATAAAAGAACGGGCCGCCATAACTTACGCGTTCCCGATGTAGATCCTCGGAAACACCTCGTTAAAATGTTGTGCTGGTAAACTGTAAAAGCCGCTGCCGTCGGATAAAAGCTCATTCAGTTGCTGCAAGGTTGCCTCGCCTTCTGGCACGCGCACTTCTGCCGCGAGCTTAGCGGGGCTTTGATGCTGCTTTTTCATGATTTTTTAGCCACGTTTCAAACCGAACAAGTGTCATATCCGTTTCGGTGGTGTTTTATTGCGCTGCATTGTTCGCCCCATGCACTGGTGCCGTGCTTGTTCCGCTCGCGCCTTCCTGGTTTGTGTCGACACACCCCGTTTGGCTGGAGGCGCTTAGACACTCCCGATAGAGGATGTGAGGAGCGACACGCGCGCTGATGAGCGAGTCTATGAGCGTGCGCGCCATTAAAGGGGCCACACTGTCACGAGCGCTACTCACACTGTCACGTAGACACGAGTAGAAATAAAAGAAAAAATCTGTGGCATTTTTTCTCTAGAGGGCAGCATCAGTACAATTAATGCTTTTTATTCATTCATTCACACCCGCTTATTCCCTAATTCAGGGTCACAGTGCTCTGCTGCCGCCTGTACCATCTCACTTAGGGCGAGAGGCAAGTGTACACCGTGGACAGATAACCAGTCCATCACAGGGCCACACAAAGACATACAACGACTCACAAACACACATTCACTCTTATCGGCAATTTTGACTCACCAATCAGTATCATGTACATTTTTTGGACGGTGCGAGGAAACTGGAGTAGCGCGGGTAAAACATAATATGTTTTCTTTCTCTTTTTTTGGACAATATTCTATGTTGACGGATAATTTCTTACTTGATGGGAGGAGTATAAAAGTGCCGCAAGTCATCATGTATGTAATTTCCAAGTATCTTGCTTTAACTGAATACCTAAAGGAGATCTTACATACTTTATGATGATTTAATGGTAACTGTGCAACCGAAAGAAGAAGAAGAAGAAGAAGAAGAAGAAGAAGAAGAAGAAGTTTGTCATTCCATTGGCATAATAAAACTGAAAGGAGACTGACATACATTATTGTAATTGCATCCATTCTTCTTCTTCTTCTCCTCCTCTTCTTCATACTACCCTGTCCTCTACATCTGCCTCTTTCACCCCAACTACCTGCATGTCTTCACTCAACACATCCATAAACCTTCTCTTTGGTCTTCCTCTTTTCCTCCTGCCCGGCACCTTTATCCTCAGCAGACTCCTACCAATATACTGCATGTCCCTCCTCTGTGTGAGGACTGGTTTTCCGGAGGATCGCCTGCAGAGGGCGCCATCGCCCGAGTTTTAGCGGTTGCTTCCTGTATCAGCCATTAGGGCGTGGCCCATCTATATAAGCAGGTGGAACTCTGAAGACCATGCAAAGTATTGTAGCCCTAGGCCTTACTAGGCGATCCTCTTGTTATATGTTTGTTCTGACCTTTGGATTTCTGACTGTGCTTGCTTCTCGACTTCTCTCTTTGGACTATGTTTTGGATTTGTTTGCCTTCCACTTCCCAAATAAACACTTTATTATCTCTGCAAAATGGATTCGGCTAATCTGCCTACCACAGGATCGTTACACTCTGCACTGTTGTACTTAACCCTTCCACCTTCACTACCACTTCTCCCTGTACCCTCACCACTCCATTGCCTTCCCTCTCATTCACACACATGTACTCAGTCTTCCTCCTGCTGACTTTCATTCCCCTTCTCTCCAG
>JAOTRA010000002.1:12062256-12072417 GCA_026260255.1 Pseudolaguvia tuberculata | reverse complement strand
TTCACACACACATTCACTCCTATGGACAATTTACAATCACCAATCCACCTCATCTGCATGTTTTTGGACAGTGGGAGAAAACCGGAGTACCTGGAGGAAACCCACGCAAGCGCTGGGAAAACATGCAAACTCTGCACAGAAAGATTGGACCCGGGACCTGCTTGTTGTGAGACGACTGTGCTATCAGTGCTATACCGTGCATATGATATTTAATATAAATTGCCTAATCAATGTTATCCTTAACATGACTTGAGCCGGTTTATTTTATTTTACTATTATTTCAATCTATTTCCACTAAAAGTAAAAAAAAATGGTATTGATGAATTTATCTGCCTTGAGATGTGGAACCACATGAGCTCCATTGCCAAAATGTCAAAGCATCCTTTCATGGACCCCCACTGCCTTCAGAAGCACTGAAAGTGAACGTGGTGCCTATTGACTGATCCATAGAGAGCAGAAGAAAAATGTAATCCTCTTCTCGGATTTGACGTCTCTGAAAGTCTTCCTACTGTAGCTTATACAGGATTTATGCACTTCATTCTGTTTCCTGTTTACATTTTATTCCGTTTACGTCCTCAATGTTTAAAACATTTGTTTACAAAGCAAACAGGCCATACTGATGGAATTACCTACTCGTAGACACACGCCTGACGGATCCTCTCTTAGTCGTCACAACACACGGATAAAAAAAAAAGAAAAAAAAAAGAAAGGAAAAATAAATTATAGATGAATAATAGTTTTGTCTTCTCCTGTTCTCTCTTTACATATCATTAGCTTCCCTTTCTTGGCTGTATCCTTAGCCAATAGACACGATTCCAGCCCCAAGAATGGGAACAGGTTTATAGTAAAACAGGACGTGTCCTCCTTCCCGTACCTAATTTAGGATTCAATTACAATACTCTTTAAAAGCGCCAACTTCTCAATTAATTATTTTAAGATTAGCCTGACAGTAATGGCCCTCCCACCATCTTGGGGTTGGAGCGATTCGATGTGCCCTGACTGCTACGCTTGCTCTCGTGGAAAGACAAATAAATCAGGTCTCCTCCTTTACCTCCTGTGTTTAGTACTTTTTTTCAAATGCTGTTGTTTTATAACACTTTTTGCCAGGCGTGTTCGTTCTGTGGCACGCGATTGATATTCATGCGCCACGCCGGGCTGCGTTTTTATGAGCCACCGGGGCCGGCACAGTCGCTGACTGATGGCTCTGCCTTTACCGCTGCTGGGTGTGACAAACAACCCCCCCCCCGTACCCCCGTCATCGGGCACTTTGATTGGAGCCAAGCGGAGCATTTCTCTTCACCGTGCCTAGCATTCCACCTCTCTCCACTGCATACTCATGACCAACCCGCATGTCGTCTCTCGTCTCACGGAAATAAACGTCTCTCCCCTCCGGCAGCAGCCAGCCCCACCATTCTGTTTATTTAAATATTTGATATGTAAGCAGTCGTAAAACAAGTGTCATAACATGCGGAGAATGACATGTGTCGTCGAGAAAGTAAAGTCGTAACGCGTAATGGGTTCCGATGCCTCTAGAACCAGAGTTTAGCCCGTTGGGGACATGCGATACGCTGCAAAAAGATGCCGTTAGGAATAAACGAGCGTGTGACTGAGCATGGTTCAAGGAAAAAAATAATGCACAGCACAGCAAACACATCAACATTCCTACGCTAGTCAGACCTAATAATGGAAATGTATGCATGCTGGAAGAGTCTCATGAGAAACGCATTAATATGTAAAAGGGGATATAACTCTTCTATGACACCTCGCCACCAGAGTTGACTACAAAAAAACAAACCCGAGTCCCTTTCAGCGAAAACACTGCTGATGTAGTTTTTTTTTATTATGGCTATATGTTTGCCATCAAACATATTTATAGGAATTTCCATTGGGAAATAAGCGCCTTTAGTAATGAAAACAATGTGTAGTTACGTGCATGCAAAACTATTGACATTCTCAAACAAATGCCGTCGATCAGATAAAACACCAGTGGCGGGCTATGCATTGGGTACCTCAGCCGTCAGTGGGGACTTACCCGACTTAATCCATCTAATACCCCCACTATTACCTTGCAATTATAGAAACCATAACTACTATGCAAAAACACAATATAACAAACCATTGTATTATGGCCAGAGAAACCTTTTGCATGTTGAGGGTCAAAACCATTTTAATAAAGCAAGAAACTCCTGTGAAGTCTCCAAACATCTACCCTACAACCACAACTGTACCACATACATCATCTGGAGCAGTTCCAAATCAATATTTATCTATCAACATCAAAAAGACGTGCGTACATTTTATAACCTGCTTATTTCCTAATTCAGCATCATAGGGGTCTGCTGGAGCCTATCCCAGCGCACATACAGTGAGAGACAGGGGTACACCCTGGACAGGTCACCAGTCCATCACAGGGCAACACATTCAATTTCTAATCAGCCTAATGTGTGTTTATAGGACTGTAGTGAGACCAGCGATGTTGTACGGTTTAGAGACAGTAGCGTTGTCAAAAAGACAGGAGGCGGAGCTGGAGGTGGCAGAGTTGAAGATGTTGAGATTTTCATTGGGGGTGACAAGGATGGACAGGATTAGAAATGAGGGATAGGATTTAGGAGGTTTTTGGAGACAAGGTGAGGGAAGCTAGGTTGAGATGGTTTGGACATGTGCAGTGGAGGGACATTCAGTATATTGGTAGAAGAATGCTGAGGATGGAGGTGCTGGGTAGGAGGAAAAGAGGAAGACCAAAAAGGAGGTTTATGGATGTGGTGAGGGAAGATATAAAGGTAGTTGGGGTGAAAGAGGCAGATGCAGAGGACAGGGTAGTGTGGAGAAGAGCGATCCGCTGTGGCGACCCCTAACGGGAGCAGCCGAAAGGAAAAGAAGAAGAATCAGCCTAATGTGTTTTTGGACTGTGGAAGAAAACCAGTAAACACCTGTAAGCGGTGGGGGGGGGGGGGTATGCAAACTTATGTCTCTTAATTATTAATGGTATACGCTGATTTTATTCATTTTTGCTCATGTTAGCTTAATGCTCCATGTTACTTCCTTCTATGACTTATCCAAACATTGATCATATTAGAAACAATACAAACTATACTGCCATAAAAAGCAGAAAAGATGAATTCCTTATTGATCTGGGTCTTTAGTCTATGATTAGCTCACCTCACCTCACCTCACTTCCTAAGTCTTCGGCTTTGAGTCATTTGTGCATCGAGTGACAACTTAACCAATGTAGTCTGAGCCAGAATAAGAACCACATACCCGACTGAATGAATCACTCTCCCAGATGACTCATTCTTCCAATGTCACAAAGATTCATTCAAAATAAATGCATCAGTCAAGAATGACCCATGGATTCATCACCCAATAAACTTGTTCAAATTTCTCACATGCAGAAAGCATCTCATCAAGGAACCTTTGGAGCTTCCTGCAAATCCATGCAACCTTCCAAAACAGCAACATTTCCTAAACCCGCATACTTCTCGCACCGAGCACAGATGGGTTTTAATTCTTCTTGCTTCGGCAAGTCTTAATTAACACTAATTGGACCAAATCTCTTTTTTTTCTGCTACTCTGACATAATGAAACAATTCATTTTTAATGCTTAATGACTTGAATGATGGTTCTCTGCAGATAGGCTAAGGGAAGGTCAGCAAAAAGGACACACAAACGACAAGGACAGTGATGTGCTGACATTTAGCAGAAAAGTTAAAAAAAAAAGGAAAAATGCTGAAGGGCTAAAACCTGTTAATTGCGGTTCTTTACTTTTCCCTTCCTTCTTGTAAGATGGCGAGATCAGTGGTCCATGATTTGTAAGCATGCGGTTAAAGCGCCATTGTAAATTTCCTGTAAGAATTAATTATATAAATCATTATAAAGCTAAAACCATATAACTTTTTTTTTCATGCTGACCGAGCAGGATGTAAACCTAAAAGCGTGTAGTAGGACAACATGAAAGAGAAAGAAAAAGGGAGAGAAAGAGAGAGATATATCATACCCAGACAAGACAAGACTATAACGCATTGTGCTTGGCGTGAAAAGCTTTTCTCTACGAGTCGTCTTAATTTACCTAAAAGCTCGCAAGTTTAAGAGCGCCAACTCACTGACACATCAATTTCGGCTTAAAATAAAGATGCAGCAGCAGGGGTTTTTTTTTTTTTTCTTCGTTTGTTTTCTTTTTTTTTGAAGAGGCACTGGTGTCTATTGGGAGACAGAGAGTTCATCTATCTAACCGATTGATTATGTTAATTTGATCTACAAAACTGTAAACAGAGAAACCACTGACATACGGTTGACATTATAGTAACCTTTCCACGCTTATCCTATAACGCATGTGGATGTTTATCAAAAAGACCTTCGGGTAGATGAAATAAGAGAAGTGTTTCCTTTTCTGTTTAAGGTAACATGATAGTTAATGATTCATTTCCCATAAAATGATTCATTTAGTTGAATATGTATATATTATAACATTGTAAAAAATCCTGAAGATGTAAATATATATCAGACACATGAGACATTTATAGATTAGTATCGCTATTGATTAGTTCTAGTTGCCAGAAGCAAAGAGGAAAAGGCTAATACAGTCTGGAAGCTGACAGCTTGGCACTGAGTGCGACTATAATTCTGCAGCTCATTAATTAGGTCATGAGATGAGCTGAACAAAGAGGTGACACGCACAAGAAAGGTGTTACTCTGATTACTCCATCATAAATGCAAACACTTTCAAAATGGGGCTCTAAAAGAAGAGGTCATTGCTTTCTTCATTGGGTGACCATTTCATTATTGACTAGGTGCTTGCATATTCTCTACAGATAATAAATGCAAGTTTGAGGAAGTAAAGATACACTTGGTGGTCAACAAAAGTTGGTGGTCATCTGACCATCCGATCCATATGTAGTTCCTCTTCAAACTCTTGCTACAAATATGGAAGCCCACAGTTGGTCTAGAATGTTGGTTGTATGTTGTAGCATTATATTATTCTTCACTAGAACTAAGAGACTTCAACACTGCTTCAGCATGACAATGACCCTGAGCACAAAACCCCCGACCTCCATCACATGCTGGGTTATTATTAGAGTGAAAAAAAACACCAGTGTTCAGCACAAAGTCCTGATCTTACCACCACTGAACCCCTTTGGGATGAACTGGAATGGTGACTGAACCAACCCAGACCTCCTTACCTGACATTAGTGTCTGATCTTACTAATACCGTTGGAGCTGAATGAAGAGATAGCTCACATTCAAGAACAACATTAGACTAAAACTGTCTTACTAGAAGAACGAAATTTGGTTCCCCTTGACCTTTTCTTTTTTCTGGTAACAAAGTATTTAAACCAGCTAGAGCATTTAGCATTTAGTAATAGTAAATTGCTAGCAACACCAATTCATAAAAGCTCCATAACACCCATCAATCTAAAAAGTGCATTATTTTGTTACCAGCGTTATTGAGTCATTGGTACTGCGGCACTCGTGTACAGCCTTGGTAGGTGTTTCCATCATTGTAAATCGTATAGCTATTGTTAATGACAGTATTCTTTCCCCTGTGTGCCGATTTCTGTTTTCGGATTGTAAAATGCAGAGTGATATTGCTCCGGCAAAAATGACAGGTTTATTGACACAGGTGGCTGACAGCAAGGCTCATTCACACACACAGCGCCCAAAATCAACACCTTCATCCATGACCAGTTACACTAATCAATGCCTGTCATTCTAAAATTGCCCAATTTTTAGCACAAGCTCTAGGCCGCTTTTCTTGGCTGAAGAAATAAAAAAAGAAAAAATGGAAGATAGAGGATGAGCAGGTTGAGAACAATAATGGATGACATAGACATGAAATAACGCACTATATAACCTGGAATAAGGAAGTGTGAGGCGCACTATCCATAACGTGATGCAATACACACAGCAGATGTTCAAACACATACCCTCCAGGCGTCAGGACTTAATACTCTCATTGGCTGCCCGCTGTGCATCGTCTTCCCTCTGGACCGAGGACGAGCTTTTCCTGGATCTGCCTCTCCCTCTTCTGTCCTCTCTCCATTTGGAGGACGTGAGGGCTTTATCAACACTCTTGGGAGCAGGAGAATGGAAAGGATGAAAAGATTGTTTCCGTTTCCTTCGGGGTAGTAGCTCCTACTCAACAGAAGCACGTGGCTAATTTACATGTGTGAAGGTCACGCGGTGACTGAGAGGTGAAGCCATAGGGTTGGCTCACTGCCAAACACACAAGTGACTGACAGGAAATGAAATCAAAGCAGAGGGACAGAGGGAGCCAAGGAACAAGACTAGAATCTGGTCTTCCTATAAGCAAATGACTTCCATATGTCACATTTCTCACACATAATAGTAATATAATATAATATTTATATTTAACGGTTAATAATTTTATTTAGCTTATATAAGATATAAATTGCGGTGGCGTAATGGTTAGCAAGGTCACCTCACAACAAGAAGGTCCCGGGTTCGATTCCCGGGTCGGGGATCTTTCTGTGCAGAGTTTGCATGTTCTCCCCGTACTTGCGTGGGTTTACACCGGGTACTCCGGTTTCCTCCCACCGTCGAAAAACATGCAGATTAGGTGGATTGGTTATTATAAATTGTCCATAGGAGTGAATGTGTGTGTGAATGGTTGTTTGTCTATGTGTTGCCCTGAGATGGACTGGCGACCTGTCTAGGGTGTAACCCCCGACTTTTGTGAGTTGGGATAAGCGCCAGCAGATCACCGTGACCCTGAGTTAGGGAATAAGCGGGTAAGAAGATGAATGAATGAATGAATGAATGAATGAATGAATGAATGAATGAATGAAGACATAACAACTGTTTTTTTTGGAATTAACATGATAGACTGAGTAACTGTCAGGCTTCGAATATAGCATAGTGTAGCATAGCCTAGCATTTAACACAAGATATGCTGATATGTTGGACAGACAATTTGAGGTCCAGGGAAAAATGCTAAAGCTAACTGAAAACAGTCAGCATTTCATGAAAAGTTGTTAAAAGAAAAGTAAATGATAACCTTCTACAGTCATAACAATGGCAATGCTGTAAAAACATGAACATAAAACTTTTAAAAACGATTTGGCAGAAAATCCCAAGAATCTGACAGACGTTCATTCGTTTAATTTTTCATATAACAATAACAATAAAAGAACAGTTTGGTACCGGCTAACTTGCACTTGCTAACTTAAGCTTCTAGCATATTCAGAGTGAATTTGTGTGTGAGAGGTTGTTTGCGTATGTGTTGTCCTGACATGGACTGGCGACCTGTCCAGGGTGTACCCCCCGCCCTTTGCCATATGTGCACTGGGATAGGCTCCACCATATTAGGGAATAACCAGATAAACAAGATAAACGAATGAATGAATGAATAATCTAGCAGTGTTTATTACTTTATTTTAGCTATATAACGTTTAGCAACTGAACGCTGAATAAAGCTAATAAAAATGGCGATACAAAATACACAGTAAAATTCATTTATTTATTCATTCATTCGTCTTCTATATATCCCTCTTATTCCCGTATTCAGTATCTCTGAAGGGCAAAAGACAGGAGGTGCACACCCTGCACAGGTAACCAGTCCATCATAGGGCCATCAACTACGGAGTACCCGGAGAGAACCCAAGCAAGTGTGGGTTGAACATGTGAACTCTTGCCCGGGAATGGAACCCAAGGTCTTTTTTGCTGAGAATAATGTGTATAAATAAATGTTTTGAAATAAAATGAAGTTCATAGCCTCTTTTATCTAAGAAACAAAAGCCCCTATTAGAATATGCTACACACGCTTTATAGCATGAAATTAAGAAATTAGCGAGCTTTAAAACGGCATTGATAATAACTAGATTTAATGCGGCAGACATTTTATTCATGAAACAACAAAAAGAAACTTAATCTAATTTGTCAGAAGATAAGCTTTTTTTTAAAGGATGTGAATTGTTGCATATTTAATTCGATTAAAATCAATATTATTTGTACACCGGTTTAAAGCCTTATTACCACATATTGGCAGAAAGAAGAAAATTAAAAGGTGGCACAAAACCCGAATTAGAATGACAAGAGAACTGCCTGAGATTAATTCAGAAAGACACACTGACTAGAAAAAATAGGACTTATATTGATTCTTTATTAGTAGCTGTAAAAACGTATAGTCATTCATTCATTCATTCATTCATTCATTCAATCATTCATTCATTCATTCATTCATTCATCCTCTGGGTCACCCAAAACATAAGGCAAAAAGCAAGGCTACATCCTGGACAGGTCACCAGTCCATCATATACACATAGACATACACATAAGACACACACACACACACACACACACACACACACACACACACACACACACACACACACACACAAACAAATACACACGCTTACTCCCACGGGCAACTTAGAATCCCCAATCAACCTAATGTACATATTTCTTGACTGTGGGAGGAAACTGGAGTACCCAGAGTAAACCCACACAAGCACAGGGAAAACATGTAAACTCCATACTTCCTGGGAATTTAACCCTGGACCTTTTTGCTCTGAGGCATCTGCGCCGCCTTAATGTATTTTATCCAGTGCTATCATCCCCCTGAAGCAAAGAGGGCTTTGACTGTGCTTTGGAAATTAAATCTTTAGGGTGGCCATTTAGGGTGGAGCATCCAGCGCAGTATAAAACGAGTTGGACTGGATAAATAAATCGACATGCAATTAACAGAAACGAAACATCACAAAATGTCATTTTTTGTGATCGGGGTGATAAAAGAGAAATCATCAGCAGCAGGCAACATGAGGTGATAAATGTCTGCCAGTGTGAGTGAAGGATAAGGCTCAAGGGGAAAAAAAAGGTTTGGACTGGCACTGAGCCAAATGCATCTACACACTTTACTGCAATTTAGTTTACACACCTTTTATTACACTCATTTCCAGTGAAACATGGAAAACCCCTACGATTTCCCTTCTACATGGAGGAATTCAACGCTCCGGTTATGTGATGTCAAGTAAATGATAATATTTTATGGTGCATGAGGTCTTCCCGTTAGACCGCCCTCCAGAGTTCAAATACCAGCCTTTTTTTCCATTACTTTCCACCATCAGCTACCCAGAAGCAGCACTCAGCAGCCCCTCTTCACACCCCTGTGGAGGGTAATAACCGGAGAGACACAACATCGGTAGGACGGGCCGGAGTGCTTCTCAACCGCACACACAGACACATGCAAACACAAGAGGTTTGTTTGTTGGCTTGTTTGTTTGCTTTTTTCTTTACAGTATCACGGCATGGCAAAGTCATTTTTTTATGCAGCCGCGTTGTCTGGCACAACCTGCCAACAAGCTGTTACAACATGTATGCTACCACAAAACCAACAAAGACATCACAGCTGGATTAAATTTGATTGATTTAGAGTAAAAGGCAAGCAAAGACTGGGTGGTCCGCATAAATGCACGGCACCGCTCGTTTCAGCTCTGTATATACTGTATATATATATATATATATAAAAGTGTCAATAAACTCAGTTTAATATCTTACAACAGCTTTGTTTATTCTTATATTGCAATATTGTTGGTTTCTTCATTCTGATTGGTTATGTAATGTATATAGTATAAGGTATCACTTATAATCCATAATTTAATTCATAATATGGATTATATTTGGTTTTACAATCAAACTTACAGCAGTACAGTAATAATGTTTTTTTTCCATGTTTCCATGTTATTTCTAGGTTATTGAAATTATGAGATGTATTTTTTTGTCCTTTGGCTGCTCCCGTTAGGGGTCGCCAGAGTGGATCACCCTTCTAACGCAACCCTCCCATTTATCCGGGCTTGGGACGAACAGTATGGATGCACTGACTTGTGCAACCTCAATGGCTGGGTTTTTATGGGTAATTTTGACTCACCAATCAACCTAATGAACATGTTTTTTGGACAGTGGGAGGAAACTGGAGTACTCGATGGAAACCCACACAAGCGTGAGGAGAACATGAAAACTCTGCACAGGTAGATCCCAATCCAGGAATATGAGGTCAAAAATAATGGAAATGCAATATTCATTCATTCATTCATTCATTCATTCATCATCTTTCCCGCTTATTCCCAAATTTGGGGTCACGGGGGTCTGCTGCTCCTATCCCAGCACACATAGGGCGAGAGGCGGGGGTACACCCTGGACGGGTCGCCA
>JAOTRA010000002.1:11950915-11976668 GCA_026260255.1 Pseudolaguvia tuberculata | reverse complement strand
TGTAAAGCTGCTTTGAGGCAATAACTATTGTAAAAAGCGCTATACAAATAAAATTGAATTGAATTGAATTGAATTAATGTCAGGTAAGGAGGTCTGATGTGGGTCAGTCACCATTCCAGTTCATCCCAAAGGGGTTCAATGGCGGTAAGATCAGGACTACACTCAGCATGTGATGGTTAGTCATGGAGGTCAGGAGTCTCTTGGTTCCAGTGAAAGAATAATGTAATGCTACAACATGCAAAAAAACATTCCAGACAATATACAGATGTGATGGTCAGGTGGCAAAAAACTTTTGCCAATATAGTGTATATTTAAAATAAGGAATATTTTCATTAGGAATGATTCAGGAAGTTAATTATACATGCTGTAAGTATTGAGTTTTACCTTGTGTGCCCTTAAAGCTATGCTAATTATCTCTAATAGTTATCTTCAACTCTTTCTATTTACATCCTGTGGCTGGTAACTAACGGTGTTTCTCTTCAGAACATGTCTGCAAACAGAGGGACCTCCCATTCGCACGACTAGGAGTCTAGATAAAAAGCTGTAAACCTTTTCTACCAAAAAAAAACAAAAAAAACCCCAAAAAACATTAACAAGGAATTGAAGAGAAAAGAAAGTACAAGTCTGGGCAGGATAGCCTCCAGCTACAGAAAGTCATATATGTAATTGCAGCTGTTGGAGACTTATCATGCCACACCCGTGTGTGTGTGTGTGTGTGTATGTAATGCTGGCACCAGTTCCAAAAGGGCAGGGTGGAACTGTTGAACATTATCCTGACTCGGAATATTCTTCGGTGTGAAATCAAAGCATTATGGACAAACACTGAACGCGCTCGGGACACGTTAACAGGGACCTACCACATTGTTGACTAAATCCAGCGCATTGTCAGCCATGGATGCCTGGAAAAAGGGTCAAGCCTCATAGACAAGCTGAGTGGTGGGGACCTAGAGGAAAAAGATACAAGATATTCAATCAGTAAACACAAATCAGTCAAAGCCTCACTAATAATTACTGTCATACATTTTATTCACTTAATTACAGATCCGGATTCAGAATCAATTTAAAAAAAGATTTTAATCATTGCTAAACTAACATTACTGGGCCTTTAAAAGCAAGTCTCTTTACCCTTTCTGCCTTTCATTTCCTAATAGGAATATGTAAACTGCTGGCTTTAATTAAATATTAACATAAACCCATTTCAAACATTTTCTAAACAATGCATAAACTAATAAATGACTGAATGCAACAGGAATATAGGTTATATATTATAGGACAATACAGTAGTTCTCTTAACAGTCTTTATTTCCTGATGTTAATCGATGATCCCAAAGCACACTGGGTATCAAAAACAATTCTAAATTCTCCCTTGCTGGCAATCAAGGGAGAATCCTTAAGCTGCCGTCTCCATTTTCTTGACCAGGCCCTTAAACGCTCAACTGCTTAACAGTTCTTATAGATTTAGAAAAAGATATAAGAAATAAAAGTCACTCAGGAAAAGCGGGGTGTGCAGAATAGCTTAACTCTATAAATAACCCATAACCATATTTAGAGAAATAACCAGTGATCTCAGGACACAAACATCTGAGATCTCATTTCTATAACTGTGTGTAGGAAATGTACATGTTCCTAAAAACCAAAAAGAACATGCATCAAAAATATTCAGACTTCATTATTATAATATATGTATTCATGTATAATATTATACAATAAGATTTTAAAACTGTTAGTACACACATCTGTCCAGCAATCTTCCCTTTATAAAATAACAGATCATCCGAAAGTGAACTTGCATCCTATCTCACCCTGTACACACCCATTTTTACCCAGAAATAGTCAATGCAAAGCATCCCATGAAGGCTAATCAACTATTAATAAGCCTGGGATTCATTAACTTAACTGTTGGAACTTTCAGACACAAGTTTCAGATACACTATCATTATCGGGTGGCCATGACAGTTATAAAGACGCAGTGTAAACGGCAACATGTTTCTGCTTCTGTTAAGAGTGTCAGACAGATAGAAACCCGACGGTTAAACCAGACTTCAGTCCATCACACATTCTCTACTCTATATATACCCGGCATCTGGGTCAACAACCTAATAAATACATAACTAACGTCAAACTGTGAACAGGTAAAATAGATAAAAATTAAGTAAACGTGAATAAAATATTACATTAGATTAATATATTTAGCCGACATCTTTAAATAGAGTGACTTACATTTATCCCCCCATTTCTACAACTGATCAATTAGGAGTCAGGGTCCCAAAAGTGGCCCAAAAGTTAAGACCTTGAGTTGTTGATTGGAATAGCAGAAAGGCATGGGTTCAGGCCTTATCATCAGCAGAGAAAACCAGGAAGACATAGGCTTAAGCCTCACCACCACCAGGTCTGCCCACTGTTTGGTTTTTGGTTTATAGGGGGGGGGACGGGACATTTCACTATATGTTGTATAATCATCTGTAATTTGGTAGTGCCTGGAAATGAACCCTGGTCTTCCAATTGGCAGCTCGGTGGCACCTTAACCACCAAGCTACCAATTGCCCAAACCTAGGGAACATGCATAAACAATGTACATAACTTAACCTAAAAATAATCGAAAAATAAAAAGACACAAATTATGTAAACCATAAATGAAATGTAAAAAAAAAAGTAAATACTTAAAAATTATACACAATACAAAAGCTAGTTAATGTAAAACAAAGACAAAAAATTAAACCAAAGCCAAATTACGTAAAACCTTGAAATTAACGTAAAAAAGGAATCTCGCTATACGTAGCGTAAATGACGTAAACCCCTCAAACAATGTGTGAATAATGTAAAAACCTTACGTTGAAATTACCAGCCAAAAAAATTATAATTTAAAAACGTTATCCGGCGAATCACTGGAGTTAGTGAATCCTGAACATTTAGCCAGCTAGCTACACAATCAAATGCTGCTAACAGTTAAAGGAAAACTGCTCATTTGATATAAAACATAAATATAGCTTATTTCCGCTTGACACAAATTAAAATAAAATAAATGCGTGATTATTAGATTAAACCGTTTTCTGTGAACTATTTAGTTTACACACCTCGATTCCTTCCGACCTAACAATCCACAAGCGAAATGAACAAATAACAAATAGATATATTTTAGTGGCAGGGTGCACTAGAAAGGGAGTAAGAACCGCAGTATAAGGGAGGATAATAAGTGGACTAAGGTGTTTATTGAGACCAAGCTTTATGAAACCGGAAATGGTTAAGGAACTGCAGCTTTCCGGAAGATTCAAGTCCGTCTGATAGTAAAAGAAAAGTCTCGTGTCATTCGAATCGTATGTAATAAAACAACACAAAAGCAATGCATAAATTATTAATTATTATTATTATTATTAAAAATAATACTACTACAGCAAATGATATAATTATAATAATACATGAGTTAGAATACTTTAGCACGGTTGCCTCACAACAAGAAGGTCCCTGGTTCGATTCCTTGGCGGGGGAGCTTTCTGTGCGGAGTTTGCATGTTCTCCGCGCGCTTGCATGGGTTTCCAACGGATACTCCGGTTTCCTCCAACAGTCCAAAAACATGTACATTAGGTTGATTCAAAAATTGCCCATGTGTGTGTGTGTGTAGCTGTTCGTCTATGTGTGGCCCTGCGATGGACTGGCAAAGTGTCCAGGGTGTACCCCTGCCTCTCACCCTATGTTCGCTGGGATAAGCTGCAGCAAACCCCCGTAACCCCGAATTGCGGAATAAGCGGTTAAGAAGATGAATGAAAGAAAGAAAGAATGAATGAAGTTAAGAGAACGTGGCTCACGTGGGATTAAGCTGTTGGACTTCTCATAGAAAGATTTCAGACTGAAGATTACAGACAGAATTGAACAATAATCCCACCGTGCATGTGTGTAGAACAAGAGACATCCTCTGCTCTCCACAGTGACTGGTGTAATCGGTATAATCTTATTCAGGGGGGTGTTAACATTCGCGCTACACTTACACTTATAACAGACCAGCAGCAGATGGAAGGATGAATTAATACAAACTATACAAACATATAAATTAATTTTTGTTTATTGTTCTATTTACAATACTATTTAGTGTTGGGAAGGGAGGAGGTGGTGGCTCGGTGGTTAAGGTGTTGGCCTGTTAACCGGATGAATATGGGTTCGATTTCAAGCACCACCAAGTTACCACTGTTGGGTTCCCTCACCCAGCTGCTCAGTAATGAAATAAAATATAAATCGTTTTGGATGAGGACGTCTGTCAAATTCCGTAAATGTCAATGAGAGCGCCATCTAGTGGAGATAAGTACGAAATGAAAGCGGTCTCCATGACGAAAAGAAACATTAGGTCGATTGATGATTCTAAATTACACCTGTCCAGGGTGTACCCACCGCCTTATGTGCGCTAGGAGAAGGTCCAGTAGACCCCCGTGACTCTGAATTAGGGAATAAGAGGGTAAGATGAATGAATGAATGAAATGGCTACATAAATAAATCAGTTTTTGTTCAAATTAGTCTCATTTGTATTTTCATTCACATTTATTTATTTAGCTATAATATAGTGTAAAGTTGGGAAGGGGTGGCCTAGTGGTTAAGGTGTTGGACTAATACCAGAAAGACAGGTATTCAATTCCCACCCTCCACCAAGCCACCACCGTGGGCCCTTGAGCAAGGCCCTTAACCCACAATTGCTCAGTTGTAAAAAAGAGACCAAATGTAAGTCGCTCTGGATAAGATCGTCTACCAAACTGAAAAACTGGCTTTTATTTTGAAAAATGCTAGCTACTTGTGTGGTTATGCTACACGCGACGGTTCTCCGGTTCTGTGTGTTGGGTTATCATGGCGGTTCTGAGCGCTTGGTACATGGACGAGTCCAGTGAAGATCCGAGACTGTGTCATAAACTAGAGCCGAATGAAGCGGTGAGTATGGAGGCGCTACGGGACATCCGGGTATTTTACTGGAAGGTACGGATTACTTTACAGTTCGTTACGTCTGTTTGTTTATTTATTTTATCTATCTATCTATCTATCTATCTATCTATCTATCTATCTATCTATCTATCTATCTATCTATCTATCTAAATCCCTGCACCACCAAGTTGCCTCTTTGATCCAGACCCTTAAACCCCCCCCCCCCCCCTGATTCTAATCTTGGTTTTTATTAGACTTGATTGGAATGAAATTCTCCAGCCGCATGTATCCAGAGCTTTTAATTAACAGTCTCACTCCAGAACCCAGCAGTGGCAGTTTGGTGGTTCATAGGCTGATCAGGACACCCAAGCTTTACCCCAACCCCTTACACCTAACCCCTGAGCAACCAGTTGCTAGAACATCTTGAAGAACATGGTTTCCTCCACATGGTTTTCTTTATGTTCCTAGTTAAATGCAGAGATCTACCAGAACGACCCTGAGCTGCAGAAGATCCGAGAAGAAAACGGTTACTCCTACATGGACATTATCGACATTCATCCAGACACACTGCCCAACTACCAGGAGAAAGTAGGTCCAGCCAAACCTTCTCGATTTGGGCAGAAGGTTTGTGACCCTGTGCATGTTTGAAGTAACAGACACTTGTGCCCCCCCTCCCCTCACCAGTTAAAAACTTTTTACGAGGAGCACCTGCACCTGGACGATGAGATCCGGTACATCCTAGATGGAAGAGCTTACTTTGACGTACGGGACCAGAATGACCGCTGGATCCGAATTGCTATGACAAAGGGAGACATGATCACCCTGCCAGCAGGGATCTATCACAGGTTCACTATGGATGAGACGGTGAGCTTCTACCAGAAACAAAATGATTCTTCTACCAGTCTATACTTAGTCCGATATGACGTCTTCTGCGTGGCACAGTAACATAGTAGTTAGCAGGGAGGGAGGGTCTTCCTGTGCAGAGTTTGCATGTTCTCTCTGAGCTGGTGTCAGTTTCGTCCTACAGTCCATGTACATTGTCTTAATTGCCCATAGGGGTGAATGTGTGTCTGTGAGTGGTTGGTTGTCTATGTGTGCCCTGAGATGGACTGGCAACCCATCCAGGGTGTACCCCTGTCTCTGACTCTGTGTTGTGGGATAGGGTCCAGCAGACACCCGTAAAACCGGAATTAGGGAATAAGCAGGTTAGAAGATAGATAAATAAATGAATGAAAGAATGAATAAGGTTGATTGGTGAGTCTAAATTACCCATAGGAGCGAATGTGTGTTTGGTTTTTCAGCTATGTGTGACCCTGAGAGGGACTGCCGACCTGTCCAGGGTGTAACCCTGCCCTATGTGCGCTGGGATAGGCTCCAGCAGACCCCCTCCCCCCCCATGACCCTGAATTAGATAATTAATTCAATCAATTAATGAATGAATGAGTGAGGTTTTTTTTCCTTTTACAGAACTACACTAAAGCCATGCGACTGTTTGTAGGTGAGCCGGTATGGAAAGCTTACAATCGACCAGCTGATCATTTTGAAGTTCGTCAGCAGTATGTGGATTCCCTCAAGCGCTCCTGAGTAAAAGTTTGTAGAAACCTCAGCATAAGATCCACATTTGATTCCTTTCTGAAACTTTGAAGCACATAATAAGCTTTACATTATTGCTTCACTAGAACCAATATTACAGCATGACAATACCTCTGTGCACAAAGCCACTTAATTCCACAGACTCCGGGGCCTGTCTAGTTCCAGGGAAGGAATCATTTTGGAAAAACTTCTGATCTTACCACCACTGAACCCCTTTGGGATGAACTGGAATGGCGACTGACCCACCCCAGACCTCCTTACCTGACATTAATGTCTCATCTCGCTAAGTGTTTTTATTAGTAATAACCCAGCATGTGATAATGGAGTTCAGGGGTGTTGTGCTCAAGGCCATTGTCATGCTTGAACAGTGTTGAAGTCTCTTAGTTCCATTGAAGGAATAATGTTATGCAACCACAGACATTCTAGACCAACTGTAGGCTTTCATATTTATAACAGTTTGGGGAGGAACCACATATGGATCTGATGGTCAGGTGACCACCAACTTTCGGCAGAATATCTAAAACATCCTAACATATAATAAAGCATCAGAGTTTTGCAACAAGCTTTCAATCACATTGAGGTCATCAATGGTTGGGAGTGTAAGCAACACTCGTCTGTCAATCTCAGTAACACTATCCAATCGCAGCCATCTTTAATCTTAAACATGTTGAACTTTAATGAGATTAATGAACTCAAATAGAGTTAAAGTTACACTTGACATCTTTTAGCCTTGAGGATTGAGACTGTTATACTAACCTGCATGGCAACGATGTGGGTTTATTTCCCAGTCTCTGCTGGACCTCTGCAGAAATAGAACATAAGTCGCTCTGGATAAGGGTGTCTAAAAGAATATATATTGGGAAATGGTGAGAAAATGGTAGCTGATGAGAAAATATTGAGATGAGAAAGTTATTGTTTCATAAAAGATCTAAGGTGTTTATTTGTCACACAGACTTTACAGTACAGAAATTTG
Source organism: Pseudolaguvia tuberculata (assembly GCA_026260255.1). NCBI lineage: Eukaryota > Metazoa > Chordata > Actinopteri > Siluriformes > Sisoridae > Pseudolaguvia > Pseudolaguvia tuberculata. Next base: position 11,969,203 of record JAOTRA010000002.1, on the reverse strand, counting down.
TTTTGTCGTTTATCCCAGCTTAAAAAGTTGAGTTTAGCGCCAAGATTCGGCACCCCTCGAGCAGGAAGGCTTAAAGGTCCTACCAGGCTAGCGGTAGTGGGGCTTCCAACAACTCAGTGCCTTAGCTCTTATATGGTGGTACATTTTCCTGCCTTATGTTTTAAATAGCTTAATAAAATAAATTATGCGTGATTTTATCTATATTTTCATGTTACAAGCATCTTTCTAATGTTGTTGTATAAAATGAGGCGCGACTGGTGTTACGAGAGGAATCTGCTTTAGCTATAAAATTCATTCCCCCCGAACAGTGTCCAGACTATAATTTGTATAATGCTGTAATTCAATATTTTAGCTAAATATTTACACAAATATCCTTATTATAAAGGGTCCTTTCTCTTCCTGGTCTTCCTATTTACATTCTCCTGAAACCTGAAACATTTGCTTGGAAATTTTTAAAAACACCTCACAGGTCATTTACAGTCAACCTTCATTTTGGTCACATATTTATTACAATAAAAGTCCTCTTTCAAGCGTAATATAGACCAGCAGCGTTTGACACAGCGCTTGTTAAACGAGCCAGAGTCACATTGCACAGCAGTGATTTAGTGTTCGAACACACTTGGATGTTTATTACTTAAACCAGTTTCAGGCATTGTGTGTTAAAGCTGTCGCCCTCGCGAGCCGCCACAGCTTCCAACAGAGCCTGTTTCTTCTGTGTGCTGCGAGACGATTCCAGCTCGTACATGGTAGTCAGGTTAAACAGCACGCTCTCATGCAGGTAGAGTGCTGGGTTCTGTTGCACCAGGCTTTCCAGTTGCCCTAGGGACTCCTTTAGGCGGCCCAAATAAAGTAAGCACACTGCTGCGTTGTTGTTTGCCTGTAAAATTAAATGTAAAAGATGTGAAACAGGTTAAGCTATAATCTATAGCAATGGCAATAATATCAATACGGTATAATTCAGATCTCAAAATATACTTAAGTGGAATATGGTTTACTTATAATATATGACTCATTTAGAACAATACTAGAGACAATCCAGGACCTTCTAGTAGAAAAGACTTTTGATTGGCTAGCGTAACTAGTATTGTAACTGTAGCAACAAGGACACTTTATAGAAATGAAAATTTTTTATTTATTTATTTTTTTTTAACTAAAATGGTCCCACAGTGGACTTGCTGTAAAATTAAGCATATCAAAATCACACACTAACAATTAATGACACTTCTTTCTTGGTTTTCAGGAAGAAAATCATATTTCATAAACTAAATACTACTAAAAAACACAAACCAGCCCAAGAATTTGATTTCCTTCATCCTCTCTTTCTCATGTCAGTACTTATACCGCTTTTCTCCTGGAACACTATGACGTCAGTGGATGGAGCTTAATTCCATCTCATAAGCTGCCAGTTATTCATTTACAATAAAATAAAAATACATCAGTTCAGCAGCGGTAAAAGTGAACCAAGTCAAACTATAAGGCAGCCACCGGCTTTAACTGATCCTTCAGGTCTGAACGAGTATCTATTTCTTGTAGCAGAAAAGTACAAGAAAAGAAAATCAGTTATATTTTGCGAGCTGAATGTGGATGACAAGCAGGTGTTATTACACCAGAGTAGCCACTGTATTCATCATTCCTGAAAAATGATGACAGTGATATGAGCTGGAGCCAAAAAAATCCCAGAACAAACCCAGAAGTCACCATGCATGAAACGCTATATTAGATTCTGCTGTGGAAACTACACCCACTTGGTCAGAGTGGCCTGAAAATGTCCAGAGAAAATGTTGAGTCTACATCCCTGACCATGGTACATTCATTATAATTATAAATAAATTATTTCTATATAAAAATATTTAATCTTGCACAAAATAAAAAGTAGACCATAGAGCAGTCACAAAAGCCTTTACACCAGTCAGGTGCACACAGAAGCGCAGACCTACACAACGCCATTACTGACGTTACTGTAGGCGGGGGTGGCCTAGTGGTTGCCTCACAACAAGAACGTCCCAGGTTCAAATCCCAGGGATCTTTCTGTGCAGAGTTTGCACATTCTTTCCGCACTTGCATGGGTTTCCTTCCACAGTCCCAAAACATACACATTAGATTGATTGGCGAGTCTAAGCTGGGATAGGCACCAGCAAACCCCGTGACCCAGAATTAGGGAATAAGTGGGTAAGAAGATGAATGAAAGAAAAAACTGCATTCATAATAGAAGAAAAATCAACGGTATTTACCACAGGATTGTTGGGATCAATTTTCAAGACGCTGGAGAAACACATGTGAGCGTCAGCATAATTGTTCTGGCTCAGATATACAAACGCCCTTTAAAAAACGAGAATAATGTGTAAACAATCTGAAGGGCACAAAGTAATCACACTTTTGGCACCGCTGCATCACCTGTTCATTAAAACAGCGGTGTCATGAGTTGAGTCTTTTCCTTTTTCCTGACTGGCGTTCTCGACGTCCTGGAAATACTTCTCAGCAGTTTTGATGTCTCCAATCTTTTGATAATAATAATAAAAAACAGACAGATTTATAAGACATTTTTAGAATGCTTGAACATATGTCAAGGTTTTTACATACTTCATAAATAACGTATGTCATAAATAACAAGGAAATGCCTGTTGCAATAAATAATAATAAGCAGTAATACAATATGGCCTCAGGTGTAGGATTAATTGATGGTCATATTTAAATCAGCTGTGACTAGTACGCCAGCCTGCATTTGTAATATGCAGCTAGTTACATAACTGGGAGGGGAAAAAACCCCAAAAAAAACACACATTGTTCAAATGTCTGCTTAGCTGAAAGGCTATGAACCTGATCAATGCTAATTTTTCCCTTATGTTTTTTATATTAATAATCTATTTTCTGTAGATTTTCCATAACAGGTGACACATCAGTGTACATAGATGATTACAATGGATTTGTTAACATCTGTCATAGCTTTAGGAGAAAATAAGTAAATAAGGATGACTGGTATCTTAGTGAATTAAGTGTCGGACTGCTAAATGGAAAAAGGTTGATTCCACGTCACCACCATGATTCCACAGCTGAGCCCTTACGCAAACTGCTTAATTTCTCAGTTGTATGAATGAGGTAAAAAATGTAAGTCGGTCTGGATCAGGATGTCTGTAATCAGATCTGTGAATTTACCAGTGCTGCACTATAATTACAAATATTCCTTCCTAATGATGCCCCAAATATCATTCAATCATGCAACCTAGTATCTCTGCATTCAGGTGGTAACGTCTTGAATCACTTTCCACAGTGGAAAGGCTCAGAGAAACCTTGCAGAGATGGCAGATGTTTTATTTCTCCTCACCTGCAGGAAGATGCGTCCGATACCACTTAACAGCTGCACACTCTGATGTGGCTCATACTCAATGATGGAGCGATACGTCTCCACAGCAAGCACATAGTCCTGAGTGTGTGAGGGAAAAAAACCATGAAAAAATCATGTTAGAGGAAGACGGCAACAAACGTGTTTAAATTTAGTGACTTATTAAAGGGGCAGAATTGTAAAACATATCTTTAGCCAGCAGATGGCAGGGTAGCACCGTACTTAAATCTTGTGAGCGCGTGTAAGCCAAGTGTTAATACACTGATGGTTTCAACAACAATTTTTTAAATGAAAAGAATCACAGCTGCATTTTCAGTCCTTTGCTGAGCTAACATTACGACGATGATCTTCTGGATCACAGGAATGATGCATGACTTGCGACTCAATATCCTACTAAAAGCTCAGGTCTGGATCTGTGAATAGTGGGTAAACGGGTCAAGCGACAAACAAAACATTTTTTATGTTTAATAAAGCGTGAATGGGGAGAACACAGTTCAAGCCCTAATTTATCAGTCTTCTCTCGAACCCTCTGACCGTTCAACAAATCTGCAATAACCAAACCGATTCTGGGACAATGTGTAGAATATAAATCATCTGATGTAAAGCCAAATCTAAAGCTTCACCAAAATAAATCTAAATTAAAACAGGGTGAGGGCAAAAAAAGCAAATTAAAACATCTGCATTGCTCAAAGGCATAAAGTCACACAATTCCTTGTAATTAATAATGTAAATATTTATAAATTCTGAACATGAATTTGCCTAAAACTCCATTGAATCTCTTCAGTGTTGTACTAATTGGAGATGTTTTCATCAGTTACACTTTACTGCCAGCTTCCTGAAATGTTTTTTAAGAAGAAAGTTTCAAGCCAAACTATACTAATACTCAATAATAGAGACCTCATAAAAATGATCAGTATCAAAAAGATTCAAGACATGCCAACAGATGGCAGCATAAGGCTGCACACGATGTGGTTGTGTGTCAACTGCAACCTTGTGCTGCTATCTGTGAGATTTTTCACACGCACAGAGACACACACTTACATGCACGCACGCACGCACGAACGCACGCACGCACAGCAATAAACAGAACCATACAGACAAGGACCTACAATGGGTTCCCCGATCTTTGGCGCTATGTGCTAAGAAACAGAAGTAACATTTATTCAAATACAGTTAAAGTCGTCTTCTTCTGGAACATCGTCATAACTCTCTAAACCCAGAAGTCCATCCTGAATTTTTTGTGACTATTTCCTTTACAAGCATTGGCCCCAATCTTTCATGCAATAGAACTCTCATTAAAAGAGTGGATGATAAGAAGGGCTGCCTGTCTTCTTGCCATTAAGCTTAGAAATGCCTAGCCTTGCCCATATTGGCAACAGCTTACTTTATGAAAATGGCTTATTTTGGATAAATGTAGATAGGTAGATAGATAGGTAGAACGATAGATAGGTAGAAAGATAGATAGATAGTAGATAGATAGATAGATAGATAGATAGATAGATAGATAGATAGATAGAACGTTCCTACCATGTGCTACCAGCAATTGACTCCTCACATTGAGATGTTATGATAAAAGTATTTCTTTATATATTTATAGAAGTGTGAGACACGAGACCATAGAAACGTGTCAGTCGAGTGTGTGGTAACAACAGTGATTCTTGAACTTCAGTGTAGTCTATACCAAGCTTGAACATGAAGGTACTATACACAAAGTGTTCAAACGTACAACTCATAGCAACTCAAAAACATTGGGCATTAATGACTGTTAAAAACTTCCAGATTTCCATCTTCTCACGTTATTCCCTTTGTTTGTTCAGGCAGCAGTACAGACTAGGACTGCATAAGAGTATCTACATCTTCTCATCATGTGTAACGCGATGTGAAATGTGAAATCTGGTGTTATATGGTGCCTATATAAGCAGAATTACGGTACTGCACCTCTGCAGCAGTTTTCTCCCGCCGCCCACATACCTTCATCATTAGCAGACAGTTTGCCATGGAGCACATCACCCGGCACAGACGTGACCTCCACAGCTGAATAGAGGCTGGAAAAGAGAGACAGAGAGAAAACAGGCTAACCAATTGCATGCCAATTTCCCTCCTCTCCCCCAGCGTCACACTCTTCCTCCCCCCTCTGTCCAAACCATCAATTATTCTTTAGCGAGAGGAAACTATGGCGAAGCAGAGAAAGACACTGTGACAATCACATTCATTCCTCCCTCCGGCAGACTGTAGGCATTATCAGTGTGTGTGTGTGTGTGCAATGTCTGTATGAGTGCCCGTGTGTGTGTTGCAGCTTTCTGCTTGTGTTCATCAACAGAAAGCTGTGGCTACACAGCATCTCGTGACATCAAACAAGCTGCTAGCTGTGTGCCACTAAAATTAGTACTGCTACACAAGATGAACAAATGAACAGGGCGTGTAGCTAAGGATCAACAACGCAGTGTTCAATCTGTGTATATACAGTCCTTCTTGTTGGCTCCATCTTTGAAAATGTAAAAGTTGAGGCAACCCTCGAACCCCACCCCCCCATGTCCCCAGATCACAATAGTGTGAGGTATAATCACATCTTTAAATAAAGGTGTCAACATTGCTATCAAAAAAATCTACAGGAAAATGAAAATATTTTTGGAATCTTTCTACCAGAAACTATGTTGGAGGATACGCTGATCAATAGGATTATTAGTGCACTTATTTACTGCAGAAGAAAAGGTTGGATAAAAACCGGACTTAAACGTGTAGTTTCAGTCCCATCAGCCTATAGGATGTCCCGTTGCACTTATGTATGGGACTGCTACAGACTATGTCTTTGATTCTCATCACCACCAAGCTGTCACCAATTGACATTTTTTTCACATCCTTTTATCCAGAGTGAGCGACTTACATTTATCTCTTTATACAAGTAAGAAATCTGGGCCTTGCTCATATGTCCAGCGATGGTAGCCATTCCCACCTCCAAGCAATCAATGTGGGCCCTTGAGCAAGGCCCTTAACCCATAATTGCTCAGTTGTAAAAGAGATCAAATGTAAGTCAGTCTGGATTTAGAGTGTCTGCCAGCTGATGATATTAATTAGCATCATAACACCTTAACTATTATGCTATAGCTTCATCACAGCCAAGGGTATGTTTATTCTTCAGCTTTAGCTCTCAACTCCTCAGCTAAATGAAGATATTTGAACTTTTACATGAACACTACATGTAGTTGAATTGTCTCTCTTAAACCTGTGTTTATAAGTCAGTCATTGCACTTGGATATTTGACCCTGGACACAAAGGGCTGCTGTTCATGGGCTAAGAGGCCAGCGTAAAGCTACAGAAACTTCTCTAGAGCATGTCATGAGCATGTCTGTTGGATTGCCTTATAGCCTTTTCAGCAGGAAGAAAGGCAGTGGATGGGATATAAAGGAGGAGGGAAGGACAAGTGAGCTGTCCGTGGGGGAGTTGGCACAACACACTCCAGTCCACTCCATATGCAATGTCTATACATGCACATTTGTCTTTATTTGCCACAGACGACACTGAAAGTCAACTGCATTTCAGAGTGAACTGAATATATAAGATTTAAAGAAGTCGTCTTAACTTTATGCCCTGATTCTAAACCAAACTAGGAACTTTTTTAGGAACAGATTTTATGCTAATCTGTTGCCAAGTTATTTGATTTTAGATAATATTTCCTTTTTCATTCTAATTATGCAAAAACGGTACCCTTGTAATACATGAGGGTCTAATTAAAATGATGGGTTTCAAGACAGAAAACATATAACTTGTGTGTTTCAACCTCACTTTTCAGCCTTACTTAGAGGGCGTCTGTCATAAATAGGTTGAGAACCACTTCTTTACGATGTCTAATCAAGGATTCCAAACCGGTGTAGTATGCACAGCCCACACAGACACTACATAATATTACATTCATCTGAAAAGCAGCGGTGATGTAAAACCTACGTAAACAATAAACCTATCTTGGGGAAGTGGAGGCTTGGTGCTTGAGGTGTTGAACTAATACCAGAATGACAGGGGTTTGATTCCTGGCACCAACCCACCATTGTGAGCCCCTAAACAAGATCCTTAACCCTCAATTGCTCAGTTGTAAGTCGTCTGCCAAATGCTGTAATTGTAATTCTAATTCCATGAACAGCTGCAGGTTTCAAACAACATTGTCGGTAAGCAAGCACAATTTACATATTTTTAACGTTTTCTTAAAGTTTTGTACATTTACATTTATGCAATTTGTCAGACATCTTTATTCACAGTGACTTGCATTTATTTCATTTATACAACTGAGCAATTGGAGGTTAAGGGCCTTATTTAGTGACCCAACTGTGGCTAATGGGAATAAAATCAAGATCTTCCAATTAGCAGTAAAGCACTGCTAACACCAACCCCTGCCCCCGCTTCACCCCAACTTATACAGATGCCCTCCTAGTTAACAACATCCAAATTCTTTTTTCAAATGAATACTCAAATACAAACAAATGCTCTGTAATCGAAAATGTGACCTAGCGCAATTGGCCGCATCCCACACCATAGATCAGCCCGTCCAGAAGCTCAGTTCTTTGATTCAACGATTTAAGAACACACTCATTTGTAAATGGCTGGGGGTGGAGAGTGGGTGTCTGTAAATAATTTTATTGCAACAATGATTATACTATGGAATTGCACAGTGTATCAGATGTGAAAGAGTTGCAGTACCTTGTCTGTTGTCCTGTGTGAGAGTCATCATGCTTCCGTCCTCTGCCAGTCCTTCCTCCAAGTTAGCCAGGATCTGGTTCCCAGAAGCACAATAGTTTTAGAACAGGACAAGCACAGCACATACATTGTAAATGAAAAGTTCTGGCTTCACTTACTTTCTGACAGATGCTTCTCATGCTGTGCAGATGGTCCAGCGACTCCTGAGGCTTGTTTAAATACTGAGGCAGTTCAGCATGCAGCACACGCATGGAGAACGGCACCATCGAACCTGAACGACCATAAAAAGAACACAGTCAAGTCAAGTACTAACACAAAATTTTTTTATGGTTCCCTTACACCAAGGGATACATGACAATAACTTAAATTATGCCATCATTTGGGTTTTATTAAATCATGATTAAATAATAATCATCCTAACCACAAGAATCCTTGTAAAGATGACATAGTACGTCTGGTTAGGATACATGTTACAATAACATACAATACATTCACCAATAAACAAGAATTAGAACAGCTGGCCAGTCTAATCTTTTGGCTTTATCCATACACACTGTTACAGAGAAAAATAAATAAGTGCTAAAACGTATAAAATAAATCATATTTAACTGCTAACATATTAATAAAACACTGCAGGATAGATTAAGGTCATGCTGATTAAAACAGGATGTGCTACAGGTACTAACATTCATTCATTCATTCATTCATTCATTCATTTTCTATACCCCCTTAGATCCTTCATTTGGGGTCACAGCGGTTTGCTGGAGCTTATCCCGTCTTAAGGGTAAAAGGCAGAAGGGGTATACCCTAGACTCACCAATCCATCACAGAAAACAACACAATTTAGAATCACCAATCAACCTACTATACATGTTTTTAAACTGTGGGAAGAAACTGGATTATCCAGCGAAAACCCATGCAAACAGTGGGAGTCAAGGATTCGAAACTAGGCCTTCTTGCTTTGTAGCAACAGTGATAAGCAATAAGCCACTACGCAGCCCCAGTACTACAATGAAAAAGAAAATAATACTACTAACATCATTAAAAATCCTGTCTCAATCAAAACTTTACATTACACATTAAAAATAAGGAATAAACATTTATTGATAGAGTTCATTTCTATACAAATATTTTAATTTACTATAAGCAAATGTGCCATTATAATAAGCCGTTTCGTTAGCACAAAAGGAAAAATGTGAAGTGCTCCTGCTTTTTAACGACAATCTGTCTAATAAATAGTGTTTTATGTGTATGTAAATTTGTCTTCACAACCTTAAATACAAACACACTGAAGTTCTGACAGATATTCTTGTTGATTTGTAAAATATGTTCTTATACCAGATCATTAAATGAAAACATGGGCACACTTTTGACTATAATCAAATAAATAGGAAGCTCATAAAAGACAATACCAATGGCTTAATCTAAACCAAGCAGACAAGCAAAGCCAAAAATCTGATTGCTTATAATTAATTATAATCCTTAATTAATTACTTTTACCTCTTGCTTGCTTTTTTTTTTTTTTTTTTTTTTAAACTTATCTGTCTGTCTGTCTGTCTGTCCAGTTGTGTGAGTGGATTAAATCAGGCAGCTCTTTGACAAGATTAATGGCGAGGCTGACTGTCTCTCTGTATACTATTTAGATATTCATTAAGAATAGAATAGACTTACAAACTCAGTTCTACCATAAAGTTTAGCTTCATGAACAGTAAATGCCTTAATCTGTCCAAGATGCTTTTTACAGCACAGTGAAACTCTTTCTTGTCATATCCCATCTGAGTAAGTTGGGGTCAGAGCTATGATGCAGCGCCCCAGGAGTAGAATGGGGGTTAATGGGGTCATGATCAAGGACCCAGCAGTGGTGGTGGTGGTGGTGGCTTGAACCAAAGTCTTCCAATCAACAACTCGGCACTTTATCCATTTGAGCCACCACTGTCCAATTTAACCTTAATAATTGCACCTGATCCAGCTAATCGTGTGTTTTGTGGTTTGGAATAAAATTGAAACTAAACTCTGCAGCACTTTGGCCCTCTAGGCACCCCTGTAGTATGATAACTGGTAGTAACAGGAGTTTGAGACCCCTGTAGTATGATAACTGGTAGTACAAATCGAACATACTACATTTGACACATGACATTGTTCTTGGTAGTTAAACTGCACTTGTTATTCAATGTTTGGGTGTAGCGTCTGCGCTTACCACCACTTCCACATATAACAAGTCGTCTCTCGCAGGTTTTTGGAATAGTAACATGTGCATTGCAGGCATCAAAATCTTGGTAAGAATAGTAAGAAGCTTTTTGCTATAACTGTTTCTATACAACTAAAACACACTAGTAGCATAAGGATGTGTATTATCTGTCTCAATTTTATTTCAAAACAAAAGCCAGATAAAGCTGAGGATTTCTATTGCGCTACAGTGATGTGTAAACTTTGAAACCAGTAAAAATATGAACACTAATGCTAAAAAAGGCTAAAAGGCCTGTGGCTATTTCCGAATCTAATTCACTTGCTGTATTAGGAAAGTCTTACATGCATACCTTCAAACACATTAGAATTCTATTAATGTCTCTTTCATGCTTTTCAGTCGTCAGTTTTCAAAGCGTCGCCTGCACTTCAGTCCGAGCGAACTGCTTAAACCATTTTTTAAAATAAAGTGTCTTAATTCCTCTTTGTCTATAAATGAGCATTTGTAGAATCAGTAAAGATACTACCTCGTCTTCCAGGGTACACTGTAGGATAGTACTCATAGTACAGGTCCGGATGGTCTAGATTCCCAAACGGTTCAAACTCCAGCTCGGCATTTTGGAAGAGGCTGAGCTTCATTAACAGGGCCAGACGAACAAACCATAACTACAATAAAAAAATGAAAAAACAAGGAAAAAAACCAGACAATTGGTGAAAAACTAAAAAGAAACTACTAATAATGATAATTGAAGTAACACCTTTTAGAACTTTCCTTAATAATGTCTGCAGCCGAGAGAAAAAACAAACAGAGATGGTGCATCAAAGTTAGATGCATCGAATCACTTAATTGAACTCATTATGTTAATGTGCTTTCTGTAGCCTATAGGGCTCAAATGTTCATAATAAAAAGTCGGGAGCTTTCCATTATCAAGGAGAAAGGCGGCAGAGTGGAACCTATGTGTGCCACTGGAGGTCAGACATCAGAGAGTCAGACATTCAGAGAGTTGAAACGGCAGGGTTTGTGTGTGTTTGTGTGTGTGTGTGTGTGTGTAGACAGACAGAAACTCAGTCCTGAGATATAAGCTGCTGTACCACATTGAAAACATTTCCACAACTTGTTTTAAAACTGAAAAAAAAACAAAAAACAAAACAAACACAATCCTAAAAGTAAAGTTCGGCCCTATCAGAAATTGCATAGTACTAAAGAATGTACTACATTGTTCTTTTATACTATGATTACGAGTAAGAGTAGGAATGAAATTTGGACGTACCACATGTGCCATGTTGATTTTGTCACATCAGAGTGAACAAAAATGCTGGTAAACAAGTTCAACAGAACTAAAAGGAACATTAAAGCACTAGCTTGTTGATACTGATCTCTCCTGTGGCCTCACATAGTATGCATACAAAACTGAACTACATTTTAACTTAGCTGACTCATCCCCATGCCAAGATCTTGCAATCACCTTGGACAATTCGCTGATCTCCCCTTTGACCACTACTCACAACCATGTGGTAACTATGGACAACTCGCTACTTGCTCTTGGCACTGTCTACCACTGGAAGCAATTTGTCCTCTGTAGATGATTCAGAATGCAGCTGCACATGCTGTTTTTCACACACCACGTTACTGTTTCACATATTGGCTCCACGAATTGCGGTCCTGTTCTCACCTGCAGCATGTCGGTGGTATGGGTACTGGGTTGGCCGCTCTTGCCGTAGCCTTGGCCATGAGCCGTCAGCAATCTGCCAGTCAGGTCCACAGCTGCCCTCCAGTTCTTTGTGCCCTTTGGTTTAAAGACATGACAGAGAAATGTAGCCATTATTTTATCCAATGTTCACAAAGGACATTCTAGTCTCTCTGACATATAGAGCAGCTACACGTGCAGACACGGGCTTTATTAGATCAGTACTGTTCAGCAGAACTACATTATAAAATCTATTTCCAGTCTCTGAGACCACTGTGTGTTACTCCAAACTTACACTCTGCATTTACTGCTGTTTTTTTCTTTTGCTTATTCTTTTCAATCTTATGGATATTCTTCCTGTATCCCTCTGGACCCTAAGATTTGTGTCCTGCTCAGTCTCTCCCTGTGCCTCCTCCTCTAACGTCCCTCTCTTGTTCTCTCTCTGCAGCTCCGGTGCCTTTAAATCTTCATTAAGGTGGGAAATGAAGCTGAAAACGACTGGCAGGGAAACGGGCAAAAGCAGCTGCAGCCGATGAGACAGAACATAAAAAAGTCAAGGCAAAAGGAAAGTGGGGTCCATTATGATGTACTGCGAATTCAGGGGTTGCAAGGTACTTGCAAAAAACATCAAATAAAAGGTCATTTTTTGGTTTTGCTTTGAGTCAAAAGGACACAACTTTGCTACTGCTGTAGATTGTATTACCATGTGACATAGAAGATGGACAAAAGGACTTACTATCCTTTTACAGGTACACTGAACATTATTTATGCATTAGGAGGCTGATCTCTTTGGTCATAGTGGCCTATGCAGTCACTTATTATTGCTTTCCCACTGGGAACAGAGCTGCACCCTAAAAGCTTGCTGGTCTGGAATGGGAACTGATATCAGTGGGCAGAGAGTTACACCAGACAGCATTTTGATAAGCATGAAGAAAAGTGAAAGAAAAAACCCCTGTGTAACAGACCAATGCTATTCTCGTTGTCTAGCTGGGGAATATTCAGTAACCCAATGGAAAAGACAAAAGCCCCAGGTTGTCGTGCTAAGGATTTTGTAAGCCCTGTGCTACAGCACCACACTGGTAAAACCATGCTATTGCATTCAGGCATAAGAGTTCCAACAACAATTTGACAACAAAAGTATTTGGCTGCCATTTTTTATTTCTTCTAAATGTCACATGAGGTGTAACCTGGCAGAGTAGAGAATGATTCAACTAGTCCAATTTCAGATTCCAAAAACATTCATAAGCATAAAGCTATTGAACAACTTGCCTACTTGTTTTCGTTAATTCATAAATAAGAAGGGAAAAACAATTAAGGATCAACACGACTGCCATACTGTTAATAAAGACAGGAAAAAGAAGTGAAGCAAACAAACTCATGAACCTAGGTTTTGGTGCTTATACTCTTTTTTTGAGATGAGATAGATTGAGAGTGCTCAGAGTTTAGCCATGTTGTAATTGAAACACTCTTCACATTGTGTATTAGCGCCTCCCGAGCCTCAGGCATACTCAACCTGCTCCGGATTAGTCTTATTATCACGAGCTCTTTACAGGAAGAGGCTCTGAATTGCTAATGCAGTTCGTCATAGCACTTTCACCACTTAAAAACTTAAAAAAAATGGAAAAGTTTAATCCTGTATATAAACACCATGACATACTGTGTGGCTGTCTGGGAAAACCCATCATACTTTCAGTTTTTCCAAGCCACCATACATTTGCAACAGAACATAATGCAAACATTACTTTACACCACTGGTCTCTTCTAGAGTAGAAGGTAAAATTCATAATAGTGCAGCACCTTATGAGCTCAATTTTGCATGCTCTCTCCATGTACTTCAATTGTAGGCCTATTCATATCTAAGCAAGGCGAGAGAAAACCTCCCTAAAAAGTTCCTCTATGTAATGCTCAACAACACACCGCTATTTAAACAAAGAAAGGAATCGCTGGTACGTGAGAATACTGAAAAAAAACCCAACCCCACTATTATTGATAAGGCAGTTCTAGATCAGGATGCTTTCATTATTTGGGTGTTTGAGTTTACCTCCACAGGGCAAAAGCAGCTGTTGTAGACAAATGGCATTTCTTAATTGTCCATATTTGTCTTGTAGGACTGAATGTCCCTCTTACATTGTCACCCTGTGTAGCATGAGCTAGATGAATGGACGGATGGAGAACAGAAACATGCTTGCCTGGAAATAACAACATTTGGCTTTGCTTTTTAAAAATGGTGCGGATGGCAAACTTTAAGCCTCCCACAGGCACAGTAACACTAGCCAATCAGACTTATTACAATCTAAACTCATGGATACCAAAGAGTGCAAACTGTAAACTGTTTCAAGTGTCTAACAAAGCCAGTCGACTCCCTCATGCATAGTTTACGAATTAAATGCCATTTTGTTTTTCCAGAACCTACAGACACTAGATAGTGACGACAGACAGAGGGAACAGGAGAATGGGGTTTTGAGGTTTGTTTGGACCGATTTCTGATTGGCAGAGGATATTCAAGAAATTTTATTCCAAGAAAAAAATACCCCATATTTATTTATTGAGATGATGTACATTTCTGGTATTTGTTAGACTGTCTTATTCACATTGATTTGAATTAAACTCATTTGAGGGTTAAGAGCTTTGTTACAGGCCCAGCAGTGGCAGGTTGGTCGTCCTGATCACCTTAACCACTGAGCTACTCACAGCAAGAAGGTCCAGGATTCAATTTCCAGGCAGGGGTCTATCTGTGTGGAGCATGTTCTCCGTGTGCTTGTGTGGTTTTATAATGGGTACTCCGGTTTCCTTCCACAGTCCAAAACATGCATATTAAGAGAAGTGTGATTTCTGAGTATATAATTATGGCAAATAAATAAATGAAACAATCCCTTTGTACAATTTAAACGATGTGTTTATTAATTAGTGATCTGGGATATTCCCTTGTCCATTCTCTTTAACAGGAGGGGATTGGAGAGGGTTTTGCTCAGGTGCCCGGCTGATTAGAATGAACCTATCAGCAGTAAAATCCACTAACAATCAACACTTAGTGGCTAATAAATAAAATTACAAATACAGCAACATATTATATAAGTATAAGTAATATAAGTAATATAGTGACTGCAGTACACAATCTGAAAGAAAGACTAACATTTTTTTTGACCAAGCCCTGCATCGGGTAGCTCAAACAGGAAAGTATCTTATTTCCTGCCTCACGACCTGGAACTGTTCGATTAAAGCGGCTGTGTTCTTTCATAATGAAGTTGGGCCTCATGGGGAAAAGCTTCAATGACTAGACTTTGACAGTTCCAACTACAGCGGAACTAATAACGGTCTTAAAAAAATCCAATGTAGCCTACAGCTTCTCACATTCACCTCCTGACTTCTTGGTAGAAAACATGACTCTCTACTGCCTAAGCTCAATTCACACTGCCCTTATCTGAACTCACACTTTATTGTTCTGCTTTTGGAGATTCAGATTTCAGTCTTTACTCTCAAATACAAACGCTGGAGATTGTGCTGTTAAAAAACAAAAAGAAAAAGAAGCAGCAGCAGTGCAGGCTATTAAGAGGAAGTGAGGAACATTATAAAAAAAAAAAAAAAACCAACATCAGGCTAGTCTGCAAATGAGGCTGAACACCAGGATCAAAACAGGTGATTTTTTTGCAGCTCCCTCATTGAACAAAGTGAAGTGTGAAAAAACCTACAAGCTGAGGGGGTAAAAAAAACAAAAAAAAAACTCCACACAGTCTGACAAGAAGAGCAGATTAAAAGCTTTTCCCTGACGCACTGAAATGGGAAAAATAACCTTTTTTGGTGAAAAATGAAAGTAAAATATAACAGTTAACAGAGTAAGTGATGGGAAAAAATTAATGTATTCATGCTAGTTTTCTAACGGAGTCCATTAATCAACAGATTTTATAGCATTAATTTTTATGCATCATTTTTTTCAGCTTGGGATTGAATAAACACCACATGAACGCTATTAGTTTCTGCTGGCAGCAATGCTAAGCGCCTACCAGAAATCATTAATGTGGAATCAAATGTATTTTACTGAGAGATGGAAGATAAATGAATAAGGAAACGACAAAAGAAACAAAAAAAAAGTTATTATAACAATATAATTTACTTGTATAGAAAGGAAGGATGAACAGATTAAAGAAGAATAGAAAGACAGATTGAACAGTAAACAAAAAAAGGAAACTGGATGGAAGATAGAAGGACAGATGATGTAAAGAGCAGAGCCGGATGAAATCAAGTAGTAAGGAAAGGAACGATAGAGAAAAGGAAAAGCAGAAAAACTAATAGAAAAGAGAAATAAGAAAGGATGGGCAGAGGGACACATGGAAGGAAAAAAGACAGTGAGCAAAATTAAGGACAGACAAATGAATGAAATGCAAGAAAAAGCTTGAAAAAAACCAACAATGACTGATAGAAGAAAAATATGAAGGAGAAGAAGAAAGTGAGAGAGGGGGAAAAAACATGGAAGGAAGAACAAAAATGAGAGAAGGAACAAAAGGGGAAAATGCTGACATTCACATTAACAGTCTAACACCTTAACGTCTGTACTACCAGTTTCCCATTGGTTACCACCAAGCCACTTGCCACAATGATGGTAATGATATTAAAACACGCTCATCAGACTATTTACAGGGATATTTATCTTCCGTCTAATCTAATCTAAACATGGGGCTTGTCTGTTGAACTTTGACTCGTCTTACTCATCGCCTTCAAAAAATCTAGAAAAGAATCATTTATTGAAGTGGTAGCTCATTGATTAAAATGTTAATCTACTAATCAGAAGATTGTGGGTTTAAATTTCAGCACCACTGGGCTGCTGGGCCCCTTAGCAAGGCCCTTAATCCTCATCATCTGCTTGTTTACTCTGACTAAGGGTGAAATTGTAGTTGTCACTGTTAGCGTTGGTAGTTGTTTATGCAACACTTTTACGTTATAAGGCGGTCGGAAATGAAGGCTGTGTTCCGCTAGTTTACAGTATTCTTGTAACAATAATAGACTAATTTTAATGATTAGGGAAATTAAATTTTTTCTTTAACAATACAGGATTCTTCTTTATTACAGCGATCCTATTCACATTCTCACTTGCTTCTCTCTGGCACCACACTGAGACACAATAGAGACAATTACAGGAGCTCGATCGCAGGCCTAATGCACACGCAGACACAAACACGCCACAGCATGAGTCACCGACGGAAGCTATGCGGCATTCAGTCTGGTCTGTTCTGCTGCCGGAAAGGAGAATCCACAATCTCTACAAACACACTTGAGCCAAACATGTGGAACTGTCAACTGGATTCACACGTCAGCTCCTAGCAAAGACTGCTTAACAAGGAAAATATGATATATATGCTGTGCGCTTATGCAAGTGCGTCATAGGTGCTGAGGAGTGTGGGAGGCTTGCAGTTGCAGCAGGAGGCATAGAGGAAGAGAGAATGATAGAGAAATGAAGCAAAGGGGGAAAACAGCAAACGAGAGAGAGTCAGAGAAAGATGAAGAAAAACAGAGAGACAGAGAAAGCATGAAGGAAACAGCAAATAGAAGAAAGAGAGAGGGGAAGGGGTGGGTGTGTGGATGGATGGATGAAAGATTTGTATTGCAGATTTATGGGTCATTTTTTCATCAAAAAAAATCTGAAATCTGATCTGAAAGAGAGAATGATTGAGAAATGAAGCAAAGGGGAAAACAGCAATTAAAAAGAGAGAGAGAACATGAAGGAAATAGCAAATAAGAGAAAGAGAGGGGCAGGGAGAAAAAAAGAGGGGATGGATGGATGGATGGATGGATGGATAGATAGATAGATAGATAATTTGACAGACAGACAGACAGACAGAAATAACGTCTTTCACCGAGTCTGTAATATAAAAGTCTCTACTCATCCCAGCTGTAGAAATTAGATATTATTGATGGTATTTGTGATTAGGATTAAATGGCACCGAACGGTTTGGGTGTTTGTTGTGTGTGTGTTCAGTGTGTGTGTGTGTTCAAGTACACGCTTGTGCCCTGCAATGTCCTGAGCAAAGCAAATAACAAAACTCTTCAGCTTGCAATGTTTTGAGCTGAGCCTATAAAATACAGGAAAGCTGGGATTAACTTAAACTGATCCAACGGGGAGGCTGGAGGGAAAGGCACATCAGCAGAAGCAGCTTTCTACCTACTCTAAACCCTGAATGCGCCCGCATGCACGCACGCACTGTGTCTGTCTATGTTGTATTTGGTATATTGTCTGTAGTTTAAGGCCATGGACACAGCAGGGAGGACGAACAGTTCTGACCTGATCATGTGTGTCTGACAGTTCTCTCTCTCACTCTCTCTCACACTCACTCACTCACTCACTCACTCACTCACTCACTCACTCACTCACTCACTCACTCACTCACTCACTCACTC
>JAOTRA010000002.1:11903447-11915421 GCA_026260255.1 Pseudolaguvia tuberculata | reverse complement strand
TGGGAGGAAACCGGAGTACCCGGAGGAAACCCACGCAAGCGCGGGTAGAACATGCAAACTCCGCACAGAAAGATCCCCGGCCAGGGATTCGAACCTGAGACCTTCTTGTTGTGAGGCGACCATGCTAGCGATATAGTGTGTATTTGCCTATTTTTTAATCTTTCTGTATGGAGTTTGCATGTTCTCCCTACAGTTTCCTCCTATTGTCCAAAAACACGTACAATAGGTGATTCTAAATTGCCCATAGCAAAGAATGTGTGTGAGTGGTTGTTCATCTATGTGTGGTCCTGAGATGGACTGGCGATCTGTCCAGGGTGTACCCCTGCCTCTCACCCTATATGTGCTGGGATAGGCTCCAGCAGACCCTGTGACCATGAATTAGAGAATAAGCGGGTAAGTGAGTGAGTGAGTGAGTGAATGAATGAATGGTTTGATTATCAATCCTACTTTTCTAGTAATATTTTTCTAAGGTTTTGTGTTTATTGTTAGATTATTATACATATTCATTCATTCATCTTCACACCAGCGTATTTCCTAATTTGGGGGACACAATGGTCTGCTATAGCCTCGCCCAGTACATATAGGACAAAAGGCAGGGGTACATCTTGGACAGGTCACCAGTCCATCACAGGGCGTTATACCAATTTTCTTTCTTTATTTTACATATATTTATTGCAGTTATTGATAGAATGTCATGGGATGGAGAGTGAGAGAGAGAGCTGGGACAGGTAGGGACCCGAACCGTGATTCAAACCCAGATTGTCAGAACACAACAACAGCGCCAACTACCCAAGAATGAAACACAGCCTGTTTTATAGGTTCTTATTTAAACACTGTAGATATTTTAAATGAGAAGAATCCATCACTCTTGGATTATTTAATTCCAATAATCATAGACTATAAATAAAAGACTTTAAATTACAGACCTAAAAATAAGTTCATATAGAGTTTCTTTTGAAATGTATTTGTTTATTTATTGCTGTTTTTATTTGTTTTAGTTTATAAATGTGTATTTTCCCCATGTGTTTCTTTTAAGTCTAGAATAAAACCAATACAATTTTATCCATAATGTTCATTTTTAATATGTTTAATGTGTTAATAATAATAATAATAATAAACTTCTTGAAAGATCAATACCAAATTGCAGCTATAGGAACAATCAGCTGATCTTCCTTGCAGGGTAGCAGACTATATAAAGGCTATATTTAAATGCTGGCTAAAAAAATAAAGTAAAAATAGATCCGGTGATAATTTGCTTTACTTTATAGCTCATCTGCATATGTTGTGCATACAAAGTGGATTAGCCGGAAATAGCGGTGGGTTAAAAGTACAATTTGAATATATTGAGGGCTTTTAAGGAAGTCATGAGGACTCCATTTACATACTCCAGAAGTCTCTGATGCTCAAGGTCAAATGTAGGACTTTGTTTTAATCCTGCTGCTTTCAGGGTCTCTGGTATAATAAGCCTTTAACCGCTGTCGCAAAGAAAGAGTCGCTCCTTTCTTCTTTCTTTTTTTATTTTTATTTTTCCAAATGACGTGATTAATCGAAATCAAAAGAAATTGACAAAAGTTAGTGAGTGATACTCTTCTGTTCTAGGGTGAGGTACAACAGAGGTGCTCCATATAACAAACCAGACTCTCTCTATACCCTGTGAGGGTCATAAAAAACAGCATTCGCATTACTGTGACATTTATATCTCCAATAAAAAGGGCTTTCTTTCTGCCCCCTTGAGATCCCTACTCACAAGACATGCATGCAAATTAAAGTTGTTTTTTTTAACACCCTTTATAGCATCGTTTTTTCCTTTGTGTCTGGTGCTATGGCCCTGATGTGTATCAGATGATTGGTATACAGTGCTAAACCCTGCTTGATTTATAAAATTATTCTGTCTAACCAGTAAGATTGGACGATGCGTGTGTGAAGGTGCGAGCGAGTGTTGTTGATCAGACTCCCTGTTTTCTCTTTTTGGCAGTGTGCTTTGGGAGCCGATGGCCGATGGTAAGCGTGTAATCTCTCTGGCTGAAAGCCACATAGTGCTCTGGGACCTTCAGGAGAGCTCCACCAAGGCCACGGTGAGATAGAAGGCTACTTATTATATGATAAACGCTATATTAGCTTGCAACTTGCACTGACAGCCTGCAATCTGAATCTTTTAGACGATAAACACTCAAGTCACCATTACATCATTGTAGTGAAATAAAAGGAAAAATGGAATACATCACTATACCAATATAAGGTATATGTCTGTATGAAGCACACTTTGTGCACAGGAGTATTGTCATGTTTGAGCATGGCCCTTTTGGTCTTTTTAATAAGATAGTTTATAGCTACAATATATAAAAACCTGCAACACAAGTGTCATTCATTCATCTTCTAACCCGCTTATTCCCCAATTCAGGGGCCATTTCTCTCAGGTTGCCAGTCCAACCCAGGGCCACACATATACATAGTCGAACCCGACTATTCCCTACGGGGGTCTGCTGTGGCCTATGTTCGCACACATAGGGTGAAAAGCAGGGGTATACCCTGGATATGTCGGTAGTCCATTGCAGTGCCACACATAGACAAACAACCACACACACACACACACTTGCACTGCAATGGCCAATTTAGAATCACATGCTACACAATTGTTTGCTGTACAGTAAATATGATGTTCTGGGGTACACAAACTTTTGGGTAAATAGTTTACATGGGGTGTCTTTTGGTGATGCTTTAAATGGAGGGTAACTGAAATACAGTATAAAGAGCCTTTCATATGTTTTATTTTAGTTGGTCTGTAAACATTTAAAACAAAATGAATGTATTATTAGCATAACTTAGCGATGGATGCTACGTTCGACCAGGCTGCAACAAGGCCTCTCCTGTTTCTTGACTCCAATAAAGTGTGCATGGTTTTGCTGACCTTTAAACGTGATGAGTAATCATTTTGTCTTTGTTCATGGATTATTTCCGGTTAGTATGTCTACCGTGGGATGTTTTGCTGTGTATAAAGTAAATGCTATTGGGTAAGAGTCAGTTTTTAGAGATGATGTAAGCAGGATGAAAACGGAAAAATGGATGAAGTCATAAAATTGGAATTGGGCATCAAGGCCTGCGGTGTAAAGGAAGCTTGAGGGGAGTTATAGCTGAGTAGTTTGGACATTGGAATAGTGATTAAAAGGTTGTGTGTTTAAATCTACTGTCAAGTTCCCCCTGGACCCTTGGGCCAGGACCGTAACCATTTGGTAGACACCCTAATCCAGACTGATTTATATTTCTTTCTTCATTTTCTTTATAATAGTCCAACACCTCAACCACTGCACTAGCAGGTCCCCAACCTCACCCTTCCTCTCCCCCCAAAAAGTGTTGTTAAGGTTAACATTGTTGGTGAACTCCTGGCATCGGAAAGGTCTAATCCTTTTTCTTCTCTTAATAAATAAAGTTCATTAAATTACTGAATCAAATAATTAATGTCTCTTAAATATCAAATTATCCTACAGAAACAGCACATCTGTAATTCCCATGGATGAGGAGTTTGCTGTATTTGTTGATTTTTCTCTCAATTTTACTCTCACCGCCTGCATTTTTTGGGGGTTTTTTTCCAGGTACTCCAGTTTCCTTCTACAGTCCAAAAACATGAACATTAGGTTGATTTGATGCTTCTAGATTTGCCCATAGGAGTGATTGACTGTATGTGTGGTCATTCGTCTGTGTGTGGCCATGCGGCGACCTGTCCTGGGCTTCTCACCCTAATTCCCGAATTAGGGAATAAGAGGGTTATAAAATGAATGAGAATAGATGTAAGGAAATATTTCAGAGCTGTTTTATACGGTAATAACCAGCAGAAAGTTTTTCAGTAAATTCTATTTTGCCCCATATGAAAGCTGTAGTAATGCATAGTTAGCTTCTAACTCATGTGGATTCAAACCACTGAAATGTAGAATAACCTGTGGTGTTTTTATGTGATTATTACAATGAATCTTAGTTAGGAATATGCTGTGTTCACATATTAGGTTGGTGGAATGAACATAAAATATGTTGCCAACATCTGAGATCATAAGTTCATCAGATTGTTCTAGTACTAAGACGAGATCTTTTACTGCTTTTCTTGAAGGGTTTTGATCCACATCAAATATTCACTAGTAGAAATAATCCCAGATGTATTCATGAATAATTAGTTTTCATAGGCATTCTAGTCCGATGTTATTTCCAAAAGTTGGTGGTCACCTGACAGTTAGAGCCATATGTGGTTTCTCTCCAAAGTCTCCCTACTAATATGGAAACCAACAGTTGTCTAGAATGAATAGACATTCATTCATTCATTTATCTATTTATCTTCTAACCTGCTTTTTCTCTAATTTGGGTTCAATGAGGTCTGCTGGAGCCTATCCCAGAGCACAAAGAGTGAAAGACAGGGGTACACGCTAGCCAGTCCATTCCAGGGCCATTTATACACAATAAAACATACACTTGCACTTCTATGGCCAATTTAAAATCACCAATCAACCTAATGTACATGGTGTTTGGACTCAGGGAGGAAACCAGGTTACCCAGAAAAAAACACACAAGTGTAGGGAGAACATGCAAACTCTGCACATTAAATCTCCTTGCTCGGGAATCGAACTCATGCTGTGAGGCAATCGTGCTAACCTCTACGTTACTGCACCACCCTTGTTAACTTTCTATTTGTCACTAGTACTATTAGCATTGTTAGCTTATTTGCTAAAGATACTATAAATTGTAGCATGTAAGATGGATACAGAAATGAACAATTTTAGTAGAAGGGTACTGAAAATAGTAATCCTACCAAAGGGTGCACTAGGACCCTGTTTAAAGGAAATTTATCCATGAACTAAAGATGATGCATGAAGCCTGTGATTGATCTTGAGGAAATAGTTAAAAGCCCCAGTTAGAGTGGTGCTCATTTAGATTGATCTTTTCTCCTCCGGTTTGCCTGTGTGATTACGGTGTCTGCAGTCCTGATGAAATGTGAGTTTAGGTTGGTTAACTTAATGTCCCATTAGCAAGGAGCCGCCATGTTGAAGGGATTCATTAATAATGCCTTGCACATATTACTAATTAATACCCTGCTGACTGAAGTTCACCGTCTGAACATGTCACAGAACTTTTTAGGACCTAACCCTGACTCGACATTCCAGATCTTGTATACGCAAGTAGGGAAGTGCGAAGACGTCAGCTGCTTTTAGCCGAGAAACACTTGTACACAAACTCACTCAAAACTCAGTGGAGGTTTCCAAAGACCCATGGTCACTGCCAGTGAAAGTCTCTTAGCCGCCACGCTTTTCTCAGCTCTGTATGCAAAGCAAAATAAAAAAGTTTTTGAGTGACTAGTCCTGCTGAGGGAACAGTAGCTATTAAGAGATGAAAATACAAGGTGAGAGAGAAGAGTGAGGGGAAAAAGTGAGTGAGAAAGGTGGAGGGCTTAGTGAATGCTAATCTTCCGAATGCGAAAAAAAAATGCCAGCTGTTTTCATTTCGTCTATTTCCCACTTCCCTCTTAGAGCTAGAACACCTAACGTTCATTTGCCGCAGACTACTGCCCAAATCTTTGCTAATTCTCCTCACAGATTCCCATAGACTAGCTTAGCAAAAAGGTTCTGTTGAATCCTGTTAGCTGAGTCGAGTACGCCATCACTGCCACCAGTTTAATTGAGGTTGGCGGAAACGATACTTGTGATGAGCACTGCAGCCCAAGATGCCGTCCCTTTTTTTAAAACTTGGTTCTAATGAAGAAAGAATCTATATTTATTTAGTGCAACTCATTTCCAGAAAACATTCCAGGTGCTTTATAGCATTCACATATTTTGGGGGTTTTTTTTCTCGGATGATTAAGTAATAAGCACGCTATCTGAGCATGAGGTCAGAATCGATCCATTCCTGAATGCCTTCTTGTGCTGGCTTTCTTCCAAAGCTTCCAGAATAAACCTATAGGAACAAAGGAAAAGATCCAGCTTGTCGGATGAACAAAGCAACTCCCAGTGAACATTTCAGGACTTTCTTTATACATTATCGGTTCTGACTGTGGTGATCATCTTTTTCTCATTGATTGTATACTGTTGTTTATAATGACATCACATACTAGGCCAAAAAAGAAAAAAAACCCACAAGAAGCTTTCAGTTACCACAGCAGTGTCATAATAACTGACTGCAGGCCACTACTTTTCAAGATAAAGACGAATTTAAGCTGAGCTGCTTCTTTAAGCCTTCATTGAACCTGCCTGCAGGCCAAGAGAAATAGTTCTTCATAATAGTACGTCTTGTCAGATTCACAACAAAAAAACCCCCCATAAAACCAATTGTTTGTTATAAGCGTGGGAACAATGGTAAACATTGTCATTAGGGCTGATAGTTGCAGTGTGGTGTCCTTTTTTTTTTTTTGTTTTATTCCATCATTGTCATTGATAACTCCACTTATCTGAGAAGGACTTAAATAATTAGAATAATAGAATATAGACTTCCCTCCACATCGAGAGCTGTTCTGGATGCTTTCCTAGGAGAGGTGTTCCAGGCATGTTCCGCTGGGAGGAGGCCCCAGGGAAGACCTAGGGGACTCGCTGGAGGGACTATGTATCTTGGCTAGCCTGGGAACGCCTTGGTGTTCCACCTGAAGAGTGAAACAGGGCGAAAGTGCCTGTGGAGAGAGAGATCTCTGGGCATCCCTGCTGGGCATCCCAGCCGGTCCGGGATAAGAAAATAATGTTATGAAAATGCCATGATTTGAGTAAGATTTTGGACCTTCGCAATTAGGATCTGTGCTTACCCACTGCTGATAGTCTATTGCATCACCTGGTATAAGTTAAGTCACCCACCATTTATTGAATTAATTACTTTTCTAATTTATTATTCCGTAAGGCTTTGTTCTGTGTAAAACCATGGTGGTTATTGGTTTAACTCCGGGGTTTATTAACTTATTCTTCAGAACCTATTCATCATGACTCACTTCTAGAACGTTCTAGAATGCTATCAAGGACACAGAAGACTCCCAGCTCCTCCTGTCATTGAGTTTATAATGAAAGGTGAAAAGTTTGGTTTGTGTCTGTTTGACTCGCATCAATAGGAGCAGTTTCAGCCTTTGGGCTGTGTTCACTGGTGCACGATATCCGCTCTCAGGCTGCCCTAGACAGGACACAAGTCTGCTCAAGCTCCTCTGTGAATATACAGCCATTGATTGAAGAGTGTGTGTATGTGTGATGCGATCGATTTGCCTTTCCAGATCTCCAGCAGTGCCACCTTGGAAGGCAAAGGGCAGCTGAAATTCACCTCGGGTAAATGGAGCCCCCACCACAACAGCACCCAGCTGGCCACCGCCAATGACACAGCCATTCGAGGATGGGACCTTCGCAGCATGAGGTGAGCTGAGGGGTCACAGGACACAGGCTTGAGCAGAAAGCTGATGAGAAATTTCCATAGAGCTCGGTAAAGTTTATCCATTACGCCACCACCCACTGTTCCATATTCTGATTCTGATATTGTTTGATTTAAAAAGATTTTTTTTTCTGAGACTATTAAAAAGACAAAATAGTTTGTTTAGACAATAAGATAAAAGTAAAATATAATGAGTATATGAGACCTTTCTTAATAAAAAAAATACCCATTTGATTTAATAATAATGTACACTGCCTTATTTAGATTGACTTTATTGGGCTTTATTTCAACCAGTATCCTAAGGGTAGAACATTGCTATGTTACTATGAGCAATTGGGGCTAATTATCTTGTTCAGGGAGCCAACCATGGCATCTTGGTAGTGCCTTCAATGAACTCTCCAAAACCTCTGAAAGAATATATTGATATATTTACTTGGGGACGCGCAGTGGCGTAGCGGTTAGCATAGTCACCTTACAGAAAGAAGATTCCAAGTTCAATCCTTAGTTGAGGTGTCTTTTTAAGATGTGCAGAATTTGTATGTTCTCCCTGCGCTTGCATGGGTTTTCTCCGAGTACTCCTGTTTCCTCGTAAAGACAGAAAAAGGTGCACTGTGATCGGCCAAAGATAGCAAATCCTGACTCTGGTGAAAGAGGCCTATTGTAGGCTTTAGAGTATCAGTCAAATAGAGTATCAGTCCAGAAACCTGACCGTGAAGAAGACCAGAAAGCCGGTATTTTCAGCATGACCTTGTGCTTGTCACAAACTGGTTAAACAGAAGTGGAATTTTTGTGAATTTGCTCATGGTATGACTCAAGTAGATGAATGACCTTGAATCGTATCAACTGATGTCTGCTATCGATTGAACAAAATCATACTGCAGTCACACACCTATCCCATATTTCATTGGAGAACTCGTTTCCTAGTGCAGAAAATACATTTTTTGGATTTCACATAATAGCGCAGGTCAAACGTCTCTGTTAAATAATTAAACCATCCTTTAACTCAAAACCTCCAAAGAGAAGGGAAAAACAATGATTACAGCAAATCGGTGTACACATCAACTTTTCTTACACAATACATGTATTCATTCATTCATCTTCAAACCCTAGGCACGGGGGTCTGCCTATCCTAGCACACATAGGATGAAAGGCAGGGGTACACCATGGAGAGGTCATTAGTCCATTGCAGGGCCACACATAGACAAACAAACACACACACGCACTCCCTTCTATGGTCAATTTAGAATCAATCTAATGTACATGTTTTTGGACTTTGGGATGAAACCGGAGTATCCAGAGAAAAACCCACACAAGCCAGGACCTTTACACAAATATAACTTTCCATTAATTAACCCGAGAAAGAAATGCTTAGTTTAGATGATCAGAAAGGATCTGTCCAAATACTTTGACCGAGCATCGATCTTTTTACCGTATTATTACTAATCCGGTTTGGAAGACTGCAAGTTATACGGCAGTTAATTGATGGCACCTTTTATCTTCTGAGTCTGTAAGTGGTTGTAAGTGGTAGCCTAGTGGTTAAGTTGTTAGACTAATACCCGAAAGGCCGGGTATCCCATCTCCACCAAGCAACCACATTTGCTAATTTTTAAAAAAGAGAACAAATGTAAGTTACTCTGGATAAGAGCGTCTGCCAAATGCCAAACTGTAATGCATTGTGAAATGTATACTGCGAAAACGCAAATACTGCGCCGCACCGTATATATCCGATTATCTGTGCATCTCTAATTTCCCTGCACATCCACAGTTTCACCCTGTTAGTGGGATGGCGTGGTGTGTATCACTTAGTGAGGCAGACCTGGTGCAGTGAATCATCTGAAGCAGATGGGCAACGGAATGAAATGAGGCTCTGTGTGGGCTGTATAGCCAGAATAATAATCACAGCACTATTGATCCCGGGGATAACACAGAGCCAGACCTTGAGAGGATGAGTGAGGGAGAGATGGGACGGAGTGAAAAAAGCAAGGAAAGGGTGAAAGCAAGAGCCGGAGAAGGGGATAACAGCAGGAGCAGAGCTGAGATTAGAAGAGATAGGAAGGGATGGACAGTAGCGATATGAGACAAGGCAGAAACGAAGCAGAGAAAGGTGGAGCAAAAATGTGCACAGATGCATGGCAGAGGAAGTGAAGAATAAAGGGATAAACAGTGAAGATGTTTTATGCAGATTGCCTAAGATAACCGAGTACGTATAATATAATATTTAGCTAAACACTGTAATTCATAAGATAATATACTACAATTATTGCAAAATCACAATGAAATATTCAGCAGCACAGGTAAAATATTTTCCGGTGACGAAAAACATCTCTGTGTCCCCTAGTGTCAAACACTCGACAAAACGGAGGTGTGAAAGACAGAATGGGAACGTCTCTGTTAAGTACGGTAACCCTCCCTCCTTGATGAATGGGACAGAGACGTTGTGTCCTCTAGTGTTGTAAACTCGGCACAATGCCTGAGTGAACGACAAAAAGGAAACCTCTCTAATAAAAAGAATGGAGACGTTGTGTCCCCTAGTGTCATACACTTAACGCGACACCTGAGTAAAGGACAGAAAGGAACATCTCAGTTACAAATTTGAAGTCTCGTTCCCTCATAAAGGGAATGGAGCTGTTGCTTCCCCGAGTGTCATACACTTAACACGACGCCGGTGTGAACGACAGAAAGGGAGCGTCACTGTTACGTATTTCAACTCTCGTTCCCTGATGGATGGGACGGAGACTTTGTGTCCTCTAATGATACAATGCTGAAGGGAACTACATATTGGAAACGGCTATGTTACATATTTTACGTCTCGTTCCCTGATAAACGGAAAAGAGATGTTGTGTCCCCTAGTGTCTTACACTCAACATGACTCCGGAGCAAACGACAGAAAGGGAATGTCTCCATTCGAAACAACATATCCATTAAGGAACCTCTAGGTTCTCTATGGTAATTCTCATTTTCTGACTGAGGGAACAAAGATATTGTGTCCCCTAGTGTTGTACAGAAACAAGAGAGGGAATGTCTCATTATGTATGTTAACCCTCTGCAACGTAAACATTGTGTCGAGTGGACCCTAGGTGAGACAACGTCGGTGTGAAGGACAGAAAGCACAAAAAATAGTAGCAGGTGCTCTCGGCTGATGAGTCAAAATCTGAGCTATTTGGCAAGTTGTTTGCCGTACAGCTGTAGAGAGCATTGATATTGAGGTATCTGCAGGAAGCAGTGAAGCGCGGTGACGTTGTCTGGCAAGTTTAAGGCTGTATGTCCAATATTGAAGCTTTGGTTAGAATAATAAGTGCCCTCCATGCTGAAAATGCAAGCAAATACCTATCCATTATGCAGTATCATCAGGAAGGAACCGCTAATTGAATCCAAATCTTATATTGCAACAGGACCTGCCTTTAAGTTAAAGCAGGGGTGGGAAAACTTTGTCCTGGGGGGCCTAGCACGATCTTAATTAGTTGGTTCACGTGTGTTGGATTAGGGTTGCAGGATACTATCACAGGGGTGGAAAATCTCCAGTCCTGAGAACCATAGTCATTAAGGACTATCTTTAGCGTAACGATGAAAAAGGAGATCTGGAAATTATTCCATAATTCCAAATCGCCTGACAGAAGGATCTAAGGCTCGGAGGTCTTCCACATAAGACCTGAGGTCAGTTTACTTCAAGATATTCTGAATAACCAGCATAGTTCCTTTAAAAACTTGCAGGCAGTGGATGATCCCACCAAAAAAATCCTAAAGGATGCCAATATTCCCAGTGCTTGAGATGCGCGCGCGCACACACACACACACACACACACACAGTTCTCATGTGTCCCGTTGGTTCAGCAAGCTTATGCTAGCAGTAACACTGCAGAATTCTTCTGCTCCACTGACCACCAGACATCCTCCAGAGTGTCTGCCGGCTTGTCAAGAGGAGTGTGGGTCAGTATAGCACTGCCCTAGTCAATAAACATCAGCTCTCTTTCTATATCCCATCACCATAAAAAATAAGAGAGTTTAAAAAGGGAAGAAAAGAAAGATCTCGACTTAATAAGGGTCGTACGGCAGATCAATTACAGCTGTTGTTCACTGGTCGGGAAAGTAGATCCGGCACTGTTCTGTTGCCATCTTGACATAATCTATAATTACATGCGTCATTCATTCCGTGCCTACGTTTGATCAGGCAAGGCATGTTTATCCTTGTAAAAAAGTGTGTCTCTGTGTCTGTCTCTGTGTGTGTGTCTCTGTCTCTGTCTCTGTGTGTCTAAGCTTAAATTTCATTATCATCGATACATTCGTATTGTTTAACTGATTTTGGACCAGGTGTTCAGAAGCCCAACACTTTATGTTGAAGTGCAGTCTGTTCATCTGCCTGCAGCACTCCTGCTTGCACCACTAAGTCAGTGAGAGAGTGCTAGAGCGCGCACACACACAAACACACACACCACCTCCACACCACCTCCCTGCAATTGTGTGAACAATGTGCATTAGCTGTCAGCTCTGGTGCCACAAAACACACAGTATCTCATGAAACAGAAACCGAGTTGAGAGAGAGAGAGAGAGAGAGAGAGAGAGAGAGAGAGAGAGAGAGAGAGAGAGAGAGAGAGAGAGAGAGAGA
>JAOTRA010000002.1:11689170-11710659 GCA_026260255.1 Pseudolaguvia tuberculata | reverse complement strand
GTATATACTATACACGTTGTCTACATTTAAGTGAATATAATTGCGTACTGTATATACTATACACGTTGTCTACATTTAAGTGAATATAACTGCGTACTGTATATACTATACACGTTGTCTACATTTAAGTGAATATAATTGCGTACTGTATATACTATACACGTTGTCTACATTTAAGTGAATATAACTGCGTACTGTATATACTATACACGTTGTCTACATTTGTGTGAATATAATTACGACCATATGCATATAGGTCCACTGTTGAAACGTTGGTGAAACAATCTACACATTTAAAACTATTTGCATTGAATTTTGTCATTGCCATAAAGTGGCTTTACAGAAGTATGACAAATGCATAGAAATAAATATTAAATTGAATTCAACTTTTATTCCTAATAAGCAAGCCAGAACCAATTAAATTATCCGTCATTGCTCTATATACAGAAGGACCTTGATTCACGAGTAATAAACACACAAACAAACCAAAATAATTATTATACAAACTCATTTTTTACAAACTCCATTTGAAAAATATTGCCAATCGCTGCCATCTAACATGGGTGCATCCAAACTGCAGCCATGTTAGTTGGACTGCCATCTTGTTATTGTGGCCTCTCCCTCTGCACAATAACCTGCCCCCAACCACTCTCCTCTATACTCATCAGTCAATAATGTACATGTTTTTGGACAGTGGTAGGAAACCGTAGTTCCCAGAAAGAACCTCCACACTCCGCAAAACCCCTTGCGGGGTTATATATATATATATATCTCTCACAGTGCTGTTATATAACTAATGCTAGTTTAACACGCCTGAAAATCTTGGAACATAAGCGGAGACGCTAGTCAGACTCGAATAAGCTTTTTACATGCCACAAGAGAACATTACTCCGCTAGTTAGGTGAATGTTAGCCAAAGAGTTTCCAACACAAACCATATAAACATTATCCAAAAAAAAAATTCTTTTTTTACTGAACACTGCAAAACGTTTGCTTTCTCACCTATAAATGTGCATTTACTTTTGTGCTATGTGGTCAATGCCTTTATCCAGAGTCACCTTACATTCATTCATTCATCTTCTTAGATGAATTCATTCATTCATCTTGCTTACTCCCTAATTCTGTGTCACAGGGGTTTACTAGTGCCTATCCTAGCTCACATAGGGCAAGAGGCCGAGATACACCCTAGACGGGTAGCCAATCCATCGCACTACAACAAACAACCATTCACACACACATTCATTCCTATGGACAATTTAGAATCACCAATCGACTTAATGTACATTTTTTTTTTGGATTGTGGAAGGAAATCGGAGTACCTGGAGGACACCCACGCAAAATTTATCACATTTTTTAATCCAACCTAGCAGTTGAGAGTTCTCACTCAAAGGTCCAGCAGCGGTAGCTTGGTAATGTTGGGAATTAAATAAATGAGCATTATTACTGTGCTAGAAGAAATTATCTGTACGTTTTAAAACGGATACCACGTGCTAATTGGAACAAAATCCTAATGGATTGTAGACTGCTCTGATTAATGCTTGAGGTTCCCAGAAAAGTGGTGCATGACAGACCAGTAGTATGACCCAAAAGAAGACATCACCCAGTAATCACCTGGTTTGTGGCTCCGTTTATGACCCTGTTAAAAACTGAGCCTATAAATGTCAAGCCAGTTCATTTGTCCTAAATTATAGTCAGACGCCTGCGGCCTCTTCTTCTTTCACCTTCTTTATCATTTATCCCATTCTGAATCGAGTCATCATTTACTGAAACAGGCGGTCCAGTCAGAGTGAGTCAGAGAGAAAGACAAGCAGCATTGTGTGCAATTTGCTGCGGTCAGGCTTTGTAAAGCGCTCATTCTCCACAGCATGGTGAAATGCCAAGCCAAGAAAAAGTCCACAAAGTTTCTAGTTAACGGGGGAGGGGGGGTTAATTAGAAGCGTTCTAGTTAGTAAAAACACATATGTGCCAGTCCATCTCAGGATACACTTAAACAAACAACCAATCACACACACATTCATTCCTATGGACAATTTAGAATCACCAATCGACCTAATCTGCATGTTTTTGGACTGTGGGAGGAAACCGGAGTACCCAGAGGAATCCCACGCAAGCGTGGGGAGAACAAACTCCGCAAAAATAGATCCCTGGCCCGGGAATCGAACCCACGACCTCTTGTTGTGAGGCGACCATGCTAACCACTACGCCACTGGATAACTTCCATTTCTAAAAAAATATCTAAAATTGTTTGGATACACAGACGTATATGAAATATGAGTTCTAGTAATAAGAAATCTAGTTTTGTTTGGTGTGTTTTTTTTGTGTGTCTGATGTGTATCTCTATTGAATTGTAGACGTCATATCAAATCTTGTGCTTTTACTTCCTGTAAACAGGAAGCAACGCGGATGGAAGGGAACGGATAAGGTTTGGACCTTTTCTCAAGGTTTTTGGCATTGGATGGTTTTATGGAGATCAGAGGTTGTGGAGATCTTGTTTCTTTTTTTTTATAGAGACTTATATTTTAATTGAGCAGGAAGTTGCTTGTTTTGTGACCTAAATAGAATGAAACAACAATTACATTGCAAAAGGGCTGCACAATGTATGGTTTCAACATCTGTAATAATCACATTTCAGGGCGTGTAATGTAATTGACGCTTTAGGACGGCGTGGTGGCCATAGTGGTCACAACAAGAAGGTCTCGAGTTCAAGTCCTTTCTGTGCATAGTTTGCATGTTCTCCCTGCGCTTCCGCGGGTTTTCTCCGGTTTACTTTTACCTCCGGGTTTCCTCTCACAGTCCAAAAACATGGAGATTAGATCGATTGGTTATTGTAAATTGTCCATATTAGTGAATGTGTGTGTGATTGGTTGTTTGTTTGTGTTGCCCTGCGATGGACTGGCTGCCTGTCCAGGGTGTACCCCCCACCTCTCGCCCTATGTGTGCAGACCCTTGTGATAAGAAGCGCGTAAGAAGATGAATGAATGAATGAATGAATTTGATGCTTTAGATATTATTTATATTCTCGTACAGATTTTGTTAGTAATTTAATAACATTAGACATTAAAATCCCAGGCTTAGAACACTCTAAATCAACGCCTGCACACACACACTGATCTTTTGCAGTTTGGGAAAACAACAATTTGCAGTGCATTGTACTGTCATTCTGGAAGAGCTTTATCATCCGCATGTCGAATGCTGGAATTTCCCCTTAAGGGATCCCTTTGGCATGGAGCAGAGCTACACGAAGCCGAGCTGCAGCATCCTGTTTTTCACTGTTGTTATGGACTGACTTTGGGTCTCCTTCTCATTCTTGAGAAACCCATGTTTCTGTAAAGACTTGGTCAAAATGTGAGATTAAAAGTGGGATTTTTTTTTTGTTATTTTTTACAACACCGTGTCAATAGTCCAGCCTGTAGCGTTGTTACAGATTCCAATTCCATTAAAATGACATTATGTTATGCAGTTCTATTTGCACATATACCGCCACTGGCTTCCATTTCTTTTCAGTTTCTTGTCATATATTGTATCACGACTAAGGTATCATTTATTAGTATTGGAATTAGTTGTGACCTATTTGTGGGTAGTTTTACTAGCTTATAATAAGCCACCAATGGTAAAATGGTAATGGCCTGAGTGGAATACTTAAATCATTCCTTATTTTATTCTCACACTTTCACAATCTTCTCTTTTCCAGTCTACCTGCCATATTCCTAAAATTGGTCCTATGTAATTCAGTAAATATTACTAGCTTTTAATATCAGTACCTACAGGGATGTTATTTAGAGGTGTAAAAATATGTACTAGTAGATAATAAATAATGAATTTTATACATTTTTGAGCCAAAGGATGATATTTGGATTTTGAAGGTATATTAGTTGGTGATTTTAAAAGCCTTTTAAATCCTTTCCCTTGTTTATAAGACTGAAGGTTTCTAATATTTAATCACTATCCTTTCACTTATACTATATTGGCAAAAGTTTGTGGACACCAGACTATTAGATCTAAATGTGGTTCCACTCAAAATTCTATTACAAATTTGAAAACACTCAGTTATCTAGAATTGTATGTAGAATGGACTAAACACTGGACAAAGCCCCTGAGCTCCATTAAAACATTGTGTGTTGTGATTGGTATGAAAATGACAAATTTTGTACTTTAACACCACTGAACGTGATGAACTGGAACACCGACGAAACCCCAGACCTCCTTGCCTGACACTAGTGTCTGATCTCATGTGAAATGAATGGACATACTTTGCACATTTAAGTTCATCAAGATGTTAAAAATCAAGTGTGAGTTCTTAAACCAAAAATCGGAAAACAATCGTTTCCATGATTTCAGGCTTCAGATAAGTAGGGAAAGTGTAATAATATATTACCAGCTGTAAAGTTGAATGACTACGGTATAATGTTGTGTTTGAATATTTTAGGCTGGGACTGTATGTGAAAAGTGTTTTCTAATGATTGGAAATCCAATGTAGTAATAAAATCATTTCCTTATTGACAAATATTTGGCGATGTCCTCATAGCCGGGTTATTACACAACCACTAATGCAGCTTCTTTAAACTAATACAATTTATGATTTAAATATTTATGATTTAAGCATTTTAGTTAACTCTAGTTAATCCATATTAAGTAAAATGCTTTCATCATCATTAGACATCGTTACATATTCATGGTTACATGCTCACATTGTCACAAAACTCCACGTGTCTCCTTTGAATGCACGGAATTTGTTGCATCTTACATGCATGCAAACCAAAGACCAAAGAGAAAATAATGTTCTGTAAGAAATAAACATTTGGTTGAAAATATTTGAGGCATTACATCCATTTGATTGAGTGGGATACAAGCCAAAGCTGTTATTGATGTGCCTTGCATATTTTGTATAATGCAGTTCTATTAGCATGATATAGCCACAACAAAGAATGTTAAATGTTGTTCAATGAAGATTGTTACTGAAAAAATCAAGTGTTCATTAATCTTATCTAATTTTGAATTCCAATTTATTTGTCACATACATGATTATACACAGTACAACATATAGTGAAATGGTTTTCTTCGCATAATCCCATCTTAGTAAGTTGGGGGTCAGAGTGCTGGGTCAGCTTTTGTACAGCGCCCCCTGCAGCAGGAAAGGATAAGGGGTCTTGCTCAAGGACCCAACAGTGGCAGACTTGGTCTTCCTTGGCAGTGGTAGGACTTGAACCCACGTCTTCCTGGTCTCCCGATCAACAACTCTGAGCCACTACTGCCTTCTGTTACTAGTTATTTACTGTAATTGCTTCTAAAAGGCAGACCTGGTACAATTCCATCAGCAAGAGATCATGACTCTGTGTCAAATAAACACAAACCTTATCTGAACCACTGAATCCCAGCCTGTCAGAATCTAAAACGATAACAATGACATTTATAGAATTCTATCCTATCAGCTGTTCCAGAACTTCTTTGCACACCTCTAGGTAATCGAACGGGACTATGATTTTTGGTCAGCAAAAATAAATACACACAAATACACACTTTTAATTAAAGACAAATATGCAGTCGATAAAAGTTGACCACCAGTCAGGAGCACTGCCAGTTCATGAACATTTGGACGTGTCCAAATAGATTGTCTTCTAGAAAACAGTTAAGATAAAAACAAATGGAGCAATAGTTAAGATGTTAAACTGCTGATTGTATGATTGTTTGTTCAATTCCCAATGCCACCAAGCTGCCACTGTTGGGCCCCTGTGCAAGACTCTTAACCTTGCGATACCAATGACGTATAAAAAAAAAACCCAAAGATGTGTTGAACAAAGATGCCAGAATGTCAATGTAATATAGTGCAAGTGTTCTCACCGGTGGTGGGATTTTGTTTGAAGGACATGCTAATGGTTTAAGCTGGATTTTTCTAGTCCCATTAAATGCTAGCATTGTGTAGCCTTGTGTAGGTCTTGTCGAATACAAAGCCACTCACTTCCTCCTGATATGGCTAATTACTAGTTATACGTAGCTCCATGTTGGCAGTTTGCCAGTCTTTTGTCCTCACAAAATCTTCAACAGGTCCAGACTTTCAGGTGGACGTGCAGTTCAGAAGAAGTCATTCGTAACCCAGTTGCTTTAAGACATTTAAAGAGCTTAAGCTTAAATCACAGCTTCACCTTTTGAGGCTAAAGAAAGTTTCATTCCTTTACACAAAGTGAAACAAAGAATATACATGCAAACACTTTACCATCATGGACATCATGGTCTCCTTACTGTATAAATATTATTTTCATTTTAATTCTTTTTATTTGTTTTTTGTGCCCCAGGAGGTCTAAAACAATGTTGTGTTGTAAGCATAGTTATATTTCCAGTTGTTTCCTCTCCTGATTAGCTGCCATAGTCCCATCTGAGTGATGTTCTATATATACAATAACACATTGTCTTAAATCCAGCACAAGGTAACTATTGAGCTAAGAGTTTCCTCCTTGTATAACATATCATTGTACGACACGATAAGCTTTCAATAACCATTCTTTAACCATTTGTATTCCAGTAATTATTCATGTTTCTTTGTTTTTAACTTTGCACCTTTTTTTTTTTTTTTTTCAGTAAAAAGTGTTGCGTACGAAAGTGATTTTCCCACACTATCAGTATGTCAATAATTATTTGGGTAACGGTGTTGCTAGGGGTTATTTTACTAAGGTTATATTCATGTTTTCAAATGTTATTGTTGCTATAGTAACTGCTTAGTCCCTAACATTGTTTGATCTCTACAACACATAATACAGTAATAAATAGATGTATAATTGTTGGCATGATAAAGGTCACAATCTGTTGGTTTCTAGGTAACGCAAAAAAGGTTTTTTGGAATGTTAAGAAAATAGAGGTTAGTGAGGGAAAGGTTGATTTATAGCTATGATAACTCGTATCAAGCTTGTTTCCTGGATTATAGTAGCTGAACAATGATTTCATTTCAATGATTCATTCATTCATTTTTCTACCCGCTTATTCCCCAGTTCGGGGTCCAAGGGTATACGCTGGACAGATCACCAGTCCATCTCAGGGCTACACAAAGACAAACAACCACGCACACATACCTTCACTATGGGCAGTTTGGAATCACCAATTGACTGCATGTTTTTGGACTGTGGGCGGAAACTGGAGTACCCGGTCCAGTACCCGAACTGGAGCATGTTCTCCCGCGCAAGCACTGGACAGACAGAAAGAACCCCCGGGAATCAAACCCGGTACCTTCTAATTGTGAGGTGATCGTGCTATCCGCTACGCCACCGTGCCGCACCAAAAACTGGGCTATTTGCAAAGCTAGCTTGGCACTTGAACCTACAATCCTCATCTCTGATGCCTTATCCACTAGGGTACCTAGTACATGTGGGTACTTATCCACTAAGTACCCACATGCTTTTTGTTGGAATTTTATGGCTATATTTAACTGCTATTTTTAATGTATTTTATATTGCGAATAAAAATGTCGTACCTGGTGTTTAGTTACAACACTATTAATATTTCAAATACAACAGTGACTTTGCATACTATATAGAATAGGCTATTTGAATGAGCATACTTATTTAAATGTAGTACACATATTGGGACATGGCTGTTGCTGTGTATGTGAACACCTACACTATCTGCCTAAACCTTAGCCAACCATCGTCAGTTATGTCATTATATCCTACCCCTCAATTGTAATAAAATGGTAACAAACATTTTACTGACATTGACATCTGCCTCTTTCACCCCAACTACCTGCATATCTTCCCTCACCACATCCATAAACCTGCTCCTTGGTCTTCCTCTTTTCCTCCTGCCCGCGACCTCCATCCTCAGCATTCTTCTACCAATATCCCAACGCACATAGGGTGAGAGGCGGGGGTACACCCTAGACGGGTCGACAGTCCATCCCAGGGCAACACACAGACAAACGACCATTCACACACACACACTCACTCCTATGGACAATTTACAATCCACCCGGGACCTTCTTGTTGTGAGGCGACTGTGCTACCCATTACGCCACCGCGCCGTCCGCAGGGAAACTAGTAATTTGTGTAATTATTAATGCTGTTACTTTTTTCCTCTTGTGAGGAAAAGACACATTGTGACATGGTAAACTTTTTATTCTTCCAAAGACATTTTTTTTCCTACCTTAACTATGTTTAAAAAGTAAAAGTAACAAAAATAAAATTTAAAATAGCATCTATTAACTATAACAATCTCACACACACATACAGGCAGTGGTGGCTTAAATGGTTAAGGTGCTGAGTTGTTGATCAGGAGACCAGAAAGACATTGGTTCAAAGCCCCACTAACCCCAAGGAAGACCTTTGCCACTGTTGCATCTTTGCATTATATATATATATTCCAATTGAATATATATATAATGTATATAGTTATAGCAGCAGTTATGCGCAGTTGCTGAAACTATGGCCTACAGCAATGGGAAAGGCCTGTGGAATTCCACTCTGACCCTTGTCTGCACATGTCACGACACACATCGCATTCAAATCTTACCCGCCATCAACTTGTAGGCCAGCCGTATATGGCAGATAGTAACATACTATGCTGAGTCTTTTACTAATTGCTACTAATTATCCATTTGCAGAAAGCTGTGATAAAACCATGTTCTGATCCTTGTAAAAATCTTTATTCTAATGGAAAAGCTTATGTGAAAGGAGGTTTATTTTC
The DNA here is from genome assembly GCA_026260255.1 of Pseudolaguvia tuberculata. Lineage (NCBI taxonomy): Eukaryota > Metazoa > Chordata > Actinopteri > Siluriformes > Sisoridae > Pseudolaguvia > Pseudolaguvia tuberculata. Next base: position 11,701,993 of record JAOTRA010000002.1, on the reverse strand, counting down.
CTTGTTTGGTTTTGTACACTCACTGCATTCATTTCATATTTCCACTTTATAAAGCTTCTCCCTTCTGCTATATGACTGTCCAGGGATGAAATAAACCTTGCAAAACGATTTGCCCTGTCTAATGAAGGTGTACCCCACCCCACGAATTAATAATCGGGTTGGAAGAGAAATGAACGTTTTCATGTATTGTTGTATTCATGCTGTCAGAAAATACATAAACGATATGTTAGCATTGTATGTGTCTTAGTGATGTTGCATTTCATTTACTTCTTCTCCTTGTATCTTTCTGTTTTAATGTATTTACAGAGACCTGAGGTTTAACAAAATTAAAGACCTGCAGCCAGGATCTTTCAGACGACTGCGGAACCTTAACACACTGTATGTATTCCGTGCCGTGAGGCTGTGCTTTGTTTTCATGCTCGGTCAATCTTTCACAAGCACATGTTTACTTTGACTTCATGCTCTGGGTTTCTGGTTTCAGCTGCAGGCCACACATGCCGGTCACCTCATAATCCACATACACTTTATTTTCAGCTGTTGAAAGACACTGATCAATATTTATAAAGCTTTTCTGTTGAATCTTAAATCAGAACCTGTTCAATAAGTTAAAAAAAATTTCAAGTTAATAATACAATTATTACAATACACACTTAAACACTATTTTCTAGATTTTGCTATTCTGTGTATACACACACACACATGTGCATGTATCACGGTCACATGGTTAAACCTTGGTTAAAATTTCACCTGTCTGTTGAGAACAGTATAGAAAGACAGAATTATGATTTTGATTCTTTATTGAATTGTCATTTTCCAATGTTAATGTTGGATTTATGCTAATAGTGAGAGATTGAATTACAACAGAAACATCCCGTTTCTGGCTTTTCTATGTAGCTTTTCTATAGGTAGCGAGCTGAGATAAGGAGGACGCTCTAAAATGAGATTCTCTTAAAGAAAGTGCTTCTAATCTCAACTCGGTAACTGTATTCTTCTCTTCTATATACAGAAGGAGAAGCAAAACCTGTCCACAGAAATAATTGAGCAATCCATCAAATTCCAAACTATCAATCGGATCAGATTCCGAACGTTTAATTAGACTCCAATCTCCCCACCAAAAAGCTGTTCATGGATGTCAGTGATAAGATTGTAGACTTATACAAGGCTGGAAAGGGCTACAAGACCATCACCAAACAGTTTAATGGGACGATGACAACAGTTGGTACGAGTATTGGCAAATTGAATATGTCAGATTCCCATCAGTCTGGGGCACCGCACAAAATCTCCCCTTGTAGAGTTTCAGTGATGAAAATAGTGGAGAATCAGTCCATATCCTACACAGGACCTTGTCAATGATATTAAAGCATCTGGAATCATTAAGAAAACAAATCCCAAAAAAAAATTCTTACTCAAGTCCTCTTACTGGTTTTAGACTTTATTTTAATAGAAGATCTGATTTGTGCGAGTAGAGTGAGTAGAGTCTAAAACCAGTAAGAGGACTTGAGTAAGAATTTTTTTTTGGGATTTGTTTTCTTCCACAAGTATAGTGTGCTAGATACCATGGTGTTTGTCTTCACTGTATAAACTGTTCTGTTGTTATTGGTTTTGTTTTTTTTTTCTCTCCCAAAAGCCTTTTAAACAACAACCACATTCGAAGAATCCCCAAAGGAACTTTTGAGGACTTGGAGAACTTGAAATATCTGTGAGTTTATCATCGTTTCATTTCAAGTGTTTGATCTCATATAAGAGACATGTCCTGAGGTGTGTCCTCGTCTCCTATTTAAACAGTGCTGCCTTTATAGTTCATAAAGGAAAACAAATCAGCGATTATGACATTTAATCATGTGCGCATTCAGGTGTCTGAGATTCATCACCTAAAGGTACAGCAGAACAGAGACGAGCTTGGAATGTCAGCCAGTCTGCCCCCCCCCCCCCTTCTTTAATGTTATTAGTCACAGAGCTGTTAGGAAAGTCTCAGCTATGCTGTCTGGGTTGACATGTATATCTGATCTGTATGGCCATGTTAATGTTTTCCTCTTTAACGGAACGACTGTGTGTCTTTTAGATTTTTATTTATTTTATTTATTTATTTTTTACAACGTCTAGGCTGTCTGTCGGACTTGTGGGTTTATGTACGTTATTAAATGTTACATATTAAAGACATTTCCTTCTAACATACATTTACAACACAACTCTAATAAAAAAAAGGTTTGTTAACGTATTTATCCTAGTTGATGCTAGAATACTGTATATTAAAGGTAAAGAAATATAAATATAGATAAAGAAATTCGATATGTGTACATATGGATGATACGAATCTTTTTTTTTTTTAAGAATAAGAAAATTTATTATTTATTCTAAAGGAAAGAATTTTTTTCTGTACCAGTTGTTGAAAAATACAAAGAATAATAAAGGATAAATTAAATAAAATATAATAAAATCAAAGAAATGGGAATATCAGATAATATAAAACAAAAAAATAGAGAGAGCTTATTTTTGATGACACATTGTATACAAGGTATCAAATATATATGCAAGACATCACGTCAGGTCTTTATCTTTTTTATTGAACCATATATTATTTCTTATGTAATGTCATGGCCGGAATTTTTACTGAATGACTATGTACAGCTCCTAGACAGACAGAGGCAGCCCATACAGGGGCAGGTCCATACAGGGGCAGGGAATGGTGAGAAAATCTCCTAAGGACTGGTATGTTCCTGTAACTGTAGTGCTGATTTGTCAGGGCTCGGCCTCTGTAGACCTCTGGTGCAAAATGTCAGTAAATGTAATCACCAGAAACCCTCTTTGTGGGAAAGTGCAGTGTCATTGTTCTAATCTATTTTTCAGCCGACAGCTGAATTTCTACAGTATCTGTATCTCATCTGTCCGCACCCTGACCACTTCAGATATCATTACTGTCAAATCTCCAAAAACCATACCAGACATTGAATATATTCGTTCCTGTTATTACCCCGATGTCATTATGCCCCTACTTCTGAAAGCCTTAATTATGCACGCAGCGGTTTGGAATCAACTCTTTCAAGTGAACCCAATGTGGCAGAAGACTCAACCCTAAACAGCAGCACAAGCAAAGGGTCTCTGCTAAAACAATGTATACTACCATTGGAACCCTGGCACACATCAAACAAGCATCGCTCTGTCCACTTCCAAAAAGTCTGATTTGGATCTATTAATATAGGAAGGCAACATGGTGCAAATGTATCTAATTAGGGCAGTGGTGGGCAAATGGTTAAGGTCCCGAGTTGTTGATCGGGAGACCAGGAATAACAACCAGGAGTAATAATAATGACCAGGTTCAAACCCCACCACCTCCAAGGAAGACCTGGGCCCCAGTCCGCCACTGTTGAGTTCTTGAGCAAGACCCTTAACCCTTCCTGCTCCAGGGACGCTGTACAATAGCTGACCCTGCGCTCTGACCCCCAACTTACTAAGATTGGTCATTCACAAAATAATCTTGATCATTAGCCAGAATGTAAATGTAGACCTTTTTTTTGATCCCGTAAGTATGAATGAATTGTTTTGTCCTTAGGTGTAATTTTATAATAAATGGACGGATGAAGTCACTCAGTTCTTGATGTATTTAGATTACTTGACCTGACTTGACTCAAACACATTTTCTTAATGTAATTTGTCAAAAAATCATCAGTCTGGCTTTAAAAGCATTTATATTAGTTGGCCAAACTCTGAACAGCTGACCACTTCAACCCCTACTCCCTAGAGGAGAGACTCCTAGTACAGAGTTCCTGTTTCCCACGGTGCATCTCTGCTTTGGTAACACCAAACGTTCATGTTCATGTGTGCAGTCAGCCTTTAACATTCCACGCTGATTGATAAGTAAACCGCTTGGTCCCAGACAATACAATGTCCCTCTCCTGTCCTGTCGGATCACTACCCTAAGCTGAAAAGACAGTTTTTTACATGCAGGGTGTCCTTATGTCTACTATATACTTTAACCTTTAGATTTATGAACTAATAGACATGTTTAAATCGTTACTCATGATATATTGCATTGCAGAAATTCTTCCATCCAGAAAATAAGAGTTTGTTGTTCCTATATTTTAGCTCGATGTTGTCTCTTGTAATTATTAGCTGTTGGCTGTTTTTCACAATCATTGTTTAAGGTGTAATAAAGGACCTGCTGTAATAGAGAATTATCAACAATTTTAAGAAATGATCTATTGGATCTAACACACCTGTTTATTACTTTACAGTTATTTGTACAAGAATGAAATCCAAACGATCGACCGACAAGCATTCAAAGGCCTCGTCTCTCTGGAACAACTGTAAGTTCATCTTTTTCTGTTTTCTCCCTTTCATAGCTTTTCATTTTTTGTATCAGGAGAAACCTTTACAACATTCTGTAGTCAGATAAGTAATGATCAAACTAAACCTATTCTGTGGCAGAGCCATTAATCCTTTTGACAGCTAAGGTATTTGTGTAACTCTAAGCTTGGGTGTGTTATTAACGACATGCATGCAGCATGTGCAACAATCTGTTATCGTAGTGTTAACCTGTGACCTCTAACCTCCGGCACATATGGTCTTTATGACAGGTTTCGGGGCCTCTCGTCTGATGGAACAGAGCAGCAGATTTGTACAAATATGACTCCATTTAAAAATAACATTTGTATAACTTAAAAGAAGTGAAAAAATCTTGGCAAGACAATTGGAGTCAAAGTCAAGAAGTTTATAAGTTTACAAAACTTTTTATGTAGTATTACCTCAAATTTCTCTTGGGATTAATAGTGTATCTCCACTAATAGTATTTAATGCATTAATACTAGTATATCATACATTCATTCATTCATCTTCTATCCCGCTTATTCCCTTATTCGGGGTCACAGGGGTCCGCTGGAGCCTATACCAGCGCACATAGAGCGAGGGGCGGTGGTACACCCTGGACGGGTCGCCAGTTCATCTCAGAATTCTAGTTATAAGCATTAATTCATTCATTCATCTTCTTACCAGTTTATTTCCTAATTCGGTGAACCCCAGCCTCTCGCCCTATGTGCGCTGGGATAGGTTCACCCTGAACAAGTTGCCAGTCAGGGAACACATACACACCAATTTGAATTTGAATCACCAATCAACCTAATGTACATGTTTTTGGACTAAGGAAGGGAACCGGAAGAACCCAGAGAAAACCCACACAAGTGCAAGGAGAACATGCAAACTCCGCACAGAAAGATCCCCGACCCGGGAATCGATATCCAGGACCTTCTTGTTGTGAGGCGACCGTAGTAACCACTACGCCACCTCACCGCCCTAGAATTAGCATTAATCTATGGTCATTTTCAGTAAGCAATATTCTGTATAGTCGAACTGGTGGGAAGAGTAGTTAAGCAGTAGTACTATTAAGGCTAACAATGGCCTTAACAAATTTTTTAAACTGAGAGATCTTACACATTTATCCACAAAATGAGTTGTTTTCAATTTTGGTGTCTGCTAGATGTTTACAAATAGTTGACACGGGCTATTAAGTCCTTAAAAGGCAATGCATTTGAAAAAGATTTAGCTAGGAAAGTAATAGTTAATGGATATCAAGCCTGTAACCTGATTCGCTATAAAGGCAGAGAGAAAGGCAAAATGTCTCTCATGTCTCAGAATTAAAGTTGAGAAGACACTGTTTAATCTGTAAAAGAGTGTGGAAAAAGATGGCAAAATTATGGCTTTACTAATCTCATCATCTACTGAGCATAACCTCATCCAAATCTTTACAGAAAATGGAGAAATCTTTTTGAGTAAGAGCCAAAGAACCTTTTTATATACACTGTACATATATAAAAGGTTTTGGTATGGTGATGAGAAGATTGTGGGTTCGGTTAACAGTGCCATCAAACTGCCACGTAGGGGTTCCTAACAATTAAATTAAGTTCAATGCTTGATGCTTTGGATACGAGCAATAGCAATGGCAGCAACGGCGTTAGCAGTGGTAGTAATATATTAAAGGTAATATTCATTCATTCATCCATTCACCTTCTTACCCGCTTATTCCCTTATTCAGGGTCATGAGGGTCTGATAGGGCAAGAGTCGCCAGTCCATCTCAGGGCAACACACAGACAAATAACCATTCTCATACACATTCACTCCTATGAACAATCACCAATCGACCTACACTGCATGTTTTTGGACTGTGAGAGGAAACCGGAGTACCCGGAGGAAACCCATGCAAGAGCGGGGAGAACATGTAAACTCTGCACAGAAAGATCCCCGGCCGGGGATTCCAACTTGGGACCTTCTTGTTGTGAAGCGACCGTGATATCCACTACGCCACCGCGCCGCCCTATAATATATTAATTCATAATCATAAATCATAATTAATAAACCGGCAGCAAAGTTGCAAGGATATCGTACTTGCAATGTTATTAGTAGTGAGTAGAACCTAAAGTGTGTGCCTGGAATAGTACAGACTTACGCTTGGGTTCTCTAGGACAACATGGCAAACGCCTAGAGCTCAGAACTCCTAACCAATTGTTTTAAACCATATGAGTATTTTATCCATTCCCTATGTATCTGTTTATTACTGCTAATCTTTTTTTTTTTTTTTTTTTTTTTTTTGCTGTTGGCATCATAACTTTTTTTCCCAGTAAAACAAAAGTCTCCGTAACCTCAAATATGTGTGAGAAAGTCGGACATAATCCTCACACTGCTTATTCTGCACATGCCTGTGCCATATTATCATGTTTTCAGTTCAGTCTGATTAGATAATGACAAACCAGACCACTCGTAAAGGCAAAACATATAGTCAGTGCATTCTTCGGCTCTGTCAGGGAAACTGCTTTTATTGTAATAAATAAAACAAAGAGGATTAAAACTGATAGGAGGGCTGAACTGATTACAAACTGAAATCCGGAAAAATTCTCTTAGACTGCTATGTTGCATTAAATGCGGCACTATTGCAACAGTTCATTTAGCTTTTACTTGCAAGTATTTTTTTCCATCCGATTGTAAGGAACTAATTGTACATGCTTTGAAGTCGCTTATGCTTGATCTTTATCAGCGCTATTATAATAATTATTATAATAATACTACACCCATACAGCCGAAAGCAATCATTAGGAAATGTCCGTTTACGGAACTATTTTATGGTTTGAAGTAAGTTGTTTCCCCCGGCACACAAACATACTAGATATTAATAAGCAACAATAAATAGGAAATTCATCAGGCTTATGATTGTCGCCAAAAATTGTTGGACTTATTCCAGCTGATCGAATCCAGTTAAGCAAATACTAGAGCGATAGCTTTATCTCATGGGTATTTTTGAAAGCAGATATAAACCACATGCTCATCAAATTTATGCAGAAATTATGATAAGCATTACCTAGAGAACAACATCTAAAATAAACACACTAAATTTCCTCTATAGCACAGTCAAGAAGGTTCCGGGTTCAATTTCCAGGCTCTCTGTACGGAATTCCCACAGTCCAAAAACATGTATATTTGTGATTCTAAATTGACCATGTGAGTGTGGTTGTTTATCTATGTGTGGCCCTGTGATGGACAGACCGCCTGTCCAGGGTTTATCCCTGACTTTCGCCCTATGTGCACTGGGATAAGCTTCAGCAGACTCTATAAGAACATTACGGTTAGAAGATTAAGCAGGTTAGAATGAAAAGTTGCCTTAATAAAAATGTTATTTATAGTATTTATCATGACTCGTTTCTTTTTCTGACAGATATCTCCATTTCAACAACATTGACACACTAGAACCCGAGTCCTTCATTCACTTGCCCAAGCTGGAACGTCTGTGAGTTGCTCTAAAATATCCTCTCTCTCTTATATTTGTCCATTAGGTTTCATTCATTGTAATTTAATGAGACAATGTTAATAAGACATGGGACGGTTGATGATGATCAAAAGTTCTACTCTGTGAACTCTTTTATGGGAGTAATGATCATGTTGCTTGTTTTGCAGTGAGGATGCCTGGACTATACTGTGAAACACATATGCTATTGGTGTATGTTTCTGTTTTGACATTTCTGTAAAAGCTGTCACGATGATCCTTTTAAATAAGTCAAGTTCTTTTCTAATTCAAAGTTATTTGGTCCTATGAAGACTTTCATTCTGTATCTAATTTCAGTTTTCTGTGGATTGCCAGTGTTTTGTTGTATATAAATGAATGCCTGGATTACTTCACCCAAAATTATACATGAACCATACTTACAGGAAAGATGATGGAAAGAAATGGAGAGAATGTCTTCCCTTTCCAACCGCCCTCCTTTCCTCCTTTATCCCCCACCCTTTCCTTAAGAAGAACTTATATTTTATACCAGATGTTAGGAACTTGGTAGCTGCTCTGATTCTTTTATTCCAACTCTGTTTGCGGGTGACGTGCTGGAATCATTTTTTTCTCTCTCTCTCTCTCTCTCTTCCCCCCCCCCCTCCCTGGATGCACCTGGGCTAACACGGAGCGAAGGAAAGAGAGGGAACTCTTAAAGATCCCAGGTGCAGGAAGTGCTTATAAAACTGCTGCACAAAAAAAGCCATTGTTTTTGTTTTTTTTTCTCTCAGACATATCAGAATGGGATATTTTTGTAGGTTAGTGTGTCCATGGGACAAGATCCAGATGGAATGAGGAAGTGCATCTCAGCTTGCTGGAAGATGACACTGTTTAATAAATTCAAATGCAAACTAATCTTTCTTAGTGCTGATTAAAGATTAATGATTAATGATGGATGTTGCTTGAAGTCCAAGAAAATGTTTGGTAAAGAGGAAGAGTGATTATATAAGATCTGGGAAAGTAGTACTATCATTTCCTGTACATAATAGAAGACTCTCAGAAGACTCTGGGAGCATGTGGGTTTTTTTTTTTTTTTTTTTACAGTTTTAGTGTTGACCAAACATCTGGCAATTATTCTTCTCACCTTGTTTTTGTTTGCTTTCATAGCTTATTGTTGAAAGTAAAATTTAGGGATGCACTGATACTAATACTGGTATCGTTATCGGGCCTGATACTTCTTGTGACATTGTTGATTGGACGTGGTAGCCTGGTGATTTAGGTGTATTACCAGAAAGACCGGGGTTCGATTCCCACCTCCACCAATCAACCACTGTGGACCCTTGAGCAAGACCCTTAACCCACAATTGCTCAGTTGTAAAAAAAAAAAGAGATCAAATGTAAGTCGCTCTGGATAAGAACGTCTACCAAACTGTAACTGTATTAACGGAACTTTCAGTACTCGGGTAGCAGTGACGAGAGATATTTCAAACTACAAACTTTGATCCAAGAATGGCAACAGATAACTGAAGAGCCAGCCAAAAAATACTTTCCTACTAAAAGTATCGGTGCATCTCTAATAAAATTATTATCAAATTTCACAATGTGGAATTGTCTTTATTGTGTATACGTTGTCCAAATAACCTGTAAAAAATGTGTCCAATCGAATGTTGGTGTCATTTATATGATCATTTCTGTGTCTTGCATGTGAAGGATATTCATTGCAGATCGGATATTCACTTACACTGTATTGGTGACACCCATATTTTTTTGTGGTGTTTTGTCTGCCTTTCACAGGTTCTTGCACAACAACAGAATAACCCACCTTGCACTAGGGACTTTCTTCCATCTACAGTCCATGAAGAGACTGTGAGTCCTCACAGCAAATGCATAACAGCACACGAGAAAAAGGTCACATGACAAAGGGCAGGCTTAAACATTATTCTGAGAAAGTGTGCAAACTGTAAAAAGTCTGATCTTAGGAACACAGTCACAGATCAGATGCACAAATGCAAGCAAATGTACTGAGAAAAAGACTCACAAAAAAAGAATATTGATCATTGTAAGCTTTTAAATTGTTTAAATAGTTTAATAAAATAATAATAAAATTGTCTTACTTGTCATATATATATTATATACACCAATGAGAGAGATATATATAATATGATTTTTGATACACCTTCTTGTCTAATTACAGTCTATCTATATCTGTGTCCTCTTTCAGACGTCTGGACTCAAATACACTGAATTGTGACTGTGACCTTCTCTGGCTGGCAGACCTACTGAAGCAGTATGCCGAATCTGGCAATGCCCAGGCTGCTGCAACATGTGAATACCCCAGCCGGCTGCAGGGCCGATCTGTGGCAACCCTCACCGCAGAGGAGCTCAACTGCGGTAAGGCAGTTGGAATACCCAAGTGTTGTAAATAAACTAAAGCTTTCTGAAATTCCAAGTATGATAATTGGTAAGACGGAGAGACATTTGAGTAATCTATTGTTGATATCATGATATCAAAATGGAAAAAAAAAAAACAGGCTCGGGTAGGGGTTTAATTCTGCTCTGACCAGACAAACCAGGCTGTCTCTGGTGGCGACGGCGTGCTTAGAATATAAAATTGAAATGGAATATTATTGCTTTTGAGGGAAAAAAACAGGAAAGGTCAAAGGTCAAACTGGTTTAAGCTGACTAGGGGGACTACGGTTATTTAATGAACCATTTTCATTATTATCATTTGTTATCATTTGTTTATTGAACTTTAGAAAATTGTTTTAATACGTGGTAATATTGAACTGTATGGATAGCTGTTACCTTTTACACACTAATTTACTGTACATCTATGCAAAGTATCTACACACTTGATATTTGAACCCAAGCAATATCCTCAACTAGTTAGGTGCTAGCATAAGGGCAGGTTAAGAAGTAAATTTCCAGATGCAACACCGGTAAAGTATTTAACCTCCTACACATTGAATGTTCTGCCAGAATGAGTAGTGGGTCAGCTGGAACTCCCCAAGTCTCAGGCATCTGCTAAACAAATGAAGGTCAATCCTACAGAGAGACGGTGCAGTCAGCAGAAAAAAAAGCCAGGCGTCAGCCTTATTTCTATCACTCCGATGTAGTCGTGGGCTTTTTTTTTCCTGCTGCCCACAGCAAGTTGCTTCTTGTTTTGTTTGAAACAAACTAGAAAGCTTTAGTGCTTTCTCTTATGTAATCCACAGATTTGCAAGTACACCGCAGCTGTATAAGTGCTACAAAGCAGCCACAAAATAGTGAGGCTAATTTAGCACAAACGTGCCCAGGCTTGCTGGTGTAAAGCAATTGGTAATGTGTCTACAGACTCTGCATTGGAATGTGTCCTGCTCTCCGCTTAAGGAAAGATACACACAACGAGATTGAACAGCTGTTAAAACACATCATGGCTCATTGTGGCACTGCCACTCTGTTGGTGTGAAATGGTGGTAGGGTGAGTGTGGCTGGCAGAGTCAGGAAACAGAGGGGAAAAAGGGACGGAAAAGATGATCAATGAATATGAACACACCACTGACTTGTGTCTAAGTAACTCAATGTGGAAGAAAGGATTGAGATTTCTTGAGAAATTTGGTTCATATTACTGAAGCCATATTTCATCTGCCTTGACTCACATTTTGTTTCTTCCTTTGTAGTTTTTAATGGTTTGGACTATTTTGTAAATGTAAAACCCCTGCTATTGGTCTAATTACTGTAAATTGTAAGGATCACTATAAAACGGCCTTCCACTCATCGATATGCTGAAATGAACAGAGAAACTTTGGCAGCGTATTCTTACCTTCACACTGCGCTTTTGTTGAGGCGCCGGGTTTTTCGGCATCTGTGCAGACTCCAATGGCCTGGTGCCGTGCCGAGACATTATAAACCCCCACACAAGACATCCAACTTTCATGACATCATCATGACATCATCATACTAGTCAGCCTTCTATAGTCCTGTTCTGTCTTTAACACATTAATCCACCTCTGAAATTACTGAAATTATTCTGCCCTGTCTCTCTCTTTTTTTTTTTTTTTTCCTTTATCCTCTCCCTTCCCACCATTCTTCTATCCCATTTCTGTTTGACGTGTGTAGAGGTTCCTCGGATCACATCTGAACCACAGGATGTAGACGTGACCTCAGGGAACACTGTGTACTTCACATGCAGGGCAGAGGGCAATCCCAAACCCCAGATCATCTGGCTGAGAAACAAGTATGAACAATTTCACAGCTAATAAAAGTGCGACAACTGCTGTGGTGGTGGTATTGTGGGGTTGTTTTTTTTTTGGGGGGGGGGGGGGTTCAGTTTGCTCAGAATGTGTCTTGAACTGAAATTTAACCCGTTTTTTTTTTTTTTTTACAGCAACGCCCTTAACATGCAAGATGATTCGCGTCTAAATCTTCTGGAAGATGGCACCCTGATGATTCAGGACACAAGAGAAACTGACCAGGGCGTGTACCAGTGCATGGCTAAAAATGTAGCTGGCGAGGTTAAAACAGGAGAGGTCACCTTGCGCTACTTTGGCACCCCAAGTAAGCCCCATACCGTTATACTGTTGACCATGGTGCTTCATGAGAATTTAGATGTTGTAAACTAATTTTTTAATATGGGCAACACTGAGGTTATACTATAACCCTCTTTACAGAATAGGATTACGCTGGAAAGTGTTTTATTTTCTGTAGCTAAACCATGGTTAACGCATGGCTGGTCTCTTTTTGTTGTTTTTTTTGAAAGATAAATGAATGATGTTTTTTCTGTCTCAACAGAAAACTATTAAAAAAAAATTTCAACATTATTATGTAAAAGTAAAATTTATCTCTTTTATGCCATAAAACACAAAATATAAAATTTGGCATCAAACATTACATTTGTATTTGAACATCTCATAAATTTTCTACAGTGTATTCTGGAAAAGTTTAATTTCTTTATTAACCTAAACATTATTTACAGTGTAGGCAAGGAAAAAAATATATATCTTCTTCTTCTCCTTTCGGCTACTCCCGTTAGGGGTCGCCACAGCGGATCACTCCTCTCCACACTACCCTGTCCGCTACATCTGCCTCTTTCACCCCAACTA
>JAOTRA010000002.1:11667840-11680446 GCA_026260255.1 Pseudolaguvia tuberculata | reverse complement strand
CCACGCAAGCACGGGGAGAACATGCAAACTCCACACAGAAAGACCCCAGACCCGGGAATCGAACCCAGGACCTTCTTATTGTGAGGCGAGCATGCTAACCACTACACTTCCGCGCCGCCCCCTGCAGGATACTAACATGCTTATAGCATTATAAGCAAGTATTGCAGGATTACGGATATTAACTGACTAAACAGGTTTAGTAATGTCTGTAGTAAAGTGAGAAGTGTGGAAAAATTGATTATAAAACTCTAGATCTAATCTTGTACAGAAGAGTCAGTAGTTTGTAACAGTAAGTACATTTCCAGACTTTAGAGAATTTCCAGAACATGTGATGTCTGGTCTTCTGATGTCTTGTTTTATTTTTTTTGTTGTTGTTTTTTTTTTTGGGTGGGGGGGGTCTATTTTATTCATCTGGCAGTGTCTGTTGCGGGGACAGCTTTTCCCATAATTCATCTTATGTTTTGTAGAATTTAAAGTAACTATGAACAGACATTAAAATGTATGTTGTGTCATTTGTTAATTGCTTCTGTAATTAATATTTACTAGCTGTTATATAAGAATTTTATCACTATTACATTGTAGATTTTTTTTTTATAGTGGCACAGGCTTTTGTGTTATTGGCTTTATTATACTATGGATAGTAGACCTTAAGAATTACTGATGTTTATACAATATTAGTCAGGTTTCCATACTGGGCAGTGCAATGGCGTAGTGGTTATCCCGATTGCCTCACAGCAAGAAGCTCCCGGGTTCAATTCCCAGGTCAGGGATCTTTCTGTGCAAAGTTTGAATGTTCTCCCCATGTTTGTGTGGGTTTCCTCTGGGTACTCCGGTTTCCTCCCACTGTCTAAAAACATGCGATTGCTGAGTCTAACTTGCCAATAAAAACCCAGCCATTAGGGTTGCACAAGCCAGTGCATCCTTAGTGCCGCTTCCAAACCCGGATAAATGCGTTAGGAAGGCGTCCAGCGTAAAAATAAAAATAAAAAATTTTAAAGTTGAATGTGCAAATTTTAAAAAAGTTTTTAATCGAAATTGGCCTTTTTCACAAACCCTTATTTCTGATTAGATATTTCAAAACACAGGTTGATGGAATGATCACTTATTTTGAGGTCCAAACCCAAACCTTGGTGTGAAGGTTTTTTTTTTTACTTAATCTTCAGTTTGCCATATCGGAATAAATTACACGTTCACACCTACATAGAAGCTTTTTCTATTTTCAGCATAAATACTAGATGTCTAATATTTTTGTCTTAATGTCCTGTCTTTTCTATATCTAAGTTAATACCAATATTGTATTGTTTGGGGACAATATTGTATTTTTTTTTTTTTTTGTTACGCAGGTTCGGATTAGAGGTCAAGCTGTGACTTTTTGGCATCGATCAAATATTCATCAACACAGTGTCAATAACATTCATATTAAACACTGTTACGTTGAGTAATTGCTATATTCTTATTTCATGCAGCTCTCCTCGCACCCCTGGTGAGCTGCTGGCATTGTTTCGTTATCCCCGTGATCCTTACACAGTGGAACAGGCCCGAGCCGGAGAAATCTTTGAGCAGACTCTCTTCCTCATTCAACGCCATGTCAATGAGGGTTTGATGGTGGACACTAATGGCACAGGTATCTCATCATTCTTAAAATAATCTGAGACTTTATTGATTTTTTGATTGTTTGATTACTTTAACAGATGCAAATGTAGATTATGACACCATGGAAGATTTTAAGGTCTGTTCTCCGAAGAACTAATTAAGATGTCTGACCAGTATGGAGTAAAAAATAAACTCACTGTACTATACTTGAGTATTTTACACAAGAAATACATATACATTTTTGCTTTCTGTAATTGTTTGCTCTAATTCTTTTTAAGCGTTCCGTTACAATGACTTGGTGTCGCCACGTTTCCTGGACATGATCGCGAACCTGTCCGGCTGCACTGCTCACCGTCGCTTCAACAACTGCTCTGACATATGTTTCCACCAGAAGTACCGCAGCCATGATGGCACATGCAATAACCTACAACACCCCATGTGGGGTGCCTCGCTCACGGCCTTTGAACGCCTTTTAAAATCGGTTTATGACAACGGCTTCAACTTACCCCGCGGTGCCGCTGAGCGAAGCGTCAATGGTTTCGCTCTGCCTCTGCCTCGTCTCGTCTCCACCACCATGATAGGCACAGAGACTATTACTCCTGATGAGCGATACACACACATGCTCATGCAGTGGGGCCAATTTTTGGATCATGACCTGGACTCCACCGTAGCAGCACTCAGTCAGTCACGTTTCTCGGATGGCCAGTTGTGTACATCTGTCTGCACCAACGACCCACCCTGCTTCCCAGTTATGTTTCCTCCCAATGATCCCCGGCAGCGCCGGAGCGGAGCTCGCTGCATGTTCTTTGTGCGCTCAAGCCCAGTCTGTGGCAGTGGCATGACTTCACTTCTCATGAACTCTGTTTATCCTCGAGAGCAGATCAACCAATTAACCTCCTACATTGATGCCTCCAATGTGTATGGCAGCTCAGATCATGAATCTGAGCAGATCAGAGACCTGGCCGGACACCGGGGAATGCTGCGAGAGGGCATTGTACAGCGCACAGGAAAGCCACTATTGCCATTTGCCAGCGGACCACCCACGGAGTGTATGCGTGATGAGAACGAGAGCCCCATTCCCTGTTTCTTGGCTGGGGATCACCGTGCTAACGAGCAGCTGGGCCTCACAGCTATGCACACTGTTTGGTTCCGTGAGCATAATCGTATTGCCAGAGAGTTACTGCGCCTCAACCCACACTGGGACGGAGACACCATTTACCACGAGGCACGCAAGATTGTGGGTGCCCAGATGCAGCATATCACCTACAGTCACTGGCTACCCAAGATACTAGGTGAAGCAGGCATGAAGATGATGGGGCGGTACACCGGCTATAACCCCAATGTCAATTCTGGAATTCTCAACGCTTTTGCCACAGCTGCGTTCCGCTTTGGACATACTCTCATCAATCCCATTCTATACCGGTTCGATGAAAACTTCCAGCCTATCCAGCAGGGCCACATAGCACTGCACAAGGCTTTTTTCTCACCTTTCCGTATTGTAAACGAGGGAGGCATTGACCCCCTGGTGCGCGGACTGTTTGGCGTGGCAGGAAAGATGCGCGTTACCACACAGCTGCTCAACACCGAGCTGACTGAGCGCCTCTTCTCAATGGCCCATGCCGTGGCCCTGGACCTCGCTTCCCTGAACATCCAAAGAGGACGTGACCATGGCATCCCTCCTTATAATGACTACAGGGTATTCTGTAATCTCACCTCTGCACAGACTTTCGATGACCTGAGAAATGAAATTCGGAGTTCCACCGTTCGTGAGAATCTACAGAGGTAAACAAGGGGAATTCATTTAAAATGGATTTTATTGTTTTACCATTTATCTGCATTTATTTGTTGCCTTGTTTGTAATTCCAGACTTTATGGTACACCACTAAACATTGACCTGTTCCCTGCATTGATGGCTGAGGATCTCGTACCGGGAAGTAGATTGGGGCCAACGCTTATGTGTCTCCTGACCACACAGTTTAGGCGACTCAGAGACGGTGACAGGTTAACTCAGTTTCTAACTATGTGTTTCTAAAAAGCCGGTGGAGAACTCATTGAATGTTTGCTTCTTCAATGGGAGGCTACAGGAGTGGAGGAGGAAGTTGTCTGATATGCAATGAAGATTTTAGTGAAATATTGTCGTGAAAGTAAATCAGTTAATTTAATTTGTATGCATCACTATTATTACTAATAGCTCACTATGTTTACACAGCCAAAGCTTCACTGTTCCAGATGTGCCTCGTATGCTATATTATAATTTGTACTTTATGTTCAATGTCATCTTTATATCATTTCTTTGTCTTTAGGTTCTGGTATGAAAACCCTGGTGTGTTCAGCCCAGCTCAGCTGACTCAGCTAAAACAGGCATCTCTCACCCGGGTTCTGTGTGACAACGGCGACAACATTACCCGTATTCAGTCTGATGTCTTTAGCGTTGCTGAGTTCCCTCATGGTTATGGAAGCTGTGAGGATGTGCCCAAGATCGACCTGCGGATGTGGCAGGACTGCTGTGAAGGTATAACCAAAGGCAACATATTACTATGTACAGAATATATTTACCTATTCACAGACCCAACAATCCCTATTGATCTGTATAATACTTGGATAATGAAGTATAAATGTAGTCGTGACTACATTTAGAGCGTTTAGTGGACTCTCTTGTCCAGATATACTAAAAGTGCTTAAAGTCACATAATTAAACTAAATTGAGTAAATTAAACATACCTACACTTGGACTCCAGAATTGTGCTCTTATACGTGTTATGAAATTAACTAGATTGAGAAATAATGTTTTAGGTTTGTTTAAGTTAATATTGATATTCATTCATTCTTTTTCCTACCCACTTATTCCCTAATTCGGGGTCACGGGGGTCTGTTGGAGCCTATCCCAGCGCACATACACTCACTCCTATGGACAATTTTTGAATCACCAATCAACCTAATGTACATGTTTTTGGACTGTGGGAGAAAACCCATTCAGGTACGGGGAAAACATGCAAACTCTGCACAGAAAGATCCCTCACCCGGGAATTGAATCCGGGGCCTTACCCGTTGTGAGGTGACCGTGCTAACTAAATATTGATATTAAATTTTTCTGATAGCATTTTCCTTTCCAATGATTTCTTAAGGAATAGTTGTAATAGGAAATTCAAACCGATAAAAAGTTTTTCCTATTCATTCATTCATCAAATATAAAGTATGTGCTTAATTGGAATCACCTAATTGGAATTACAGATCTCTAAAGGGCAAAAAGTATCATTCTATCACAGGGCCACACACACTCCTAATGCATTTTATAATCACTGATCAACCAAATTTACATGTTTTTGGACCGTGGGAAGAAACTAGAGTAACCAGATTAAGCCTACATGGAGAGCATACAAACTCTATACAGAAAGGTCTCTGCCCAGTAACCAAACCCTTTTTACTGTGCTGAAACAGTGCTAACCACTAAGCCATCAACTTGCCCAAAAGGCTTTTCCTATTCATTCATCTTCTAACCAGCTTATTTTTTATTTTTTTTTTTAGGATAATTACTAATTGTTTAGTTTTATTATTATGACTGGTCCATTTCTTGGGTTGTGTTTTATATTTTTAATATTTATTGCTACTACATGAAATCAGTAAACAAACGTGCAACTTATTTCCATGCAACTGTGTTGAATTTCCCAGACTGCCGCACCAAAGGTCAGTTCAACGCCTTGTCATATCACTTTAGAGGCCGCAGATCAGTGGAGCATAGCTACAAGAAGGACAATCCTTCCATATTGCAGGATGAAAAAAGGTCAGCCTCTTCTTAGATTTCAACTCGTAAAGCTTAAACACTTGTTCTAAACTATGTTTTATAGGTCATGTGTGCTAGAATATAGTATTTGCTATCTACATACATCAGTCAATCGTTTTTTGTTCATTTTAAGACTATAATATTTTTGTTTTGCAGTTATGATGATAAAGGAATCATAATTAATGCAACTGGTTCCTCAAAGCCAAATAAGGAACCACAAGTGAATGACTTCCAGGAATTTGTTATGGACATGCAGAAGACTATTATTAGTTTGAGAAAGCAGGTGAAGACTTTACATGCAGGTTACTGCTAAAAAAAAAAAGGGGGGGGGGGGTTTCAAATATAACAGGATTCCGCTTAGGGGGTCATGTTTTCAAAACAAAGATTTAATTGTGATTTGTGCATCCTTTATAATTGTGACCCTTAAACCAACATCTAATGTTACATTTTTACCAAATCCAAGTAGAATTGGATTTGGTAAACGCAAAGACATGAATAGAGGAATAATTGTGTCTGATGACGCATTAGCAGAAATACAAAGTGTTTATTCATTCATTCATTCATTCATTCATTCATCTTCTTGCCCGCTTATTCCCTAATTCGGGGTCACGGGGGTCTGCTGGTGCAAGAGGCAGGGGTACACTCTGGACAGTTCGTCAGTTCATCGCAGGCCAACAAAGTGTTTACTCCAATATAAAGTATAAAAGCACCATTGAGGAGTGTAACATGACCATGACATTCAGTACTAAACATAAACACGCTCAGCAGACTTTCTGAATGCAAAGCTCAGGTTGTGCTTTTTGAGTCGCCATGATTACTGTGGCGACTAATTATTTTAGAAGGGGTGACACAATGGTTAAGCTGTTGGACTGCTAATTGGACGATCAGATTTTGATTTCCTGCACAACTTAATCAGGGCAACTTGCATTTCTTTTTGCCTGTGGACCCAACAGTATCCTGAGATCATAATACATGATCATTAGCATATCTAAATTGTTAAGTATTCTAATTCCAAACATTTGTTCTGGCAAATGGCACTGAGGATTAAACAAATTTTCCATTATAATTCAGAAAAGCACAAAATCAAGGTGGCAATTTAATTCCTAGAAAAACAGTTAATTACCCAGTTCGTTTGATTGGGGGGGGGGGGGGGGATTACTACTAGCCTTGCTGCACTAACTCTGCAGTGCTTCACCCCTCCTCTAGATACATGACAAGATGGGCTGACTGTGTTTGAACTGAAACAGGATCAGGATCAGATAGCCCTGCACATTTACAGATTTTAAACTGAGTTTTAGTGTTCCAGGCAATCTAGATTTCACACACATGGCTTTAATTGAGACGCTAGCGGAATGAGAGCTGGAATGGATTGTGTAACTCGCATCACGGCTTTGAACTTTGGAAACATGATTCTTATTTGAAAACTCATTACCGCAGGAATATACAGAGATGCATGCTGACTGTGCACCTCGGTTTCTCAGCCCAAAGCAAATGATTTACAGATGACAAAAGTTTGTGCAAACATTAATTATGGGGTTTTTCTCAGAGGCCCAACAGTGGTAACTTGGTGGTGCTGGGAATCAAACGCATACGTTTCTGTCAAGTTAACAGTCCGCTCTTATCCACATTGGTTGCTTGGTTGGACTGGTAATCGAACCCCGGTCTTTCTGGAAGCCCGGTCCAACACCTTTATCAGTAACTGCTTCATAGTTGGAGCAAGACTGTTAAAATTATTATTATCTAAATAAAATTTAGTTACCAATGAACAATTTAAATAACTTATAAACAGTCTTTTAAAAACCTGTTTAAGGCTCAATTTAATCTCACTGTACATCATCTGTCCCTAAGATAAAAAGACTTGAAGTCCGCCTGAGTAAAACGGACTGCACCGACCAGGAGGGGGGACAACGGGTGGACACAGAGACTTGGAAGAAAGACCCCTGCACCACATGTGAATGCAGAGTACGTACATGGCTTGTGTATATTCTTGCATTTGTGTGAACTAAAGGCTTTTTAACATGTATTTTATGTCGGCGTCATTCCGTGTGCACATGATGTAATGTATTTTTTCCCCTCAGGACTTGCCGTAGTTCGGTGAGCGGGCATGTGCATAGCGGTGTGAGACAATGTCTGTGTTTTATAGACTAGTTCAGCATATTTTGGACTGCTTTCATTCTTTAATTAATTAATAAAAGAAGAATTCATAATGTTTAAGTGAACCTGTATTGAACGCCTGCTTACATTCATTCATCTTCTTACCCGCTTTATCCCTAATTCGGGGTCACGGGGGGTTTTCTGGTGCCTATACCAGCGCACATGGTGCGAGAGGCAGGGGTACACCCTGGACAAACATTCATTCAAACACACATTCCCTCTTATGTGAAATTTTTTTAACTCACTAATTAACATAACTTGCATGTTTTTGGACGATGAAAGGAAACCGGAGTACCCAGACAAAACCAATGGAAGTGCGGGGACTACGCACAGAAAGATCCCCGACCCGGGAATCGAACCCGGGACCTTCTTGTTTTGAGGCGACCGTACTAACCACCGCACCACCCACGCCCGCTTATCACTTTTCAGACCCACACTGTTGCCAGCTTATTTGAATTTAGAATCAATCCCAGACTTGGTTTGGAATCCCATAATAAATTTTCAGAAGTCATCAGCATGTTAAATAATTGTTTACGTAATTGGTACTTAAACTACTATTGTGTCTAACGTAAAAAGAAAACAGGAACTCCTCCTTTAACTTCCTCTCCTTTGTGATTTCTCCTTTGTGTAGGAGGGTCAGGTGACCTGTTTTGTGGAGAAGTGTCCCCCAGCTTCATGTCCAAAGCCCGAGACTCTGAAAGGTGTTTGCTGTCCTTTGTGCCTCTAACATCTATCAACGAAGCCGTTCAAAAAAACATCATGTATTAACCTCAGGAACACCAAAGAAAGGACTTAACTAATGTAACCTTCCACATCTACATGCCTCAGCAGGTTTTTTTTAGTTTTATTTTCTCCCACGTTGCCTGGCATGGCATCAGCTTCCTTGTTGCCGTTTTATCCACCTTTTACAATTAACAGATAAATCAATACATAAATGAAGAGAAGACTGTAGAGAGGATCCTTTTCTCCTCCATCATGCCTGACCAAAGGAACCAAAGACCTTTTAAAGCGCACCGGATGTGTTGGCTGGTGGTCTCTTCCTGCCCAATCTCGTGCACTCGAGTCTGTGTAATCAGCCATGTAGTCTTTAATAAGGTGCTCTCAGGTTAGAGATAGCAAATGGTGCTACTTTCCCCAACATTAATACCTATATAGTGTATGTAACCTTTTATGTCTTATGTCTTTTTTTTTTTTTTCTTTTTTTTTTCTCCACGTTATGCAAACGATCTGCAAAGGTAGTTTGTGCTTACAGAGGGTGTTCCTGGTTTTATAATTATGCAAAATTAGGCATTTTATACGAAAGAAAAAATACAAGTTACTCCAGCTTTTACTAAAATGTTATGGTGCTTTCTTTTCATTTAATAAGCCTATATCTTTACACATGCAGTCAGCTTTTCTTTTTTTTTTTTTTTTTTTTGTTATAATCAAAACACTTTTATATGAAGATAATGTGAATCTATTAAAAAAAACTATATTTGTAATTGAAGAAAGTCTACTGATCACTAAAGGTTTACTTTCGGTAGCGACTGCTTAAACATCTGTCGCTTTTCATGTTTGCTCCTTTTGCCCTGGCGCTAAATACTTCACAGCGGCAGATGTGTAGCTGAGGTAAACAGCTCTTTGTGCTTGATAGAGTTGCATCAGGATCTTTCGACACTCATTTTAAGTCGGAATAACTCTCCTCGGACCAGTGCAGTATTTCTAGCCTGTTTCAGAAAGGTAGTTTACTGCCAGGGAGTTACTGCCCTTGCTTTATTTGAACAGGTTGAAGGTGTTGAAGAACATTGCCTCATTTTCACAGATTCTACGCTCATGGTCATGGTGAAAGATTCATTTTTAAATTCTAACCGTAGAATGTTCTAATCCCTTTCATCCATTATTCCCGTTTTCTTTTGGGTTTTTTTATGTATATACATAATGGACCTGATGGCATGTAGAGCGATGTCTTCTCCCCTGTCTCTGTATTCACTCCGCTTAAACCAACCTTATATCCGGTTATATATGACTTACACAAGTCTTTACTCATTTCTCTTTCTGTGGCTCGCCTGTGGATAGTCTGAACATTTGGCTGAATGTTTTTGTCTCTAGAGTTAAGTAGAAGGCATGTGAACAACACTGATGTCATGCTTCAGAATGTGATACTCTCTGACCTTAGTATTGCTCTAATTAAAGCCATACGCAACAGTCGAGTTCCGATCCTTTTTATGATGTGAAACTGAAGAAAAATACTGTGGAAGCCAAAAGAACAACCAAGAATCCCAAATTTACTAGCTGGCACATTAACAGTTCACATTCGCAGGGTATGTCTAGGTCTCTGATTGGTCTGCATTTGGAGGTTATAATCAAATTTTCATTCTAGTGAACAAGATAGTATTTTATTTGTCATCGTGTTTCCACTTGATCTTTTTTCCCTTTTCCCATCATCAGATGGACTTTGCTCTGTCTCTCTTTAGTCCAGATCTGAGCTCAGTTCACAGTTTTACCACCAACTCCTGACCTCTTTCCCAAACTGCCTATTTGCAATGCACTGCACAGCCCTGCATGACTGAACAAACTTAACCCAGGGGTCCATACAATTTCATGACATTTTGTATTGTATTTCTGCCAGATTGTTTGCACTGTATTTTATGCCTTTCAACAATAATAAAACAAATTTTTAGACTCCTAACTTCCAAGGCTATCTGTTTGTGTACTGTATGTCTAATCCTAATTCCTACTAAAGAATCTTAGTTTGTCAGGTTCAGCTATTTCAAATCTGCTCAGTCTGCCATAAATGTAGTCTACTATACGGGTCATCCACTGTGGCGACGCCTAACGGGAGCAGCCGGAAGGAGAAGAAGAATGTGAAAAACAAAAAATAATACTATTTCTATTTACTGAATGTTCTATTGTTCTTTTTCAGGTAAATCCAGTATAAACTCTACCCCGTAATACACATTTATTTGAGCTGGAAATAAAGCACAACTTGTTCTGTTTTAGTGAAATACTAAATCATGGGGTGGTGTGACGTATGTTGGCTTGACGTGCCATCATTTGATGTAACCACCACAGAGTTGATTATTTGATTACATTTATAAAACCATATGCAAGTATTCGATTACTCGTACTGTATACCACATTTTTTTAGTTTTCTATTCCTAAAACCTTATGGCGCACTGGGTAATAAAAATCTTTCTTTAAAAAGGGTCACGATCAATAATAATTTTATATACATTTTTCATGTTACGTTCTAGAAAAGAAATACTGTCCTGTTGTCACTTTCGCCTAAGAAATCTCTCAAATGTGGTGGGTGAGATAGACAGAAATTGGCAACCTGTGATCGTCCATTCGCCAGGATTGCCAGATGTTATGAAGTAACGCAGCTCTACTGTATTCTGACTGGCTTACAGATGAATATTAAAAATCATCTCCAGCTTGTGGGAATGAAGGACATGGGACAGCTGGGAATGTTTCAGTCTTGGTTTTGCTTTTATTTGCTTTTAATGCACTGGAGTGTTTCTTTGTCTCATCGGGTTCCTGGTCTGGAATTTAAGAATGTCCTAAACAAGCAGGTTTCCTGTTTCTGTTATGTTTCTTTCCCATATTATTGTAAATAAGCTATACTTTTAATATTTAAACAGTAGATCCTTTGTAGACGGTATGTAGAGGAAACTGTCCAGCTGCATGAAATCTGCTCATTATAGTCCTCTGTCAATGTTTAGACTAAAATAAAAATAGTTTTATGGAATACAGGATAATCTCCAACAGCTCTTTTGAACACCACATAAAAGTGTCATGTGATCAAAAACAGACTTCTATACACCAGTCGGATCAAAAAGAAATGTTGACCTTAATCCAACAGCAGGTTGTTTTCTTTTCACTTTATGTGGACATCTTCTTCAGTAGTGGTCCAACACCCCTAAATCTCTGAGCAGAATAAACAGCAATGAAATCTACAGCTTGGTAAATTTGCATATGCGCAATCATCGACCGCATTACATTTCCCTTTGTGTCATTTAACAGATGCTTATGTCTGATGCAGTATATATTTTGGCTCGTTTTTTCATCCTACTGAGCAGTCAAGGCTCAAGAGCCTTACTTTAGGGGTCCGTGAGGGGTTAGGGAATTAAAACTACAATTCACCTTAAGGATTATGCATATGACAAATAAAATTGGAATTATGCGTCAATTTTACAGCAAAAGAAAGTAAATAAGAATAGAGTAAAATGGGATTTAAAAAAAAAAGGTTGAACTTTAAAGAATACTTGAGTCTCTAGCGCATTGGAAAATCACTGAATGCGAACTTAAATCCTTCCACTTCCATTTCGGCTTTGCTGGGAACTTGATCAAGGGCCTTATCCTCCAACTAATCCGTTGTATAAAGAATGTAGTGCAGCTTGAGGGAGATTGTTAATGTGCTGAACACTGCTGGGTGCTGCTACATGGTAAACATTTCAGACTGGTTCATCTGTTATTCTCTTGAAACTTTGGTGCTCTTCTCTATCTGCTCACCAGTTTGGGAACCAGTCCCTTACGCTACCACTTCCTACTTCATTCACCATTTTGAAACAAAGCTTGAAATAAATATTTAAGAAATGATTATTAATTCAGGATCACAGGGATCTGTTGAATCCTATCCCCAGCGCACATAGGGTGAAAGGCAGGGGCAGATCCTGGACCAGTTCATCACAAGGCCACACATAGACAAACAAGAACACACACTCACTCCCATGGACAAAACAGAATTACCAATCAACCTAGTACCCAAAGTACCTAATGAATACCCAGGCAAACTTGAGTACAAGAACATGCAAACAGAAAGACCAGTTGCCTGCATATCGAACCCAATTCCGGTCTGCCCCAAAATTATTATTTACTCTATTTATTGTCTTCAAACATTGCTTAAAAGAGGTTTTTGTCACTTGTTGTAGTGGAGCATTTGCAGAACTGTAACTGAACGTTAGACTTTCAGTCTTATATTATACACTGTCAGTCTTCAACATGGCTGAATGGTAACTTATATTCTTCTTCTTCTTCTTTCGGCTGCTCCCGTTAGGGGTCGCCACAGCGGATCATTCTTCTCCACCCTACCCTGTCCG
>JAOTRA010000002.1:11647562-11659887 GCA_026260255.1 Pseudolaguvia tuberculata | reverse complement strand
CCCTCCCCATTTATCCGGGCTTGGGACCGGCACTAAGAATGCACTGGCTTGTGCAACCCTAATGGCTGGGTTGAATGGTAACTTATATAGTTACTTTAAAACTGTTCATGGAGTGTTTAAATACACTGTGATTCTGACTTAACGGTTTGATTTTGCTTTTGGCAGAAATATCTTATAGTCTGACACACAGAACAACGGAAATGGTTTATGAAAATGACCTTTCCAGGAGTGAGCGAAAGAACATTACAGACTGTACCAGAAACTTTACCAGAAATTCCCACAACAGCATGAAGTCTGCAATCTATATAAAGTTTATAAGACTGGTAAGAAGCCAATAAGACACACGGTGATTTTCATTTTAACCATTTGTGATTTACAGTCTGTGGTCACTTTACAACATTTTAGTAATTTAACTGTGCAAGTAACTGATTGTTGCTTGCCGCCGAATAAAACTGGCAAAGTTGGAGCAACATCAATCCCACAGCTGCTGTGTTAATGATCATTGCTTTTTTCCAGTTAATTACCAACGGGGTTTAATAAGGATTCTGTCAAGCATACACACACACACACACACACACACACACTCTCACACATTGATAATTTCTGTGGATGGGGTCCCTGTTGAGTCTGGTTCCTCTCAAGGTTTGTTCCTAATCCCACTCTGCGAAGTTTTTCCTTGCCACCATTGCCCCCCGATGCTGACAAACTGTCAGAATTATATTTCACTATGTAAAGATGCTTTGACACAATAACAATTGTACAAAAAGCGCTATAGAAATAAAAC
Organism: Pseudolaguvia tuberculata; assembly: GCA_026260255.1. Classification (NCBI taxonomy): domain Eukaryota; kingdom Metazoa; phylum Chordata; class Actinopteri; order Siluriformes; family Sisoridae; genus Pseudolaguvia; species Pseudolaguvia tuberculata. Next base: position 11,659,103 of record JAOTRA010000002.1, on the reverse strand, counting down.
TGAATTGAATTGAATTGAATTGAATTGAATTGAAGTAAACACAACATTTACACTGCATATTTTGATGGCCAATTATGATTGGGTGACTTTATCCAATTTTTTTAAAAGAACTGCTAACATCTTCCTTTAAAACCAACCTGTATCCGATATCTGCATGAAATGTATTGTTTATTTTAATGTGTGTTTCTATATTCTGTTTTTATATATCAACCTAATGTACATGTTTTTGGACAGTGGGAGGAACCTGAAGAAAACACACTCAGTCGTGGAGAGAACATGCATACACCACACAAAAAGACCCGTGTCCGGGAATCGAACCCAGCACCTACTTATCGTGAGGCGATCATGCTAACGACTACGCCGTCGCACCGCCCTTATTATTGATTTGTTCATTTACAATATATGCATCTTAGTTGGGACAGTGGTGGCTCAATGGTTAAGGCGCTGAGTTGTTGATCGGTAGACCAGGAGACCTGGGTTCAAGCCCTACCACTGCCAAGGAAAAACCTGGGCTCAAGTCTGCCACTGTTGGGTCATTGAGCAAGACCCTTAACCCTTCCTGCTCCAGGGGGCACTCTGACCCCCAACTTACTAAGATGGGGATATGCAAAGAAAAACATTTCACTGTATGTTGTACTTTATAATCGTGTTTGTGACAAAATTTGAATAAAATTTAACATGATTGTGTTTTATTCAAATAGTTGAGAACTAAACAGAAAACATAGCCTCACTCAATGTAGTAATGTTAGCCATAGTTTCCACAACCTGATCATGAACATATCTTTTTTTTTTTTTCCATCACCTGGTGACTTATGCATTGCCTTTCCTTCCCGCTGATTCACTCAGACAAATAGGATCACTTACACTAATAAGAGTGGTCAAGTAAGGCGCAAGAGAAGAGTGCTCTTAAGAAAAAAAAGGAAAAGAAAATCACCACAGTGTGCTTGTCTAAGGAATGCCCATCTGGCTTGTGTTTCAGAGTCGAGTTCCAGTCAGCTCAGGTTATGCCAATAATATCTGCTCTGCATAAGTGGAGAGTTTTGAAAACACAATACAATATTTACTGAAGCAAATAACCTCAAAAGTTTGCATGTTCTCCCCGCGCTTGTGTGGGTTTCTTCCGGGTACTCCAGTTCCCTCCCACAGTCCAAAAACATCTATACTGGGTCGATTGGTGATTGTAAATTGTCCATAGGAGTGAATGTGTGTGTGAGTGATTGTTTGTCTATGTGTTGCCCTGAGATGGACTAGCGACCTGTCCAAAGTGTACCCCTGCCTCTCGCCCTATGTGTAATGGGATAGGCTCCAGCAAACCTCTATGACCCCGAATTAGGGAATAAGCAGTTAAGAAGATGAATGAATGAATGAATGAATGTATGAATGAATGAATGAATGAAAAACAAAATTGGTAATTATTGTATAATATTATAAACCTTTTATAAAACACTTTTTTAATCACTTTGAGTTGTAGAAGAAATCACGTTTCTTTTTTGCATGTGTGTGTTTGCCCAATTTTTTACAAGCCCCTCAGTTATTTTGGGCTTGGGCCCTCCTCAGCCCTAATAGTTTTTTTGTTTTTTTTTTACCAAGTTTAAGTATCATTATTGGATTTGAGCTGAAATCACAACCAGCTGTCACATGCTTTTCTACTGATTGTTTAACTTTCAACCAGTACATCATTTAGACATTGTACCACAAAATATTTACCACTTACAGAATTTTTTTAGGCTGACTGATCGTATACTGAAACTGTACACAGACACCGATTATCTCTCCATGTGGCCAAAATCATAAGGATTCCAAAAGGTTGTTTCCAGTGCTGTTATAACAACCTACAATCTTTTTTGGAAAGACTGTCCACTTATATTCCAGTAATAGTGAGCTTTTGCTTTAAGGTCAAATGAGATGTTGTGGTGTGCAATCAGTGTTCCAGTTCATCTCAGGCATGTTCAGTGAGGTCAAGGTCCGAGCTCTAGATACTAAAGTTTGCATTGTACGCTTATATATTTTGGTGAAGAATCACATAAGGTGGCCTGGTTTCCACATAGAAAGTCATTCTAAATGTAAAGCTTATTCCACAGTTTTGGAAATATTTTTCACATTATACACCACAAATCGATTATTATTTTTCCAAGAATATTTCCAACTACAAGCCAAACTAGCCAATCACCACTATACATTTACTATACACTCATTAAAAGCTTACTTTGCTGAAATAATCTACTTTGCATGATACCAAACTGCATGAGCTAATCCCGGTTAGGGCTGCAGTGTGTGTACCAAGTATTGATTTCCAGATGCCATCTAGTGGTGAAGTGTCACAAATACAAATCAGTTTTTTAAAGAGAAATATAAAAAAGGATTTACAGAAAATGTCAGACTCACCCACACCCATGAGCACGTCATTTGCTCGTTCCCGCGAAAGGGTACAATTATCTGCCCCGCCTACTTCTGCTTTTTCATACACACTCAACAAGGATGTTAAAAAGAATTTATGTGTTTATGTGATGTTTGAAACCAACCTTCTTCTTCTCCCCCCGTTAGGGGTCGCCACAGCGAACTGCTCTTCTCTACACTACCCTGTCCTCTATATCTGCCTCTTTCACCCCAGCTACCTGCATATCTTCCCTCACCACATCCATAAACCTCCTCTTTGGTCTTCCTCTTTTCCTCCTACCTCCTATTCCTCCTATAATGATTGAATGAATCTATATATTGGTAGTAGGATGCTGAGGATGGAGAAAAAGAGCAAGACCAAGGAGGAGGTAAATGGATGTGGTGAGGGAAGACATGCAAGTAGTTGGGGAGAAGAAGAGAAAGAAGAAGAAGATTGAATTATTCACATTTCTATGATGAATTGGTGACCTGTCCATTGTGTAACCCTTGGCTTTCACCCTATGGTAAGGTATAAGCAGGTTAAAACGTCAATGATGAATGAATTGCACCTGTAAGTTATTATAAACACCTTATACACACTTTAAATATCTTTTTGGCACACAATTTTCTTGTCCAAGGTGCACGTGTAGTATTTACTCTTCCTACTGTCTCTCTCCCACTGTCCTGCAAAGGACTCATAATGGGTGGGAAACAACATCCCCTAAAGGTAGGTACAGGAGGTGGCATGGACACGTCCCCTATATAGATATATAGATATGCAGTTTATTCTATATTACGTATTGTAATTGTCAGAAGATGGTAGCCTAGTGTTTAAGGTGTTAAACTGTTAACCAGAGGATTGTGAGTTTGATTCCCCGTTTTTTTAAATAAATGCATATTAAAGCATAAAATCTATCACAGATATCTGTGGTTTCATATATGTGCCTTTAATCCAGTGTTTGTGCCTTTAACCCAGAGTCTGTGCCTTTAACCCAGTGTCTGTGGTTTTAATCCAGTGCCTGTGCTTTTAACCCAGAGTCTGTGCCTTTAACCCAGTGTCTGTGGTTTTGATCCAGTGCCTGTGCTTTTAACCCAGTGTTTGTGCCTTTAACCCAGTGTCTGTGCCTTTAACCCAGTGTCTGTGGTTTTAATCCAGTCCCTGTGCTTTTAACCCAGTGTTTGTGCCTTTAACCCAGTGTCTGTGGTTTTAATCCAGTGCCTGTGCCTTTAACCCAGTGTCTGTGCCTTTAACCCAGTGTTTGTGCCTTTAACCCAGTGTCTGTGCCTTTAACCCAGTGTTTGTGCCTTTAACCCAGTGCCTGTGCCTTTAACCCAGTGTCTGTGCCTTTAACCCAGTGTCTGTGCCTTTAACCCAGTGTCTGTGCCTTTAACCCAGTGTCTGTGCCTTTAACCCAGTGCCTGTGCCTTTAACCCAGTGTTTGTGCCTTTAACCCAGTGCCTGTGCCTTTAACCCAGTGTCTGTGCCTTTAACCCAGTGTCTGTGCCTTTAACCCAGTGTTTGTGCCTTTAACCCAATGTTTGTGCCTTTAACCCAGTGTCTGTGCTTTTAACCCAGTGTCTGTGCCTTTAACCCAGTGTTTGTGCCTTTAACCCAGTGTTTGTGCCTTTAACCCAGTGTTTGTGCCTTTAACCCAGTGTCTGTGCCTTTACCTGACCTGATTATTTTTAGTTCCACCTATTTAGCAGCTCAAAATCTTAACAAGAACATTCCGTAAAGTTCGATGAACTATAGAATTCGATGGTTTTAGTGCAGAGACCTCATCACAACATTTGCATTACATGTTTTTATGTTTAGTAGTTCCTCATTGACAACATAATGTATTTTACATCCCATTTACATTTCAGGTATTTGGCAGACGTTTGTAGCCATAGTAACTTAGGTTAATACTGTTTTCACAGAAAAGAAAGTATTGTCACATCCAATGTTTGCATTTTAACAACTTTTCTGTCACTGTGAAAAGACTCAACTCATAAAGGTCACAAAATTGCTTGTGTTTCCCTCTATATACAAATCTTCTGTGGACAAAACGGTACAGTAGCTGATTATTATTTAGTTTTTGGTCTTTGGAATATTTTTTATGCCACCCAACAGATAAGTTCAATATAAAATGGATTTTAACCAACTAAAGAAAATGGACTTAAATTTACTCGAATGTTACAGATACTTATGTTATTGTTGAAGATGTTTTTTTATGTTGGTTAGGTAGCTAGAAGTAGATTGTATGGAGTGTTTGGGTGTGGAATATATAATTAGGGATAATTGATCACAAAGCAAAGAAACAAGAAGTTATTTCATAAAGACAAACAATCCCACAGAACAAGTTGCTAAATTGTACATAACACTGTGTATAACTTGTCTATAGAATTATTGTTATTATTGTGATAATAGTGGAAAATATGTATAACTGTGTTTATAAGTTTTTAATTAATGCAGTTCATCTGAAAATGTAAAGTATGAGGTAAATGCAAATGTTGTTAGGAGAACTAGCAGGCTGTTTACTGACACTGGAGTCTAATTTTATTAGGAAAAAAACAGCTGTCCAAAAAAAGGGTTCATAATAAATTAATCAAACTAAAGCACAAAAAGGAACCATTTAAGGAACTAAAAATAGGCATTTGACATATTTAGACTTAAATATTCATGATGCATTATAAATGTTGAAATCCTTAATTCAGGTTTTGTGTCATGTTGTATAACTACATACAGGGAAATAGACACAGGTTATCTTCTGATCGGAATAAGGAAACTTTATATACAAACTTTCAATTGAGGGGTGTCATGGTGGTGTATTGGTTAGCATGGCCGCCTTACTGCAAGAAGGTTCTGGGTTTGATTCCCGAGCATAGGGTCTTTCTCTGCAGAGTTTGCATGGGCTGTCCTCCCCCGCAATCCAATTAGTGATTTTAAACTGCCCAGTGTGAGTGAATGCGAGCGTGTCTGGTTGTTCGTCTGTGTATATGGCCCTGTGACGGACTGCTAACTGTGATGGACTTCCAGGTTGTACCCCTGCCTTTACTCCTTTGTTTGCTGGGATAGACTCCAGGAAACTTTCTTGACCCCGAATTAAGAAATAATCAGGTTATAAGATGAATGAATGAATTAATGAACTTTCATTTGTTTACTTGAAAGGCGCAAAGTTTCAGAAAATCTGTAAAAAAAAAAATTAAGTTACGTACAAAAATTTAAAAAGTAGGTTTTAATTTTTTAGGAACATAAATCTCTTTCACTGATTGTTTGCAATGTGTCTCATGTCATTATGTCTTTAGCAAGTTGATGTGTATGCGCATTAAAACCTTTTTAAAAAGTAAGCTTAAATGTGACTCCTGGTGATATTGATTAGTTTGATGTTCTTGTTCTATTTTACTGAAGCTGACAGTCTGTATAATTTGTATGAATGTGTATTTGCACTAAAATAGCTGTTTTTCTGGCTTATAAGTTATTGTTGCTGATTGTGTTGGAAACTGCATGCCATCTTGTCCGGCGATTGATGTGGATATTTGGATATCTTTATCTTGTATTTAACAGCTTTATGGTTTCTCCTGGTAGAACAAGCAAGTTTGCTAATCCGCCTAATGTACATGTTTTTGGGCAGTGGGAGGAAAATGGAGTACCCTGGGGAAACCCACGCTAGCTCGGGGAGAACATGCAAACTCCGCACAGAAAGACCCCAGACCCAGGAATCGAACCCAGGACCTTCTTGTTGTGAGCTAACCACTATGCCACCGTGCCTTCCCTTATATTACCAGAGATAAGATAAGCAAACCAGGAATCCCTTTGAATAATGTCAGATTTTATGATGGTGACTTGCCAGGTAAAGCATTAATAAAGGTTTCTATTAATGAAGAAGAAACGTCTGAAAGTTCTGTTACCTGCTGCCACTCACATTGTAAAGGATGAGGGATTTTCAAGGTGTGCTACTGTGATGGACTTGTGTGCAGAAGTGTACAATTCTGAAGTTTGCTGAGAGGATCGTCTGGAGGAGAAGTATTTCTTCCCTAAACACCATAGATCAATTACAATCTGGCTGAAATGGCTCCTGAACTTGACCCCGATAAAAGCGTAAAGGATGGGATTGAGGCAACAGTGGAGATATGCTATACTTCTAGTCACAGATAAAGCCAAGTGGATGTTCTGTTCGGCGTTGCAGTCTCTCTCGTGGAACAGCCGGGCCGTGTGGATCAGGAGTACGACGTTATAGGGCAAATGGCAGATGATGAACATCAGAACTACAGCGAGAATAACACGCAGCGCTTTGTGCCTTTGGTAGTTTTTTGCTCTGAGTAGAGTGTAAATGATGCTGCAGTAGCAGAAGCCCATCACCAGAAGAGGGATGAAGAAGCCCACGGATACCTGTAGGCTGGGTAGGAGGATTTTCATCATCTGCGCTTTGCCGTTTGTCTCAAACATCAAGCTACAGTCGATTTCTATCGTTTCATTAACATACTCCTGTTCTAGATTGGAGTATAGAAACGTTGGTAGCGATAACAGAACAGCAAACAGCCAGATAATTATGCAGATTAGACGACTGAATATCTGAGCTCTAGAGTGAATTCCGTACGAGCACCTTGCTTTAACGATAGCAACGTAACGGTCTCCGCTGATGCAGGCTAACAAAAGCAAACTGCTATACAAGTTTATGCTGTAGCTTCCTCGTAAAAGTTTACAAGCCCAAGTGCCCATGCCCCAGTTATACTGCTCATTATATATGATGAGTGGCAATGCAAGGACAAATAAGAGGTCTGCCACTGCAACATTCACCAGGTAGATATCTGTCATGGTCTTGGCTTTTTTATAAAAAGTGTACGTGATAAGGACCAGAATATTGCCCAGAAGTCCCAGCGCACAAATCAGGGAGTAAATCTGGTATGTCACCTCATGTTTATAGTTGCTTTTAATTTCACACAATCCTCCAACATCTGGGTCATCGGTATACTCATAATCATATGTCCCTGTAGACAGCCTGTAAAAATAAAAACATTGAAACAGTTATTTTTCAAGTGAATAGAGATATGTAGAAATATTTAAAGTGGTAGCACAGTGGTTAAGGTGTCAAACTTCTAATTAGAAGATCTAGGTTCAATTCTCAGTGCCACCAAGTTGCCCCTGTTGAGGCCCTTAATCCCCAATTGCACAATTGTATATAAGAGATAATTGTTAGCCAATACAGATAAAGGCGTCTACCAAATGCTAGAAATGTTAGAAAAAGTCTTCAGTGGCGAGTGACGTATACTATACTACCGAAGTTTGTGGTCACCTGAGCATAACAAACAACCACATATTCCAAATGTATAACCATTTTGCTATTTGATGTATTTCTTCTAGTCTCTTTTCCAGTTTGAAGCTTGAATACTGAGATCACACACTAATGATAGGAAAGGAGGTCTGGAGTGCAGTTGGCATTCCAGTTCATCCCAAAGGTGTTTAGTAGTGGTAATATCAGGACTTTGTTCTGAACACATTTTGTTTCACACTAATAATAACCCAGCATGTAATAATGGAGATCAGGGGTTGGAACAGTGTTGAAGTTTCATAGATTCAGTGAAGGAATAATGTAAAGCTACAAAAACATTCTAGACCAACTGTGGGTCACGGGGGTTTGCTAGAGCCTACCCCAGAGCACATAGGGCGAGAGGCAATCGCAAGTTCATCGCAAGGCACACATAGACAAACAACCACTCACATTCACTACTATGGGGAGTTTAGAACCGGTTAGCACGGTCGCCTCACACTAGAATGTCTCGAGTTCGATTCCCGGGCCGAGGATCTTTCTGTGTTTGCATGTTCTCACCGTGCTTACGTGGGTTTGTAATGTTACTTCAGCTTACTGGAATTTTTTAGTACATTTGTGAACAGGAACCCTTTTCATGCTGTTGAAGTTCATGAATTGTTATTGTTTGATGTTGTGCTGATATCTCTGCAGTACAGAAAACAACAAACGCAACTACAAACATGTCTGTGAAAAAACAACCATGCCTAAACCTGTGATGTGTTTTCTTATCAGATGTTTAATGTATGATGTTATCCTTACACTCTAATACAGGCTAAGTTCTGTAGATAGCACACAGCATGCAAATTTGTAAGAGCACAGAATCAGCCATGGTACAGTACCGCTAAAGCAGAGAGGGATTTATTAACAGCCAAGTGGCAGCTCGGTAGTAGCGGGGCTTAAACTCTCATCCTCCGAAAGACTGTCCTTAGTATTTTAGCTCCACTTCTGGTTTGATTGAGGTAGGATGACCTGCTGAATGGCAGCTGACATCCAAGAAAAAAAATTTTTTGTTGTAGTTGGGCACTTCCTAGTTTTATTGTTGGTTTTATAATAATAAAGAATATATATTTTTGCACTGTTTCTCTACCCTCACTTTGTCGCATGATTGCTTTCAATTGGTAAAGCTTATCTGTATTTATGAGAAATATTTATCTGCCCCCCCACAAAGGTTAAGATGGATTAAATGAATGGTCATTGACCTACGTATTGGCATAGGGCATGTTTTCACCATGTACGGTGTTCTTAATTGGATCTAAGATTCCTGATCCTGACTGAACACATTTACCTTTACATTTACGGCATTTGGCAGTCATCATTTTATATTCTTTTATACAACCGAGCAATTGGCAGTTAAGGGCCTTGCTCAAAGGCCCAGCAGTGGTAACTTAGTCATGCTGGGACTCAAACCCCAATCATCCAATTAGCAGTTCAACACCTTAACCTCTGAACTACCACTTCCCCTTTGAATTTTTACGATTACCTAACACTGCACTCCAGACACTCCCACAGCCACAAAACCACAGCCACAAAACCACAGCCAAAGTGAAACTTAGCTTTGGACTTAGGGACACATTTAATAAAAATATATTATACTATTTGTTTTACAGTAATTAAACTTGAATTAGCTAAAGTAGCTGAAAACTTTAGGAGAGTAATTTATGACCTTTACTTGAGACTGTTGTTCCTGAATGAGCTCAGCTCTGCATTTACTGATATGCAGAGCAACAGATACTTACAGCTATTTTACTAGCATAAAATTTATCGCAGCTTTAACCAATCAGAATTACTGAGTGGAGAAGGCAAGAATTTTTTCAGACACTTGACTTTCATTCATTCATCCATTCATAAATCTTCTAACCCACTTATATCCCTAATTCAGGGTCATGGGGCTATGCCAGAGCACATAGTGTGAAAGGCAGTCGTTATACCCTGGACAGGTTGCCAGTCCATAGCAGGACCACTCATATAGTCAAATAATCACACACATTTACTCCTTTGAGAAATTTAAAATCACCAATCAACTTAATGGACCTGTTTTGGACTGTATGCAAAGGGATATTTAGGTTACAAATATGACAACATATATGTATCTGAAAAAAGAAAACCTAAAAGACACAGTAAGTAGTCCTTTTTTATTAATGCAAGGAATGCAAAAGGTGGTGATCAGATAATAATAATACAAATTTCTGGGGCCCTAAATTTGTCCAACCCCCCTTATAGCAGCCCACCTTTTACGTAGTTGCATCACTAGTGATAATATTACAATAAAGCCTTGTATACAGTATATCATTGTTAAAAAAAATTGTTACAATATTTATCAGTAAATCTTCTTGCATCATAAATATTTTGAGGTTGAAGTCATGCGGTCACAGAAATGTCTATGCAAAAAATATGATTATATCAGTTTTACATCAAGATAGCTGTCACTTTTCATCTATTTCAGAAAAATAATAAATTGAGTACTAGAATGTCTATATGTTTATGTTGCTACTGCATGCATGTATGTATTATATTTGTTATACTACATTTATTATTTATACTCTGAAAGCTGTCATCCTTATTTAACCCTTATCTTTTAATCTGGACAAAAACACCAAAATGCACATATACCCTGTTCACAGAGGACCTTACAAAGTAAATATTGAAATAATAGCTTACTGTACCCTTCTGTTGTCATCATTGTCTTCTCATCCATCTCGTCCTCTAAAAAAGTGCTGTTTTGAATCATGCTATAGGTTGTGTGACACTGCTGAAATGTTATTTTGGATACTTTGTGATAAATTACATCACCTCTCTCTCTCTCTCTCTCTCTCTCTCTCTCTCTCTCTCTCTCTCTCTCTCTCTCTCTCTCTTGTTCAAACTTCCTACTTGTGCTGACAGAGTCCCTGCAGCCACCCACAATGTGCTGCCTTTTATGCAAGGCAGGACTGACAACTAAATGCAGCAATGACAACAAACCTTTGTGAACAAATCGACAAGTTGGTTCTTACTAGAACATCTTGTCATTGTAGTCTGGGATTCATTAGAAAAAAAAAACTTGTGTCAGTGTTTTAAGAAGAAAGAGATCAGCCTTCAAAAATCCCCTATAGAATGAAAGGAAAAAACTTTGCTTCTAATTTTTACAGTTCTGAGTTCCTGTCAGCCTCTGTGGTTCCTCCTATCAGGAAAAATGACTTGTGCAATCTCACCTGTTGCTTTTTTTATTAATTTATTTGTTTACTTGTAGTGTCACTTGCATAATGGAACAATAAGTAAGCTTTAAGGTTTAATAGTTGTTTTGTGTTGCACATGCAGAGTTACAGGATTTCTTATAGTGTACTATTTATTTATACTGAAAAAGTAGTAAAAAGAATTTTTTTAAATACTCAGGTAGGGTCAGTGGTGGCTCAATAGTTAAGGTGCTGATTTATTAATTGGAAGACCAGGAAAACCTGGGTTCAAGCCCCACCACTGCCAAGGAAGACCTGGGCTCAAGTCTGCCACTTACTAAGATGGGATATGTGAAAATCTAGAATTTCCTTCATGGGGAAAAAACAAAGTATATAAAGTACCATAGCAAAAGTATTTCGCTTCTTTCCTCCAGTGCGCTAGGAGTACTGGACCCTTGAAAACAGTACATTATTTACAGAAGTACCCTAATACGTATTTTAAAAAAATGACAATATATTCCAGTCATACAACACTGCCTACTTTTGGCTGCAGTAAATAATATTTATTTATTTATTCATGTTCTAACTCGCTTAATTTCCTAATTTGGGGTCACAGGGTTCTGCTAGAGCCTGTCCCATAACTCACACAATCACAAACACACACACACACACACACACACACACACACACACACACACACACACACACACACACACACACACACA
>JAOTRA010000002.1:11627056-11647462 GCA_026260255.1 Pseudolaguvia tuberculata | reverse complement strand
ATATACTTTTGGTGGTTAATGTTCTGATGTTTTGAAAGTCTGACAAAAAGATTTTTGACCACTCAGGACCTAATTTTGACTCGGGTGAGGATAGCTGTCATCATGAAATGGAGAAAAGAAGAAAAAACCAAGAGCTCAGTTTCCACAACACAAGGTTGCACGGAACATTGTGAAGTAGCACCTGAAACAAGAGCCTGCTAGATTGAGTGTCTCAGCTAACGATAATTGCGATACAGGTGCCTGAATTTTCCCAAAGACAAACACAAGGAGGCTGGACGGATGCGTCTGAGGAATGGAATACCCTATTGGAAAAGACTCTGACTTACCCAGAAGAAAAAGCACCAGATTTTGAATATATGTGTCTTAATAAGGCACGACAAACCAGGGATTTAATTGGATGAATACTAAATATTAAAAAATGTTAACTTGGACAAAATATGTTTAAGTTTGAGTTATTTCATTTGGCAGTTATAGAAATTACTTACCTTTCTGCGTAAGAGTCCAGCCTGGAAAGGTCATCAGACACACTAAGCAACATATCCAACGTGCCTACCTGGTACAAACATAGACTGTTTAGTTGTGTACTCCATATAAGCAGCTTTACAGTGATCTCTCTGTGAACAGTGAGGATCAGAATGACAACATTCAGTTACTTGGCATATTCAGTGTTAATGGTTCGAAAAAAGAAAAAGTGTGTTTTCTTCTTTCCCCAGTCTTCTGTCATTTAGAAATTAAATTAAAGCGAATCATGAGCTTTATAGTATTGTTGGGATAGATTGTAAAGCCACACATCTTCGCCTTAATCAATTGTCTGTACAAATCAATAAAATCTAACCGCAAGTTTGTTTGTTTCTTAAAAAAAAAGAAAGAAATGTGAGTTTGGCAACCTAACACTTTTAACCTCCATAATACATTATGTACACATGACCCTGATCTGTCTTGCTGCATGCCTTCTATGTGTACTTATGTGAGCACTCAAATAATTATAGAAAAATTATCTCCTTGTTCTCAGAAGGAAAGTTCCAGATTTACCTTCAGCTCTGGAATGGGAAATCTGAAGTAGCTTCCGAGGCTGGCTTTGACCGTGGCTCTTTTAAGCTTCTCCAAAGATTGACAACTTGCTTTGTCCATTGGAACGGAAATCAGCCAGAACTCAGCCATGCCTTCCTCGCCCACTTACCAAACGTGGGACTTCTTCACACTTTAAAAGCTGTGATAAGAGAAGTTCATTACAGCACTTGGAAGTCATTTGCGTTGTAGGCATTACTAAGAAAGTTGTCAGCTGTACAAAGGCATCGTAAGATTATATTTCACCTCTGATTTCAAATGACTTCACTGTCTGGAAGGCTTGTGTTTCCAAGACTGGAAAAAATTATATCCTAGCAAATGTAATTAACTCTCAGTCAGCCAATAACATTTTTTTTCCCTGCTTAACAGCGGATATAGCACATTACTTACAATATCTAAGTATAGTTAGCATTGACTTTTCTTTGGTAAAAAATATAAAAACGTTTTTATCTAACTTAGCTAAACATAGAAATGTTCAAGCAACAGCTGGTTTATGTTTTTGTTAATACCAACATATCAACATATTGGTGTTCTTTGAATATTCTGTATTAGTTTTCTTCAACCCAATAAATAACTAGCAGACAGATTACAAATTTACAACTAAATGAAATAAATGTCCTGTCTTAAAGAAGGGATTAGTGTAATGATCTTAACACATTGAATAGCACGGTATAGTTTATAATAAACAATACGGTTAATAAGTTCAGCAGGTAGTTTAAATAAAAAATTCATGATTCATTTAAGGCTGAAAATTTCCATGACATCCATTCATCCATTCATGACATTTACTCAAATTATTCCACAGATATTAAGAAGATTGCATGTCAGTTTTCCTAACATACATTTTTACATCTAGTATTAGTTATAAAAAAAAGCTACCATAAACAATTTGTAAACCAGAAATTCAATCACACATAATGCAAAGAAGTGTAGATGAGAAATAAATATCTGTACCTTAAAATAAAGGTGTCCATTGTAAGGTGTGATCCATATGGAGGTTTAATACGTTTGTGTTCTGTCCATGACCGGCTGTGCTCATGTAGAGCAGCACCTCTTTCACATCACTGCATCGGAGAATACTCTCACCTGTCACACACACTCAACACTGTCATCACTAGGTTAGACCAGGTAGGATCGGCTGACGTCATTTCTTATTGATGACAAAACACTCCAGCCACTATGATTCGCCTTACCACGTGTTTTCCTCATTTCAATTATGTATTTGTTTGTTTAACAGCAGATTCCATATGAAAAGGTTTTTAAAATTTTATTTAATGTCACTACACAATCTTACTACACTTACAGTCAAAGCCAGTCCAAGGCTATAGCGTACTAGGTGGCTACTTATGGCCCAGTGACCACCAGGGGGCCTGCGCTATTCTATTTATTCAGATTTTTTCCTATAACAGGGGCCTTTCTTTTTTCTGGGTACTCTGGGGAAAAACATTAGGTTGTGATTCTAAATTGCCCATGATTCAATAATCAACCTAATGGGAACTAATAGCCTAGTGGTCAAGGTGTTGGACTAATACTAGGAAGACCGAGGTTCGATTCCCACCTCCACCAAGCAATTACTGTGGACCCTTAAGCAAGGCCCTAAATCCGGTTTTAAAAAAGAGACCAAATGTATGTTGCTCTGGATAAGAGCATCTGCCAAATGCCAAACTGTAACTATAATGGAGTGAGTGTGTGTGGTTGTTTGTCTATGTGGCCCAGTGATGGACTCTCTATGGTGTACTGCTCCCTATGCGTATTGGAAAAGGCTCCATGTCATGTTTACCACAAATGCATTGTTTATTATTGGTACTTTTCAGCAGGCCCAGTCAATTTTATATCAAACTTATTATTACATAATATTCTAACATTTCAAGTCTCCAGAGTCTCACAGTTGGTCTAAATCTACAAGCCCATTGTGATGACAGGTAATAAAATGAAGTGTTAAACATAATGTATATAAATGTTACAAACAGTACTCGATATAACTGAAAATATGTGCCTAATATTCATTAGGTATCATAATAAAACACATCTAATGGAATTAAAATGTGTTTTCTTCACACCATACAACCTTCTTCTATATTCAACTAATATTGAACATTCTAACGTTATATTGTTGTTTTTTTGTAACTAAAATTAAAATGAGCTAATTATATGTTGATACAAATTTTACAGATACAACAGTGTAGGAACCAATGCTTTGCATAGTAATGTTTCCACACGGACGTTATTTGGTGAACAGCTTATTTCTTGCTGTTGGCCCAACGTGGGTCTGTAGTAGAAAAACTTTACTTGTATAAAAAACAATTTTTAATGTTAGAAATATCATTTGATCGCTTTAAAAATGCAAGTATCCAGTGTAAATAATATAAAAATATATAATCTGAGTCATGGCAAGTCTCTTCCAGAGGTAAGATATCTAACGATATTTTTAAAGCGTTTATTAACCTATAAGTCTGTATACTTACGTAAATGTGATTTAACGATATGTGAGTTAAGGATCAATAATCAATAAACGTCATAAGTGCTGTATACAATTATTTTCTATTTCAATATAATAACGCTAGTTGTGGAATTATGCTGAAGTCTACTGCTATATTGGTGTGGATGCTAATTTTATTGCTAATTTTACTTGCTACAGTGGCTGTCGGACAGAAAGAAGAGAGCTTTACAGAAGAGAGACACAGGTATTATTTAATGGTTTTTGTTTTTTTATTTATTTATTTATTTTTAGTTTTTTTTTTACTGTCACTCTGTATAACTGCTTTCTGTATTCATTTGATTTTGGAACCTGTGTCACCATCACAGACATCCAGAAGAGGATTGAACTTATTCAGGATTTTGAGATGCCCACTGTGTGCACCTCTATTAAAGTGTCACGTGACGGACAGTATATTTTAGCTGCAGGTTTGTTCAAGAGTCACATAAATTACTATAGTATAGTAAACTACTGAATATTTACTTCCATGTCTCATGGTTGGTTTTATATATACACAATGTTACAGGCACATATAAACCAAGGATCCGGTGCTATGACACTTATCAGCTCTCTCTGAAGTTTGAACGCTGTCTAGATTCTGAAGGTGTGTTTTTATTATTATACAAACACTCACAATGTTGTACATATATACACAAATACACATTTTCTTTTCACCATTTTAGTTTAGTTTCATATGTTTGTGGACCCTGATGTGTTTTCATAGACTTTTTGCTAATGATTATGGACAGTAGTACAGTAGTAGTGATGCAGCAAACTTTGCTAGCTCTCAGAGACCAGCAGCAGTAAGAAATCTATTAAATAAATATAATAATCACAAAATCTATAGAATATGTACTGTATATAGGCGGCGCAGTGACGTAGTGGATAGCACAGCTCCTCACAACTAGAAGGTCCCGGGTTCGAATCCCGAGTCGGGATCTTTCTGTGCGAAGTTCGCACGTTCTCCCTGCGCTTGCGTGGGTTTCCTCCAGGTACTCAGGTTTCCTCCCACAGTCCAAGAACATGCAGATTAGGTGGATTGGTGATTGTAAATTGTCCATAGGATTGAATGTGTGAATAGGTTGTTTGCTTATGTGTTGCCCTGAGATGGACTGGCAACCCGTGCAGGGTGTACCCCCGCAGCAAACCCCTGTGACCCCGGATTCGGGAATAAGCGGGTAAGAAGATGAATGAATGTACTGTATATAATTTGGGCTGTAGGATATTTAGTGATCATATATGAAAACAATTTCCGTAAAAGGTTTGAACAGCTCTTGGAACAATTGTGGTGATTTTGTAAGGGAGTGGCATCTTCATAGTACACAAATTATAAGCATAAATAAATAAAATCGAACAGTGATCTAGGCATGTGCAAAGGAGGGAAATGCAGAATATTGGTAGAAGAATGCTGAGGATGAAGGTGCTGGGCAGGAGGAAAAGTGGAAGCCCAAGGAGTAGGTTTATGGATCTGGTGAGGGAAGGCATGTAGGTTGTTGGAGTGAAAGAGGAAGATGTAGAGAACAGGGTAGTGTGAAGAAGATTGATCCCTAACGAGAACAGCCGAAAGGAAAATAATAAGAGTGATGTAAATGAAATAATCATGTGACATGTGATTTTTATAGAGATTCAGAAATTGAATCATTAAATGTAAAATCACATTGTATTTTTCTTGCTTGAATAGTTTATACAGTAACGGGTATAGAACGATGTAGGAATGATAAATTGTCACTCTACTGTTATCATTTGCAGATATAATCATCACTTAATATTGAACATCCTGTAATGTGTTGCAGATGCACACATTGCTATGTTGCCGCTGAAATTATTGTGCAGCCACAGTCTTAATTAAAAGAATTATTATTTCCCCAATATAGGAAATAATATAACAGCAATTAAGCCAAAGTACAGATTAAATGTTCATTCAGAATGAGAGGCAGTGGTACACCCTGGACAGGTCACCAGTCCATTGCAGGGCACACTTAGAGGAACAACCACTCACATTCACTCCTATGGCCAATTTAGACTCACCAATCAACCTAATGTACATGTTTTTGGAGTGTGGGAGGAAACTGAAGTACCTGGAGTAAGCCCACGCAAGCGCGGGGAGAACATGCACACTCTGCACAGTCCGGTAATCAAACCCGGGTCGGGATCACTACATTCTCATTCATCAATCCTAGAAATGCATGTACTTAGCATTTTATTAGGTTTCACTCATATCATCCATCCCTGTGTACATCATAAATGAGTGGATCATGCTTGGTCATGTCGTTACTTCATTATGTGTATCGTTGTACAAAAGTTTTGTTCTATTTTCTTAGTGGTGGCCTTTGAAATCCTCTCTGATGACTACTCTAAGGTAATATATATATATATATATATATATATATATAATTAGTGTGTGTGTATGTATTATCAGGTTAATAAAAAGCATGACATGTTTTCCTGGGTGTTTCTTTAGCTAGTGTTTCTGCATATTGATCGCTACGTAGAGTTTCATTCCCAGCACGGTCACTACTACAAGACTCGCATCCCCAAATTTGGCCGGGATTTCTCCTATCACTACCCATCCTGTGACTTGTACTTTGTAGGAGCCAGGTAAAAGCTTGCGATTATTTATACTACTCTAATACTAAAGTGACAGAGGTTTTAGACACACAAATTGATTAAGAAATGATAAGAAGTCTTCATTAATCCTGAGGGAAATTGTATCTCCAGTGGCTGCATATTCAACGGTACTTAAAACGGATAAGAAGGCATTTAAAAATAAATTACAATGTACTATATGGTCAAAAAAAGAGATATAAATACAGTAAAAAAAAAATAGAGGAAATACTAAACAAAGCTACTGACTGTACAGAAAGGTGCATAGTTGGCTCTTGGTGCACACATGAAATATATTGC
Organism: Pseudolaguvia tuberculata; assembly: GCA_026260255.1. Classification (NCBI taxonomy): domain Eukaryota; kingdom Metazoa; phylum Chordata; class Actinopteri; order Siluriformes; family Sisoridae; genus Pseudolaguvia; species Pseudolaguvia tuberculata. Next base: position 11,641,014 of record JAOTRA010000002.1, on the reverse strand, counting down.
ACATGATTTGCACAGAAATGATTTGCATATTGCATAATCAGTGGTTTGTGAGTGTTCTTGTAACTGTGATATAAATAATATTGCACAATGTGTTTTAATGATAACAGCAGGTACAGAGCACATCTTTACTGTAAAGAGAGCAGAACTCAAACTATAACAAAGTTTTTATTTAACATTCTATTCCAGCTACTTCCTATTATACCACCCACTCTTCTAGGATTGTTTCCACTAGATTTGGGAGTGTGGCTGTATAGCCAAAGTAAAGCTCAGGATTAAACTACATGTATCTGGGTGCTTCCTACGGTTTTCGCCATTATGTAAAAATTTCTTTTACCACAACCCAGGTGGTGTCTTTTTGCAGATCTTTTAAAAAGACATAGGAAAGCTAAAACAGTAAACTAACAGGAAGAGGCTTAAGGCACAGATTTCATATACATTCATTCATCTTCTTACCTGTTTATTCCCTAATTCAAGGTTATGGGGGCGTAATAGAGCTTGACTCAGCACACATAGGGCAAGAGGCAGGGGTATACCCTGGGCACGTTGCCAGTCCATCGCAGGGCATATATAGATGAACAACCACTTACACACACACACATCACTCCTATTGGGGGGGGGGGGGGGGTATCCGGAGGAAAACCACGCAGGCGCAGAGAGAATATACGAACTTTGCACGGGAATTGAATCCTGGACCTTCTTGTTGTAAGGCGACCGTGCTAACCACTGCGCAACCATGCCGCCCCAGATTGCAGATTGTTTATTTATTTATTGTTCTTGGCCATAAATACCTTGTTTTAATTTTGTCAAACACATGGTTTACTTAATTAATAGTCTGTGATTAATGTTGTCTCCAGTTCAGAGATCTACCGTCTGAACTTGGAACAGGGACGTTTCCTCAACTCTCTACAGACAGATGGAACGTAAGTACCGAATCAAACCACTAGAGGGCCCAAATCACCAGGCTGTGATTGATGCCGTGAGCAGTGTTATGTGGCACAAACCAATACAGCGTAATAAAAAAAAATCTTATCATTTTATATAGTTTAAAGATTGTCATTTCAACTGCATCATTTTGTTTTGTTTTCCACTGCCTTTAAACAGAGAGATTAACGTGTGTGACATTAATCCTGTTCATCATTTATTTGCTGCTGGAACTTTAGAGGTTGGTATAATCAAGTGTTTATTGCATTATTTTGCCGGTATGTGTTATTTAAAGTGTGTGTTGTGTTGCTGTTCATAGGGAAAAGTGGAATGCTGGGACCCACGTGTGCGCAGTCGAGTGGGAATGCTGGACTGTGCTCTCGGCAGTGTCACAGAGGGAAACGAGTAAGATCTTATCCTCATGATCTAATGCTCACACTCGGCTGTGTGTAAAACGCTGCGGTTTGGAAATCTTTCATTTTTTCCCCCCAGTTGCTATTTTGTCTACTGACCGTAAACCCTTATTCGTTGTTGATGGTGAGGTGGCACAAAAAAAACCTTGTGATTTTCTGAATTTGTCACCACAGTTTTTCCTCACCCATTTTGAAAGGCGTTGTCATGTTGTCTCCACTTATTAATATAAATTGGGTTAGGTTTAGTCGCTCATTTGAATATTTTAATCTCATACCAGCAAAACAAGATATTAGAGATGAGTCAGTTAAGTGAATTAAGTCCAGTGAACATCCAAAAAAATATCATGACTGACTATAATACCTGCTTATTCCCGAATCCGGGGTCACGGGGGTCTGCTGTGCCTATCCCAGCACACATAGGGCGAGAGGCGGGGGTACACCCTGGATGGGTCGCCAGTCCATCATGGAGTAAATTGTAATTCTATATTGGTGAAATACAAATTTGGTGTTATACAATCTACAAGTGTAAACTATCATAATAACCTATTTCTGTAATAATATATACAGTGTTATCTTGACCTACGACTGTACCAGTTAACAAGTTTTTTTTGTGGTATGAGCCGTCTATTGGCTTTTTTTGTTTGAGATTCAGATACCCCACCGCTAGTTGGTGTAGCGGACAGCATCCATGTCTCATTCCATAGCTAGCCATCCATGTGCGTTTTCATGTGGAGTCATCTGATCTTTTATGTACATAATAAAAAGGAAATTTATAACAATACATGGGGGTTCGGGAAACTTAGTGGGTAAGGTATGATACCAGAAAGACTGGGGTTCGATTCCCAGCTCCACCAAGCAACCACTGTGGATCCAGAGCAAGGCCCTTAATTGCCAATTGTCAGTTGTATGAAAGAGATCAAATGTAAGTTGCTCTGGATAAGAGTGTCTACCAAATGTTTGGGGGAAACGGGTAGCTTAGGAGTTGTATTGGACTGATAACAATAAAACTGGGGTTCAATTCCCAGCTCCGCCAAGCAACCACTATGGACCCTTGAGCAAGCCCATAGCCCCCAATTGCTCAGTTGTACAAAACGTGATCAAATGTAAGTCGCTCTGGATTAGAGTGTCTACCAAATTCTGTAAATGTAACATTCTATTGTATTGTTTTTTTATACAATATTCACAAGTATTTTTTCTTATTTAAAAATTGCCTTTTTTGGTGCAACCAAAATAGATTAATGGGAAAATGCAATTAATTTGAGTTACAGAACAAATTAAACTCAAGGCAGCACTGTGTTTGTAAACCATTAGGTTTTTTTACTCTTTTTTTTTTTTTAAATATAATGTTTAGCAATAACGGCAAAAAAAAAGCCTTATTACTGAATTATATATAAATATAATATATGAAGATACCTCTGATATATCGGTAGTATCAAAATATCACAAACGTGTATATTGCGATATTCTTATGGCAGTAGTTTGGGATAAATGAGTGCTTAAATATTTGGTTAAAGTTGTAGGTCGAAGTGGAATTTGAGTGCTATTTGCATGTGCGGTTTAGTGCTATTTGCACGTGCTATGGCCCAAGACCGTCATCCCTGAAGCTTTCCTAGTGAGCTAATCTGGATAAGCCTGAGGCAGCCGCAGCAGCTGCCATCAGTTTAGTGACAAAACTAAGAACCATCTCAAAAGTAGGACTGTAAACATATCCAGTCTGAAGTTCTTCTGTAGAACATGTAAATCAAAGCAAAGGAGAAACAAAATCTTCAACATGAACATTCCAACATCTTAAGCATTGCACTACCGCTTCTTCCAATTTAGGTTGAGAAGTGCAATATTTGAAGCAATTTTTGGTTTGTTTTCAGTAACTCTAGCAGTAAAACATTTTTCATACAAAGTCCACCAATTTTTCCTTTAATTTGTCACCTGTTTGTATGTATGTGTCTACGTTTAATGTGTTGTTTTTGATTATTAGAATGGACAGCTTGCCATCTGTTAGTGCTCTCAAGTTTGACGGTTCTCTGGGTCTGGCTGTGGGTACGACAACAGGACAGGTTGGTATTTACTAGATCTTTTGTTGTCATATCTCATTATCAATTGTCACATGTGGTACATTGTGATGATGCAGACCAATGGATGTTAACTGAGGCTAGAAACAGCTTCATTTAACTTAATTAAGATATAAAGTTAATTTACATTTTAAAAAAAGTTATCAAATTCTATAAATGTTTCTGGGGCGACGCGGTGGTGTAGTTGATAGCAGGGTCGTCTCACAACAAGAAGGTTCCTGGGTTCGATTCCCGGGCCGGGGATCTTTGTGTGGAGTTTTCATGCTCTTTCCCTCTGGGTACTCCGGTTTCCTCCCAGTGTCCCAAAACATGCAGATTAGGTGGATTGGTGATTGTAAAATTGTCTATAGGCGTGAATATGTGTGTGTGGTTGTTTGTCTATGTGTTGCCCTGCGATGGATTGGCGACCCGTCCAGGGTGTACCACCGCCTCTCGCCCTATGTGATTTGGGATAGGCTCCAGAAGACCCCATGACCCCAAATTAGGGAATAAGCGGGTAAGAAGATGAATGAATGAATAAATGTTTCTGTAATGTTGCTAATGAAACAATTTCTGACTTACAACATAGAAATGTTCATAAACCTGATGGATAAACATGGGCTTAAAATGTTTGCTTATTATTAATAGATTCTAAAAGCACCCGCAGTGGCAGCAACCTTGTAACCCTCTTATCAAAGTCACTTTAATCTATCTATGTGCATTAAATTAAGTTGCAGAATGCTGGAAATATAGATACTTAAATTGTGTATTCAACATAATAGTTTTAATTATTGATTTTTGCCAGGGCAGCATGGTGGTGTGGTGGTTAGCATGGTCATCTCACAGCAAGAAGATCTTGGGTTTGATTCCCGGGCAAGGATTCTTTCTGTGTTGAGTTTGCATGTTCCTTCTGCGCTTGCATGGGTTTTTTTCTGGTTACTCCGGTTTCTTCCACAGTACAAAAACATGTTCATTGGTGATAAATTGCCCATAGGAGTGTGTGTGTATGTGCGTGCGTGTGTCGGTGCGCTGGGATAGGAGTCCATCAGACCCCTGTGAATAAATTTTAATTTGCTAGCATAATTTAAGTACATTTTAAGTACATAATTTAAAACAATTAAGAATATGTAAGTTGGGAATGCTTTCACGTGATCTAGCTATTTAGTAAATCTATAACCTTTTTTTTTTTTTTTTTTATCTGCAGGTTTTTTTGTATGACCTACGTTCCTCTCGTCCTCTACTTGTGAAAGACCATTATTATGGCTTTCCCATTCACTCTCTCCACTTCCATAAGCAAATGGATCTTGTGATCTCAGCAGACTCAAAGATCATCAAGATGTGGCACAAAGACAATGTAAGCACACCACAATCACCCACTATGTCAATATCAATACCCATATCACCAGGAGAATGGCATACAGTTAGACTATGTCCAAAACAGAACTTCTTTATTTCAGGGAAAAATGTTCTCCTCCATCGAGCCACCAGCCAATATCAACGACGTGTGTGTTTACCCTGAATCAGGTGAGTACATTCATGCCATGTTTAAAGCCTGCCTGCCTGCATTCTTTGAGTTTGCAGATAGCAGGTAAACGTTACCTTCCTGCATTACACAGTGACCTTGATGGGATCTCGCCCCCCCCCCCCCTTTTTTTTTTTTTTAGGTTTGGAAGTCTGTCAGCAAATATTATTTATAGAAATAATAAAACTATAAGAAACTATAATAATAATAATAATCCTTAAGGTTTACAAAACATCTTTTTGCTCGTAGCGACTCCTTAATTGGCTGGAAGTTTCCAGTATTAAAACTCCGGTTTCTTCCCACAGTCCAAAAACATGTAGATTAGGTGGATTGGTGATTGTAAATTGTCCATAGGAGTGAATGTGTGTGTGAATGGTTGTTTGTCTACGTATTGCCCTGTGATAGACTGGCCACCTGTCCAGGGTGTACCCCCACCTCTCGTCCTATATGAGCTGGGATAGGTGCCAGCAGACCCCCTTTGACCTAGAATTAGGGAATAAGCGGGTAAGAAGATGAATGAATGAAATATATAAAACTCTGCCCTGCGATGGACCGGCGACCTAACCAGCGTGTAGTCCTGCCTCTCGCCCTATGTGTGCTGGGATAGGCACCAGCAAACTCCTGTGACCCCGAATTAGGAAATAAGCGGGTAAGAAGATGATTAAATGAATATAAAACTCTATATAATCTTTTTTTTGCGTTTTACAGGAATGCTCTTTACTGCCAATGAAGACCCTAAAATGAATACATTCTACATTCCCGTAAGTATCTGGATTTTAAACAGGAAGTCCCCATATTTATCTTTTTAGTCCTCACCTAAATTAGTCATATTTGCTTTTCTGTTTATATCAACTTTATGCAGCAATTTCCTCTTAGTGTAGCTATATACATACACTAAATAGCTAGCTATATACATATTACTGTATTGGTCACTGAAGCCAAGTAGTATGTATGAATCCTTAGTTACAGTGGTTAAGGTATTGGACTGATATCAGGAAGACCAGGGTTCGTTTCCCACCTCCACCAAGCAAACTGTGGACCCTTGAGCAAAAACCTCATTTGCTTGGTTGTAAAAAAACATCAAATGTAAGTCGCTCTGGGTAACAGCGACTTCCAAATGCTGTAAATGTAAAATTACAGGATTACAGTCACTTTTGAATGCTGGCGGTGATTCACTGTAGTGGTAGCATGAGATGCATGATGATCTACCACTCCCACCCAAGTTTTAAAGTATGCATAAAATGTAGAATTTACTATCCCTTGAGGCCGTGAGAGAGACAACTTCATGCAAGTGTCGGAAAGTGCACAGGTGCAGATTTAAAGAGGAAAAACTGCAATTAAATTGAACATGTTTACCAGGTGTTCCCCTGCCACTCGCCCTATGTGAGCTGGGATAGGCTCCAGCAAACTCCCATGAACCTGAATTAGGGAATAAACGGATAAGATGAAGAATGAATGTTTACCATAATTCAAGTTAAACTATTGTTCAACTTTAAGTTTGTGCTGCTGTGACGTTGTATGTCAATATCAAAATGGCAGATGTAGTATTTTCATCCATAACATCTAAAATCATACTATTTAAAACGTACCTGTTGAATAGTCACAAAGTACGTACTTGAGTAGATTGTGATTTCAGACGACAACCCCATTGAACCTCTTTGGGATTAACAGAACATCAGACGTCACTCAACGATATTAGTCTCATTTAGTTTCTTTTTTCACAGCCACGCTCCAATTGGAAACATGGGGACGTTACTATAGGGGTAATAGTGAGAAAACTTTAGACCTAGAACATATCGTTTGGGTTCAAAAGCTCAACTTCTATTGGTTTTAGATCATCCACACATTGTGTATTTGCACATTGTGCCTGTATGGCTTTTTATAGCACATTCATTTTTATTATCTTGCAGGCCCTGGGCCCTGCACCTCGTTGGTGCTCCTTCCTGGATAACTTGACTGAGGAATTGGAAGAGAACCCAGAAAGTACAGTCTATGATGACTACAAGTTTGTTACACGCAAAGACCTGGACAATTTAGGTAATTTCCATAGTCTCAGATGTAGCTTTTTTCTTTATTTTTTTGCTAAGTACAAGAGAATAAATGTGTATAATCTCTTTTTAAAATATATAAAAAGATGGTCCTCTCTATTACATTGAATGCATTTTTTGAAGTATCTTCAATTATCATACCAAAAATATGACTTTAAAATTAGTGTATCAGAAAGTCGCCTGTCTTGTTCTGTAATGTGAATGTTTGCTGTAGTGAATGCAAATAAGTCTTGTGGCTAAATACGTACTAAATACATATAGTTTTGCTAAAACCATTGCATTTAACTTGGTGACTGCCATTGAGTGGACATAAATAAAATCTTGTACAGAATGTAATCCTATTGTTTTAGTAATCTAACCAGATGACAGATAAGCTTGTTTGAATCATTTTTATTGTATATAAAACGTATTGACCTGATTTTGTTTTTTCTAATCAACATTACTGGGTTGATTTTATTTAGTGTGGTCTGTCAGTTGCCAAGCCCAACTTTAGTTAAATTCTATTATATCATTGGCAGGTTCAACTAGGGAAGTTGTAGCCTAGTGGTTAAGGTGTTGGACTAATACCAGAAAGACTGGGGTTCGATTCCCACCTCCACCCACAATTGCTCAGTTGCAAAAAAAAAAAAAAAAAAGAGAGATAAAAGCTTCTGCCAAATGCCGTAACTGTAACCTTTGAAATAACTTTTAACTCAGGTATTTTTGTAAATAGTTCAGATATTTGTCTCCACTGTGTTGCAAATACACAGGCCGAGGTAAATTTCTGATAAAGATATCGACCGATATCTTATCCTGTCCATTGACGTCAAGTCCTAAGTCAGTTGTAATCTTTATTGGGTAATGCATTCCGTTTCTACGTTAATTTTTTGGTTCTCATCCCTATTTGCCGTAAGCTTTTATTTACTACACTGCTTGAAAAATGAAGGGAATACTTAAACAATAAAGGGGTGATTCTGCAGGTTGGTGTCCAGAGCATGGAGGATCAACCTGTGGTGTGTTTTTCCACATCGGTTTTGAGTACGAAATCCAGACCTTCGTGGGTTGATAAATTTGATAATTTTTGAGTGATTATGTTGTCAGGACATTCAACTATGTAAAGAACTAAATATTTAATAATAATATTTTATTCATTCCGATCTAGGATGTGTTATTTAAGTGTTAACTTTATTTTTTTTTAGCAATATATTAATGATAAGGGAGAAACCGGTGACGGGTCATTTAACCTTTGTCTTTTCTCTTCTCTTTTCTAATATGATATGGCATCATTGATTCCATAATCTGCTGAATGGTTCTGTTTGACCTATGCAGCAGTATTTCAGCTTGCTTTTTTTGGCAGTTTAACACCAAAGTAATAGAATAATTAGATCTAGACTTTTGAAATACGTACACAATTTTATTATCATATGATTCAAATGATGAAGATGCAATTAATATGGCTACTTTTGTTTTCTGAATGACATGACAGTTACTCAATTTGGATGATTTATAAATTCATATTTACTTTATTATTAGTTTTCATTTACAACATTTGGCAGACACTCTTATACAGATGTACTTACATTTATTTCTTTATACAATTTTACAACTAGCAGTCAAACACTTTTTAACCTATAAGCCAACACTTCCTCTAGTTAGAAACTAGCATTTTTTATTTTTTTTTTTCATTTTGATATACTTTTAATGCAATTATTTCACGCAGGGTCAGCTATTGAACAGCGGCCCTAGAGAAGGAAGGGTTAAGGGTCTTGCTCAAATGGCGGACCAAACTTGAACCTTGGCGGTGGTGGGTGTTGATCCCAGGTCTTCTTGGTCAACAACTCTGCACCTTAACCGTGGAGCCACCAATTATCCCCAATGTATTTATTGATTAACATATCGCTGTTAATTCTTGCTGAAATCAGGAATAATTTCTGTAATATTGTTTTCTACCTACTACGTTCTACGTACCTTCATTCTGTGGCCTGTTTGACTTTCAGCTATTAAATCCGAACAAAATGTTTGATTAGCTGTCTCTCCTCAGGTCTGACACACCTGATTGGCTCTCCTCTTCTGAGGGCCTACATGCATGGCTTCTTCATGGATATCAGACTCTACCACAAGGTGTGTACATTTGAGAGAATAAGTACATTATCTCAGTACTTATTGGTAAATAAATATTTAGTAGTATATATTTTATAAAAAGTTATATTATTTAAATAAAGTTTACTTATCCTCTTAGACTTTCATTGTTATTCATTCATCTTTGTACCTGCTTTTTCCATAATTCGGGATCTGCTGGTGCCTATACCAGCTCACATAGGGCAAGAAGCAATGGTACACCCTGGATGGGTTACCAGTCCAGGTTGCGCTGGGCAACACATAGACAAACAACCATTCACACACACACACACACACACACACACACACACACATTCACACTTGTGTACAGTTTAGAATTACCAATCGACCTAATCTGCATGTTTTTGGACTGTGGGAAGAAACCCGAGAGTTTTAAGAGTACCCAGGGGAAACTCTGCACATAAATGAATAGCACTGATTTTTTTTTATTATGTATCTCCCCCAGGTGAAAAATATGGCAAATCCATTTGCCTACGATGAATATCGTAAGGACAAAATACGACAGAAAATCGAAGAATCTAGAGTCCAAAGAGTACAGCTAAAGGTGACATTTCTCTCTTAAAATCATCTTTCCTTGGATAACATATTTTATAACTTTTATTAAAATTAGGACTTAAGTATTAAATTAAATCTTTAATTGCATAAGTTATTAAAGTGTAATTATGTGAATCATTTTTAATCGTTAATTCATTTATTAAATACAGGCTTAAATATAAAATAGTTAATGTGTATTGACACACGCACAACCTCTCAGGGATGTGTATTTCTGGGCATTTTAATGTATAAGTGGTGGTTCAAATGGTTACAGTGCTAAGTTGTTGAATGGGAGACCAATCTGTCACTGATTGGTCCCTGAGCACGACCCTTAACACCAACTAAGCAAATTTCACTGTCCTGTGAAGTGTGAAACAAAGACATTTACATAACATTTTCCAAACTTACCTGGTAAGGCAGGTTCTTGTTTTATGTGGGCTATAACTACAAAGTTAACTTGAGGAACTTTCTCGATCTTCGTCTCTGTATCTGCGGAGGATCTGAAAGGTCATTTGCAGCCTTTATTCTTGAATATTGTGATATGACGTGTTCAATAAATAACAAACCTTCTTGTCTGTTCTTTCTTATTCCGAATGTTGGCAGAACCTGCCAAAGGTGAACAAAGCTCTTGCAATGAAGCTAATGGAGGAGGGAGATGGCAAAGAGTCACGAAAAGCCAAAAAGAAAGCCAAGGTAGGAGATCATTTCAGTGTAAGAATAATAGTCGGATTCATTCTAACAAATGAGTATTTTTGAAGCACAACTGATGCATCGGTCTCGCCGTTTGTCTCAGGGCACCACCAGCATCCTGACTGATGACCGTTTCAAGATGATGTTTGAAAATCCAGACTACCAAGTGGACGAGCAAAGCGAGGAGTACCGCTTGCTTAATCCAATCGTGTCCAAAGTGGGCCAAAGAAGGAGAGAAAAGCTGCAACAATTAGCTGAGGAAGAGAATATGAAGGTACAGTGTGACAGGACAATCAGAATGATTTTTAAAAGCATTTTCACACCATATTGATAAACATTTTTGAACTCCTGACTTCAGCACATGTGTGCTGAACATGTGTGTTCTCTTTTTTGCTGTTTCTGTAACCTCTACTCCTATTTAGTGAGCTAAGGCAGTGATGTTGGATAAGGAGGTTTCAGGTACTGACAGTGTTTTAGTTCGTTATGGAGTTATTAAATCATGAGGTCAGAGCTTTTAATGAGGTCAGAGCTTTGTCGAAACATTTATTCTTAAGTTCTATGCTTCTAAGAACACTAGGTTATCATTTGAATGGATTTTATATTTACTTCTGGTTGGTGTAACTTTTCGGGAACAGATTTATGAGTTTCTAACACGTTATTTTTTAAATTCTTTGTTAATTTACTTTATTTAATGTGTAATCCTTTTTAATATTGGAATCCTTTCTGTTAGTCGGGTGGTGAGGAAGAAGAGCTAGAGGGGCGGCCCAGCTCTGAGGAGGAAGAGAGCTCAGACGACGATAAGAGTTGGGTGGAAGAGGTGAGGGAGCAGCGTCGTCTTTTACGGGCAGAGCAAAGAGAGCGCCAGTTTAAAGAGAAAAAGGACCAGGACCGCAACACCAGTCTGCACAGTTCAGATCCAGTCCAAAAGTCTGAACAGATCCAGGCTCAAGGCCAGAGTCAGCCACGCTTCTACCAGATCAAAGCCGGAGAGGAGTTTCGCAGCTTCGGGGACGTGGCACGCAAACAGAAGATGCAAAAGTACATACTAAAATTATCCTTAACTACCATTATGTTAAGGTCAATGACATTGTATAATGTAAAATTTGTTCCATAAATAACAATGTTTGCCCAGATTTAGATTTTAACTAACTGTTGATGGTTGAAATTCATGGTGATTTTAGTCCAACAATTTGTACATGGTCAGTTTTACAAGCAGACCTAATCTTCGTCATGCATAACAACTCAGTTGTACGTTCCACTCATAAGACATTGTCTGCTGTTTAATCACAGATCATTTTATGGTCTTTATTAAACCTCCTGTTGATGTTACATGAAACGCCCACACATTGCAATTACATTTGAGAAATACATAGATACATAGATAAATCTCAAATTTGGATGTGGCACAGCTTTTTGTAAAATCGATAAATCACTCTGGATAAGAGTGTCTGCCAATGTATGTAAATATAAATGTTTTTGTTTTAGAAGAAATGTTTGATTCTCTCTGACTTTTATTGTTTCGAAACATTTCTTTCTGTACCCAGGACATCACTTGAGGAACGACTTAAGCTGGAGGAAAGCTCAGGGATGCTGAACCTCAATGACACTGCAGTTGGTAGCAAGCAGCTGACCTTCACTCTTAAAAAGGTGAGACCTTTTACACATCAATAGCCTCGTTTAGGAACCACCAAAAAGTCAACGGAGTGGACAGATTTGATCTTTAGTAGAGAATTATTGTGAATGGGCAGATATATGGCTTAAAAACCACTGATTAACATGATTGTGACCCATTTACTGCACACATTTATTACTGGTAACTGAACCAATCAGTGCAAGACGAGTAACTCCTGAAGCAGGCTGGATATTTTGCCATCTTTTAGAATAAAGTTCATCTATCAAGCGTCTATCAGTAGTTTTTAGGTTTTAAAAAATATTGCTTGGCTAAATACAGTCAGTGAGTTATTTTAACATCCAAGCACATCCAAGTCAAATCTCTGGGTAGTCTTTCTATTTCTCGTACACATAATAATTAAATAGCGTTCCAGTTCATCCCAAAAGTGTTCAGTGGGGTGCGGCCAGGTTTCAGAAACTCATACTTTATTTCCAGTTCTTGAACCTGCCTTTAATGTGGTTTGTTGCAAACACGCACAACTACAAAATAAAACCCCAGACGGAACCATAAACTAAAGCCATGCCTTTAAACGATTTGCCTATGACCCAGTCTGTGAATCCACATGACTGTTGAAACTTTCAGAGAACTTGAATAACAGGACTTATGTTTATTCACGTCATTCTAAACATTTGTTTAAAGTTATTGTTTACCTTTTGAGTCATTTACAGTATAGCACCTTTATGGCTGAACTTATGAGGGGGGGGGGGGGTATCCTGTTCACCTGAGACATTTTTTGTTTACTTTGAATGCAGTAACTTTGTTCCTTATGCTCTGGGTGTGTCATAGGTTTAATTGGCATTTGAGATTTAATTATTTAATTTCTTTTAAGGGTGCACAGATATCATTGCTGATACCCAGTTCCACCTGAATGATTTGTGTTGAAAGTCATATTTAACATAATTAATATAATGTTAAGCACCTACAATTATACTGGAATGAAGCCAAGTACGATAAAACCTTACGAATGGCCTTAGGCTCAATTTAAATGGACATTGAGCTCAATTAAATTATGTATATTCCTTTTTCCCATAGATTTTTTTTCTCCTATGGCATTTTTTACTCCAGTTGTTTCCCTGGTCTTGCTTGTTTAGCTTTGGTTTCTATTGAATCAGGTTATTCTATAGGAATTAGTTAGATTTTCAGCATTTGGTAGACATTGTTATTGAGTCGCTTTTTTTTTTTAAATACAACTGAGCAATCAATGATTGAGAGCCTTGCTCAGGGGCCCATAGTGGTAGCCTGAAATCAAACCCTGTTGTTCTGGTATAAGACTAACACCTTAACTACTAAACCACCACTTATTTACTCATGAACTGAAGTCACCCTTTGTAACTCCCATATCTGCCCTTTTTTTTCTTCACCCACACACTTCACATTGATTTATGCAGAACCAGCGAATCTGAAAGTAATTCTTTTTATTTCATTGTTGCGCTTGAAGAAATGTGCCTTTGTTTGCTAACAGTGCAGAACTTTTTTTGTGTTTGCTTGTTAAGTGGTCGTAAAGGTGTGAGTGTCAGATCTAGCGACGTTAGATACATCTATCATTTTGAGTCATGCGTTTATATATATTTCACAGTAGTATTTACTCTGTTGCCAATATTGAAATATGAAATCTTTTTATGATGATCCTTTTGTAGTCAAGTTACATTATTATAAGTTAAATATTAAAGATTAAAGTGTATGTATATCCAGGATGTATATGACGGTCATATTTTTAATCCACAGAATTTTAACAAATTATTTTTTAGACATATCGGTTTATTTTTATATTCTGTCATGAATGTTGTTTAGAGAAATCCAGCTGGTTCTTTAATTTTCTAGCATAAACCAGTTTTCACTGGGGAAAACTGGAAAACAATACTTTTAACTCGTCAAGAGACATGACATTCTGTACAATCAATTAAATCCTTCTTAGTTATCAGAATAGTGAGTTTAGCAGTGCCATAGGGATGGTTTTAATTTAGACAAATTTGACCTACGCTATGATTTTGT
>JAOTRA010000002.1:11587869-11598286 GCA_026260255.1 Pseudolaguvia tuberculata | reverse complement strand
TTTATGGATGTGGTGAAGGAAGATATGCAGGTAGTTGGGGTGAAAGAGACAGATGTAGAGGACAGGGTAGTGTGGAGTGATCCGCTGTGGCGACCCCTAACAGGAGCAGCCAAAAGGAGAGGAAGAAGAAGAAGAAGAAAGTTATCCACTAACGATACATATGCAAATGACAATTTACGGGCCAAACTCTTTCCTTTAATATTTCCCATATATACTTTGTCATCTCTGGTGTACTGTAATTTTAGTCTTTTGATTTTTTATTCTTTCTTATGTTTGTTTAGAAAATGATACAAATAAAAAAAACAAATTTACAAATAAAGTGGTGGCTTAGTAAATAAGGTGTTGGACTGATACCAGAAAGACCGGGGTTTGATACCCACCTCGACCAAGTAAACACTATGAGCCCTTGAGCAAGGCCCTTAACCCACAATTACTCGGTTGTATAAAAGAGATCAAATGTAAGTCGCTCTGGATATAAGCGTCTGCCAAATACTGTAAATGTAAATTGAATTCTCTAAGATGTGGAATAGAGGAATTGATTGAGGTCTTACTGACAGGAAAAAGTGTACACAATTTCACATAACCGTGCAGACTGCATATAAACACACTGACCTCGTCGCTGCTGTTAGGTGTCGGACAGTGGAGCTTGAGTTTGCCTCTATAAATTCTATAAGGGATAAAAGGAAGTCATAAAGCGAGGCTAAAAGTCTGCTTTACGATTTAATGCAACAACCAGAGCGCACAAGCTTCTCATTAAGCAGAGGCCCCTGCTGGGCTGGGTCTATTTGGGTCAATGCGACAGACCACAGAGTGTGTGTGTGTGTGTGTGTTGGGCTTTCCTATAGCCTCCGGCAAACTATTGTTTCGCCAAATCACAGTAAGTTAAAAGAGTTTATATCAAAAATATAACTTTGAGAATAAGTAAAGTGTAAGACTAATAAATACAAAAATAATCAGAGTAATTAGTATAATAAATTTTTTTTTTTGTATTCTGTTTCCTTTTTGAGAATATAAACGAAGCATCAATTATCATGCGCGCCCAATTATTGCTTTTTATTATAAAGGCCTCTATTATACACAACAGCTACGCTAGTGCTTTATCAAAGCAACCTGTTGTTTTTACTTCCTGTGTTCATAGTGTGATTATATTCATGTATAGATTCATAGTGAATATTACCTGTGTCAATTATAGAAACTTGCTCTAAATGCTCTAAACTTTAATGAAAGGGACAGTTTGTAAAGAATCAGGGTGCTGAACATTAAGTTTACGGTTATGCAACACATTGGAGGTATTTCTTTTTCTGTTGTACGAGTTCATTCATGAAAGCAAATGTCCTGGTAGAAAACCTATAAAACTAATATTAACCTGATGTAGGTGTACATAACAGGTCATGGAATAAATGGTAATAAGTTATCCTGTTTAAAAGTGTACAAAAATCCATTTTACAATATAAGGTGAATCCAGATAGTTTGCCCGTGATAGTTTTCTTACTTTACTTTGGCATCGTGGCTTTCTTTAATTGCTAAAAAGGATGATAAAAGAACTGTTCACACAATTAATGACAGGAAGTAATCTTTTTCCCTCTTTCACAAGCGTGGAGCTGGACATACCGTATAATAGGATGTTAATACTATGAGCACAGCTGTCATCTGATAGATAGATGACAGATTGTCAGTAGAAGCACTTCAAGGCAGACGTAAAAAAGTCTGAGAGCTTAAAAAATAGACATTCTATGACTCCTTCCTCTCCACGGCATCCCACCGTTGATGGGCTTTTAGCCATGTGTGGGGTCTTTGTGAAAGCTCACTTTTGTTCTTTCGCTCTGTATTTGCTCCTCAGTTAAAGTAGCCCACAGGCCTACATCACCCAAAGGGAAATTAGTCACACTCTAATGAGTTCGAGCAGAACAATGCGCAAAGACGAAACAGCTTTCTTGGTATTCGGCAACTAGTCGTGACTTGCCAACACTTCATCTTAAATCACACACCTTTTCAGGTTCCAACCAAGGTTCCACCCTTCAACGTGTTTCAGATAACCAGAAATGATAGGGAACTTTGGCAACACTGTTGCATCACAGTTAACCACCGAACACCAGAATTGAATTTAAACAAAATGTAACAATGTAATTTATTGTTTGTGTTTAAACAAATCCCTGTTAAAAACCCCCCCCCACAATTCTAGTAATGTAATACTAGTCAGAACACTTAGGTTTATTACAGTTCTCACATGTCTTGAGTTCTTTTGTTTGCATTTCTTAGCATCATATTAAGAGTTTAAAGGTTCAGGCTTCTATGAGCCAGTATCCTGCAGAAAAACAAGTGAAAGGTTTATTCATTCGTTCATCTTCTTACTCGCTTATTCCGGGGGTCTGCTACGCCTATCCGCGCACACATAGGGCGAGAGGCGGGGTACATCCCGGACAGGTCGCAAGGCCATCGCAGGGCAACACATAGACAAACAACCAGTCACACACGTTCCTTCCTATAGACAATTTAGAATCACCTATCGAACTAATCTGAATGTTTTGGACTGTGGGAGGAAACCGGATTACCCGGACACACACAATACACACAGTGGTTAGAGATTGTATTTAGTTTGAGCCTGTAAATGTCATGTAGAATCTACAACTCGTATAATAATGTCATATCATCATATCAAAGATCAAACCCAAACAAAAACTTAAAGAAGACCTTAAATGAAATCTTTAATACTGTTTAATACAATTAATTTAATCCAGAAGTTGTAACTCCTTCTAGCAAGCTGTTATCTTCATGTTATAGCATGAAGTAACAAATGCCAGAGGTGCTTGACTCATTCGAGCATGACCTGACCAGTCATATAAGCTGCTTAGGTACGACAATTAGTCCAACGTAAGACAGCATTATGAGTCAGCTTCATTCAGTTCAACCTTTTTGTACATTTCGCAATAAAAGGTATAGAAATTACTCATAATTTCACCTTGCTGTTTCCTTCCTTCTTTTTCAAGTAAGGAACTTTTCTGATACACCCCATTAGGGGCAGTGGTGGCTCTATTGCCGAGTTGCTGATCGGTAGACCAGGAAAGCACCACAGCCAAGGAAAAACATGGGAAAAACCTCAAGTCTGACACTGTTGGCTCCTTGAGGAAGACCCTTAGCCCTTTCTGCTTCCAGGGGTGCTGTACAATAGCTGACCCTGTGCTCTGACTTACTAAGAAGGGATATATAAAAATTTTTTTTAACCCTTTCCCTTAACTATCATAGTATCTATCAATAACGGCAAACTATAATACACAAAGCTTTATATTCCCTTTGGGTAACTAACAAGATTGCCATGAACAAACCATAAGCTAACAAAAGATAGTACTGTTTACTTTTTGATATGATAGCTTAGTGCGTGATATCCAGGCAGTGTAAAGCCAGGTTTATGAGAAATCTCCGACTAGATTGTTAACAAAATAAAAAATCTTGAGTAAATTCTACTCAAGTAAAATTACTGTTACCTCTGTGAAAAAAATCTCGTATCTACCATTAACTGGGTAATACTGGGAGTGGTGGATTCTAGTATAGTTCGTTTAAGACAAGGTGATATAAAAATAGAATTGATTGTTTTTCAATTAGAACTAAAAATATTTAAAGTGTTATCAACTTACCTCTGCACACTTGTAATAGTTTAATGTTTGTAAACAAATCAGTTGTCCCGGGCAAACAGTTCAATCATTCATTTGCTAATCTGCTTGTTCCCTAATTCGGGGGTCTTTGCTGGAGACCATCCCAGAGCACATAGGGCAAAAGGCAGGGATACACCCTACCCTGGAGAGGTTGCCAGTCCACAGAAAGGCCACACTTAGACGAACAGCTACACACAAACACTCCTATGGGCATTCTAAAATGACTAATCAACCTATTGTACATGTTTTGGAGTCTGGGAAACCGGAATATTCTGAGAAACACCACACAAGTGTGGGGAAAACATGCAAACTCTGCAGAGAAAGACCCTTTGCAGGGAATCAAACCCAGAACCTTCTTGCTGTGAGGCAACAGTGTTAACTGCTAGACGTTATGCCGTTGCACCTCCTAAGACGCAGTTTCATCTGCATAATAAAAGTTGTCTCTTATACTAAATTAAAAGTGGTGTTAAAAAGGTATTCAGAGATTCAATTTAAGGGGAATTTCACAGAATTTTACTTTGTTTCTTCCTCATTGACATCAGTCTTGTCTGTGTCTTTTATAATAGAGTTAATTTGTTCTCCAGCAGTCACTGCAGTAGTTATCAGTGTGATTTTTTTTTGCATTATTTATTGTAATTTTTACTCAGTAAATGTATGATTGTAAAAGTACAAAACATTCTAAGAAAAATTATCCATTTTACAGCTACTTTAAAAAGCAACAGTACACGGCTCAAATCTAATGTCATTTGTTACTTTCCAGTACTGGACCTTCTGGACCACTCAGTCATTCATTTTCTTATCCGGTTATTCCCTAATTCAGGATCACAGGGGTCTGCTGGTGCCTATTCCAGCGCACATAGGGGGAGCGGTAGGGGTACAACTTGGACAGGTCGCCAGGCAACACAGATGAACAACCACTCTCATACACATTCACGCCTATGGACAATTTAAACTATCCAATTAGGCTAAGGTACATGCCTTTGGATGGTGGGAAGAAACCGTAGTACCCAGAGGAAACCCACGCAAGCACAGGGAGAACATGCAAACTCCACAAAGAGAAGATCCACTGAACCATCCAATTTCACATTTATATACTAAAAATTTGGAAAAGATAAGACAAATTGTGTATTTTAAAAGATAATCTAATTCCAAACATTAGCTTCTTTAAATAAATAACATTGAAAAATATGAACCTGTTAAGAATTCCTGAAAATGAAATTTTAACAGGAATCATTTTACTCAGCATAGAACAAACTCCAAGTTACACAAAATTGAAAATGGACTCCCTTTTTATTAAACAGAAAACAACTGTGAATAATAAATAGAGAGAACTGTACAGACCATGACATGAGCAATTTGAATTTCCATTTGCACAGCAACAAAACACTAAGGCAGCTCTCTCTCTCTCTCTCTCTCTGAGGTGTGGCCAACCATTTTACAAAAGGCACAAATGGTTTAACTCTGCTGCTAGTGTACTTTCACACACTTCCTCTTTCAAAAAAATTCCATTCTGGCCAAAAAAAAAAAAAAACAGCTCACCTGAAGTCTGGAATATGGTACCAAAAGACTGAAAACATGACCATATAAAAAAAAGAAAATGTACATGTCACGTGACACACACAGGTTCAGTAATACACACAGTAGTAATATGTCGATAACCTGTTTAGCTAATTCCATGTTATGCAAAATTAGTATTTATACAAATAAAACAGCTTTAATAAAATTCTTATTTAACAGAGTCATGGAAACTTGCTAATGACCCAGGCTTATTATAGAACAAATTTCCTTTCAAAACGTCCATATTTTAGGCCTTTTAAGGATGCTTTCTTCACATCTGAGCGTTCTTTAATACAACTGAAAAAAACATGTACACACTCATACAAATAGGTCTCAGATGACCTGGTCATATACATTAGCCATCTTTGATCTCAGTTAAGGCTGTAGTTTTGGTCCGCAAGCATATGTACAAAGAGCTGGAGTCAAAAAACAAGACTGCACTTGCATACTATTTTTTTCCAGAAATTTCACACAGTCTATTTGAAAACTCTTTATACAGAGAATCAGGGTTCAATTAGTATTGCAGGAAATATAGCAATATTGTACAAGAGGACGGATAAGTCTGATCAATTATCCCCACAATTTCCTGAAACCAATTGCTCGTTCTCTCTTTCACGCACACCATCTTCAGGATACAGACAATGTAAATTTAATGTTATCCGTTATAATGTTACTCGTCAAGGCGAGGCAGTTCCACACACAGACAGAGACAGACACACACACACAATAAAGCAACAATGTCAACAAGTGAAATTTGCGTGCCCAGGCCAAGCAAAAACACGTAATCAGTTCCAAGCAAACAGTGATTGTAAGTTAGGATTCTAATGTTTACATGCCAAAAGTGCAATCCATGTTTTCTGTCCCTATGGCAACTATCAGTTACCACAGTAACAAACAGTCAGAGAGGGTAAGCTCTTTCAGTACTGCATACAGTGTGGAGTTCAGTTCATTGGAACAGGAAATAAGGCACACTGGAAAAAGAGAAGCCAGTTCACAGATGCTGCGGTTTCTAGCACTGGCAGAAAGCAATACCCTAACCAGGGAAAAAAAAAACCAAAAAAAAAAAAAGCCAGTCCACAGTTCCTCATTCATACCTAGGGCTCACAAGAATAGTCTTAATCCACAGCATGAATCCGATTAAAAAGAGAAAAACACAAGCAAACCTTTCCTGAAGATCAACCAACCAATTCTGCTGTATTGCAAATCCAACATGGACGTTAAACAAAACGGGAAAAAAATGGGTCGCCAACCATGTGAAATCTGGTAAGTTAGAAAGTGGCAGTCAAGCATGAAAAAGAAAAATGGAGATAGTATGTATTTATGCCAGGAACTCTTCCTGTTTGTGTGGTTTCTGGTAGCCTCCATTGGGATGTTTGTGCTCATCTAATGAATAACTACCCTCATCCTTCTTCTTCATACGGTAGACCATGAGAGCGATGAGCATGACAGCAAAAGCCAAGCCCACCACACCACCTGCGATGACACCTGTGAGAATGACATGGAAAAGATCAGTTCATATGAATGACCTCATTGTCGTAATTTTGCTCTATGACACCAGCATGGAATAAATTTTGAATGAGCAAACAAATAAATTATAAATTAAGGTTACCAAAAACTAAAAAAAAAGGCAGGATATTCCATAGACCCAAAGGCCAAAACATTGTATTGGAACAATTTGAAATTGTGATCGTAATGCAAACCTGCTAGGACTTCTTTCCTTTCCAGTAAACTATCATTGTCCGAAGCACTGCCTCTGGCAAAATCAGACTCTGACCCAGGAAGCTCTGAATTCAATCCTGGCTTCTGGATTTCATTGTCGAAGACAAAGTCATTCTGTTAAAAAAGTATTGGTATAGCTTGATTTTCTTTTTTGTTAATACCTTAAAATGTTACATACATTTATTTTTGTTAATAATTAATATATAACATTACTCTTACCACTCTTGGTTTCCCAGCTTTGGGTTTATGTTCCTCTGGAATGATGTTTGTTTCAATAAAATTAACCCCATCGCCTATAACAGTAGTGGATTCAACAGAATCACCTGAAGCATCGGTATCGGCTGAATTACTGTCCGGCGTTGTGCTCAGCAGAAATGGTGTGGTCTCTATATCTGGTGTTTCGGTTGTCACAACCACTGTTTCCTCTACTGTGGTTTCTTCTTCCTCTAGAACAGACGAGTCTGTGGTATCTTCGTTACTGACTGTTGTTGTATATTCAACCTCCTCTTCAGGCACAACTGGTATTTCCACAGCTGGAGGTACAGTGGTCTCCAGCTGTGCTACAGTGCTGACTGTTGTGGTTTCGGCTTGAACTTCCTGAGAGCCAAATGATTTGATGACGTCTACAGATGGTGATGTCTTGGTCATTTGGGTGGTTTGCGGTAAAGGAGCTTCAGTTAGGTGACTGGATGTTTCATGCTCGGTGTCTAGGGAGACAATTTGGATAGATGATTGTTCTGAAGGCGTAACAGTGGCATCTGTAGACCAGGGTGACTTTGTAGAATTAGGATTTTCCTGGGATGGCAGTTCAACCTCAAAGATCCAGTTATCTGAAAATTAAAATACAAAATTAATCCAAATTAGTCCCACGAATAATATGTAGCCTCTATAGAACAAATACTGTTTGTACAAAATACACAAAAACATGTAACATTTAAGCTAAACTAAGCTTACATTTCATAACTGAAATACGTTTTTCATTACTTATTGCCTACAGCTTTAACAATAAGATCATGCAACACCAAAAACTGTGCAACAACTCTTACCATCATCTCCTGACCCCGACCCAGAGAACTCTTCATCTCCGGATCCATCTTGATCTTCTGGCACACGAGCTTCATACTGATGAAATAAAAACACAGAATGCTTAGCGTAGTATCCACAAGCATTGTCCATGATAGCTCCATATATGTACCAAAAACGTCATTCAATTTCTGACACCACTTATTCCATAATTTGTCAAAAGGATCAGCTGGAGCACACAGGGTGAAAGGCAGTGGCACCAAACGAACAAACACATACATGGATACAATGAGTTAGTCCAATTAGCTGTTATATTATCAAAGTATTCCACTAGAGTTCGGCAAGTCGATATTCAGTTGACACGAGAAGTGTTTAGTGGGTTTAAATGTCAAGGTTTTGTCTAGCCCACCAGAGTTCATGGGTATACAATGTAATTCTAGACGTTGATTTTTCTACAAGTAAAAGATTTATGCTCCTTTACTTCAGTTCCATTTTGGCAAAAAAATATGTCAAAAGGAGACAAAAATGTTTTTGGTTAAAATTCATATCCGGTGTCGGATAAAAGGAAATAACTCCAGCTTCCCGTTTTTTGGATTCAACCGATTTTAAAAAGGGGAAATGCACAGTGTATATATGTGAGAAGTATCACATTAAAAGCAACAACTCAGAGCTATGGGCAGTTATTTAAAAGATATGTAAAAAAGGTACTTTTACATTTCTAGCATTTGACAGACTTATTATTTATTTAAATTTATACGACTGAGCAAACGGAGTTAAGAGGGGCCCAGCAGTGGCATTTGGTGGTGCTGGGAATCAAATAAGCAATCCAACACCTTAACCACTAGCCTAAAACATTACCAGATTTTATAGGAGAAGAAAACTCTGATGTCCATGTTAAACAAATAGACCAACATGCTACTTGTGCATGAGAAATTGGGGCTCTACATTAAGGTACCTTTGGGAAAGAATTCACATTCCACAATACACGATGCTTATGAATGTGTCGCAAAATATGGGAAGTGGGCATGTGCCAAATAAGTATAATAGACTGTTGGCCTAAATTTTTTGGCCATATAGTACATGTCAGCATACAGTCTCCATATATAGATGGTGTTGAATTGCAACCACGGCACTGTTGACCAGAGTCATTTTGACCTAGTGTGTTGAGTCACATCACTTCACAGATCAGCAGATACATTTCATTTATCACGAGATATATACTAGTTATTAAAAAAAAAAAAAAAAAAGTTTATTTAAAGCAGGCCATCGTCTGACCCCCCCCCAAGGTTTTTCTGCTGAATTGACGGCCATTGAAGCTATGTAGAAAGCAAAAGTAAAATGCAGGTGGCCATTGAGAAGCAAATTTATAAAAAAAAAAAAAAAAAAAAAAAAAAAAAAAAAAAAAAAAAAAAAAAAAAAACTCCAACGAATAATCTATATGTTATTGTATGTTAATCACATCCTCACGTTCATTCTTTTCAAAACAGGTTGGTGTACATTTTTTTCCAGATAGCTACAGCCCATGTTCATGATGTTCACACCATCGTCTGACCCTGCAGCTTTAATGACACTCAATGACCTTTGACCTCTTAAACCCTATTGATGAATATGAGCCATAGACACAGTGGAGCCAGTTTAGCTAAAGTGGTCTGCCAGCAGTTGTTCCACTTAGTGTTCATATCCACATAAAAACAATTCTGGTCTGTGTAGTATATTGCGTCAGTGCATTTATGCCTACATTAAACAACTGTTGAGCCTCTAGTCAACTACATATAAACCAATATACACACACACACGGAGAGAGAGAGACAATAAAAAAGTTTATGGTTAGCAAATCATATCCGGTGTCAGAACAGGAAATAATTCCAGCTTCCTGTTTTTTTTTTTTGTTTTTTTTTAGCTTCAACAGATTTTAAAAAAGGGGAAATGCGACTGACTTATTTAAATTTATATGATTGAGCAATCAGGGTTAAGCGATTTGCAGAGGGACCCAGCAGTGGATTTTGGTGGTGCTGGGAATCAAATAAGCAATCCAATACCTTGACCACTAGCCGAACACATTACCAGATTTCAAATGAGAAGAAAACGCTGCTGTACATGTTAAACAAATAGTTTAAAAAGCGCAAGATGCTACCTGTGAATGGGAAATTGGGGCTCTACATAAAGGCACCGTTGGAAAAGGACAAAGTACAGGAATAGTATGAAATTCAGTAGCATATTTACATTTACAATAGGGCAGTTGGGGGTTAAGGTTGCTTGTGGTTGCTTGGTGGAGCTGGGAATGAACCAGCTTTTGGGTCTTTCTGGTATCAGTCATCATCATCATCATTCATCATTTTCCAACCGCTTATCCGGAACCGGGTCGCGGGGGCAGCAGTGCAAGCAGGGATGCCCAGACACTTCTTCCAGCTCTTCCGGGAGAACACCGAGGCGTTCCCATGCCAGCCGAGAGACATAGTCTCTCCAGC
>JAOTRA010000002.1:11566986-11578164 GCA_026260255.1 Pseudolaguvia tuberculata | reverse complement strand
GTATGATTATTAAACCACGGTGCGAGCTTTTTTTCTTTAACTAATTGTCTTTTAACTGGTGCTACACTATCTAAGGTCAGATCAGAAAACTTATCTCTGGCTTCTGGCGGTACTAGTAAGAGAACCTCTGATTTTTCTGGATTTAACAGCAGGAAGTTGCTTAACATCCAGTTTCTAATGTCATTAACACATAATTCCAGTTTATCTAACTGAATTTCCGCATCTGGTCAAACTGAAATGTACAGCTGTGTGTCATCGGCACCTAACATCGTGTTTACGACTCAAGTTCCCAAGTGGGAGCATATATAATGAAGCCCTGGGGAACACCATAATTAAGGCACGAGCACGTCTAGTGGTCGCCATTTAAATTTACAAATTTATAGCGGTCTGTTAAATAGGACCTGAGCCAGGAAAGGGCTGCCCCTTTTACACCTACTACCCTTTAATCTATTTAGGAGAATGTTATGATATATAGTGTCGAAAGCTGCACTAAGGTCCAATAGAACTAAGAGAGAGACGCAGCCCTGATCAGAGGCCAATAGTAGATCGTTTACAACCTTAACAAGTGCCGTCTCTATGCTGTGATAAGGCCTAAATCCTGATTCGTCCCTCATTCTAGTTCTGTAGGCTACACAATCATTTGGAAGACTGCTGATTTGACAGTTGTCCAAAAGACGACCATTGTCATAAACATATTAATCATAATAGGCATTACATTGCCATAAGTTTGTTGCAATCTGTTAGTAAACTGTTTAGAATATTTTGTATGTTGTGGAATTACATTATTCCTTCACTGGAACTAAGAGTCTCCAACACTTGTCCAGTGACCCTGAGCACAAAGCCTCTGAGCTCCATTATCACTGCTCCATTATAACTGTTCTGTACAATGTTCTGATCCTACCACCACTGAAAACCTTTGGGATAATCTGAAACTACACTCCAGACCTGACATTATCTGACATTAATGTCTGATTTCACAAATATCTCACACTTAAGATACAAATTGTAGTGAAAAATTTTAATAGAATAGCTGACCTGAATCTAACAGCAAAATGGAGAGCAAATCTAGAATAAGTTACAGTACATATGAATTTGATAGTCAGTTGAGCATAAGCAATTTAGTATATGTATGTACATGACAATTGATTTAATTTGTAAATGTTTTATTTAATTCTTTTTTTGTCCTTTAATTTTACATCCTGGTTCTTCTATGGAGTTACAATATCTGGACTACTGTATATAAAAATAAAAAAATCTGACCTTCCAAGTGCTTATAAGGTGAGAGAGAATTGTATTTGGATTAAATGGGTGAATATAATACTTTCAACCTCACTTTATTAAGAAAACGTTTACATCCACAACGTATTCATACAATAAGTTAGCCAATGATGAGACTGCATCACGTAGTATAGAATTATGTCGATTTTTTTTGTTCACATTAGACAGACTGAGACGAAGTCACAATCTGTTGCATGTCATATGTGCAAGAAATGATGTTCTTAAAATTTTTAGACCCAGCAGTCAGTTGAGAATTCACTAAAATTTCCGATGATTTTTGATGAAACTTTATGATTGTAAACCTGTATTGAATTCTCTTTAATGTTTAAGATTCAATGTGGCGGTGCTGTGCGTTGCGGTGCGGTGGCGTAGTGGTTAGCACAGTTGCCTCACAACATGAAAGTCCCGGATTCGATTCTCGGGCCGGGGATCTTTCTTTGCGGAGTTTGCATGTTCTCCCGGCGCTTGCGTGGGTTATCTTCGGGTACTCCGGTTTCCTCCCACCGTCCAAAAAACATGCAGATTATGTCGATTGGTGATTCTAAATTGTCCATAGGAGTGAATGTGTGTGTGAATGGTTGTTTGTCTATGTGTGGCCCTGCAATTGACTGGCGGACCCGTCCAGGGTGTACCCCCGCCTCTCGCCCTATGTGCGCTGGGATAGGCGCTAGCAGACCCCTGTGACCCTGAATTAGGGAATAAGCGGGTAAGAAGATGAATGAATGAATATGGGGGCATATATTACTGTTTATAAATACTATCATTATTATTCATTCATTCATTCATTCATTCATCTTCTTACCCGCGTATTCCCGAATCCGGGGTCACGGGATTCTGCTGTGCCTATCCCAGCACACCTAGGGTGAGAGGCTGGGGTACACCCTGGACGGGTCGCCAGTCCATCTCAGGGCAACACATAGACAAACAATCATTCACACGCACATTCACTCTCATGGACAATTTAGAATCACCAATCAACCTAATCTGCATGTTTTTGGAATGTGGGAGGAAACCGGAGCACCCGGAGGAAACCCACGCAAGCGCGGGGAAAACATACAAACTCCACACAGAAAGATCCCGGCCCGGGATTCGAACCCGGGACCTTCTTGTTGTGAGGCGACTGTGCTATCCACTACGCCGCCATCATTATTATTATTATAGAAAATATATATTTTAGTGGTGTTTCATTTCCCAACTTTTTTGGAATGTGTAGCTCTCATGAAATCCAAAACGAGCCAATATTTGTTTGTTATGTTTAATGTGTATCAAAGCAAAGAATAATAATCATTAATCTGTGTATTTTTTCAGGTTCCAATTTTTATCCCCATTCTGGTGATTCTGGTGGCTGTGTTTTTAGTTCTAGCACCCATCATTGACAATCCTCAGCTTGAATATCTATATGTGACCCTGTTCATCCTCAGTGGAGCTTTCATTTATTTTCCTTTTATTCACTTCAAACTGTGGCCACACTTACTGGATAAACTCACTGTTTTTTTGCAGCTCTTTCTGGAGGTGGCACCAGCTGACAAAAATGTATAAAACACCAAGTGAGATTAAAAAGGCAAAGCTCTTCAGCTTTGGGTGTTGAATTAAACATGTTAATGCCATTGTATCTTTTGCAGCCTGTTTTAGCATTTGATGTAATAAGATGTGTTGGTTTATTAGAATAAAAATAAAGATGTGTTAATATGTTAATACGAATAAGATTAGTTTTGTGATGCTGAAGAAAAACCTGCTCTGTGATGGACTGGCGACCTGTCCGGGGTATCCCCTACCTCTCGCCCTATGTGCACTGGGATAAGCACCAGCAGACCCCTGTGACCCCGAATTAGGGAATAAACGGGTAAGAAGATAGATGAATGAATGAATGAATGAAAAACCTAAACCTACATTAAACCTAAATATATTATAAATATGTTTTACAAGAAATATGCAAACTAGTCTAAACTATATTACTTTTGCAAAGAATATAAAAAATATAAAAATGGCTGTTTGTAAACATTTCTATGTAGCTGGGGCTCCAAGTATTAATAAATCAAACACGTATTCATGATCAGAGTTGTTGTTCTTTGCACATACACATATCTGTGAGGAATGTCTGAGGAAAGAAGACGAATGAATGAATGAATGCCACCAAGAGAGGAAAAGTACATAAAAAAATTCAAGTATATTTTATCTATGAAAAAGAGATCAGTGTACATATTGGCTGCTGAAGTGCAACCTAGATGCACATTAAGTCAACACATATAATTATAAAGAAAATTTTACATGCCAAAGCCACTGTTTGTTTTTACAACAAAACTTCCAGATGCGTCCTAATATCGCAGTTAACAGCTGTCACCACCACAGGGCGCAATACAATTATCTGTTCAATGCGCGCCATGATGCATCGTCCCTAAATAGTAGGAAACGTTGCCTAGTCTCGCGGGATTTGAAACTCAGACGAGAGTTTATGGGACCATCGATACAGAGCGGCCATATTGTCACGATGTGATTTCAAATGTTATATATACACTGTTTTATTTCTTATTTCTAATTTGTTAACGCTGCATTTTTGTTGACAATTTAATAAACACTGATATGCATCATTGATCTCTCTCTCTCTCTCTCTCTATATATATATATATATATACATACATACATACAGACATACATAAATACATACATATACACACACAAAATATAAAAAATAAATTAGATTGAATGTACAGATCGATAGATAGATAGATAATAAAAAAAGGAACAGAATAAAATAACAAGCATTGATGTACTGGGATGTTGGATGTGGTATCATATAAATGTAATACTGGAACGAGATATCAAATAAATATAATGTTATTGTACATGTTTTTAATAAATATGAGGTTATAAATTTAGTGTTTAGAGTTCTATTGGCTGGATAGCAAAAGTTTAAATGGATAATAACTTAGCTGTAGTGATTTTCTGAGTCTCTTTCCTTGTTCTGGATTTATTCAGTAATTTTGAGGGATGGGCAAGAGAGCACTACTAATTCTCCCAACAATCCAAAATCTCTTGTGTAATCACCTGTGTTGACCTTTTTTTAAAATCATGGAATCAATGTGCATGTCTCACTCTAGGGCATGGGAATTACTGAAGCCCGGGAACATGAATGACTCCACTCCACAGTGCTGTCTATGCTATTGAGTGGGGGGAGTGCATGTGGAGTTTCTCCTGAAAACTAAAATCATCTACACGGTATATTTACACGGTAATTAAATATTTTGAAGTTTCATGCTCTTTTTAATTATTATTGCCTATTTGCGTTTTGTTACTGTAAAATATAAATGACAGATTTTAATAGATATCTTCACATTAATAGATAAACTCACTTATATTTTTTAAATATTGTTTATATGTGGTTTCTTATAAAATTTCATATTCTTATATTGTTTAAAGTAACCCGGTTTTTTTCTCTACGGTTACGTCTGGCAAATGCGCATGCGCATGATCGAAAAGTAAACGCGCATCTATTCTTTGTGACGAAAGAATAAACCCTGCCCTCACTGTTGATTCAACCAATCACATGGCGAGTTTAAAGGCATGAAGTCATCGTATTGCTTTCCATTGGAGTGCTATATTAAGAAAGCAGCGAGGTCGCTTTATAAAGAAGAACAGTCCAGCAGCTGTTCATATAAACGACGTGGTCCAACGTGTGACAAGAAAGTGACTTTGTTCATTTTCGATCGGTGGTGAATAAACAAGTCAGTTTATTGTATCTACAAAGGTTGCTTTTATTTTTGTTGTGGACCGATCGACTAACAGAACTATTACAATGGCTGCTATCCGAAAGAAGCTGGTGGTGGTCGGCGACGGCGCGTGTGGTAAGACTTGTCTTCTGATCGTGTTCAGCAAGGACGAGTTCCCTGAAGTGTACGTGCCCACGGTGTTTGAGAACTACGTGGCTGACATCGAGGTGGACAGCAAGCAGGTGGAGTTGGCGCTATGGGACACAGCCGGTCAGGAGGACTACGACCGACTCCGACCCCTCTCTTATCCAGACACAGACGTCATACTCATGTGCTTCTCTGTGGACAGCCCTGACTCGCTGGAGAACATCCCCGAAAAATGGGTTCCCGAGGTCAAACACTTCTGTCCTAACGTGCCCATCATACTGGTGGCCAACAAAAAGGATTTGCGCAACGATGAGAATGTGCGCAATGAGCTGGCGCGCATGAAGCAGGAGCCGGTAAAAGGCGAGGACGGCCGCGCCATGGCGGTGCGCATTGGTGCCTACGACTATCTGGAGTGTTCAGCGAAGACTAAAGAAGGCGTTCGGGAGGTGTTTGAGACGGCTACGCGCGCCGCACTGCAAAAGAGGACGAGACCCGCCCCGGGCTGTGGTCATTGCTGCAAATTGCTTTAAACTGCGTTGAATTGAACTCTTTTGAAAATACCGAGAAATTACGACGTGTCCTGCGCCGTCAGAACAAGAGCGCACACGCAGAGCCGCAGCTTTAGCTGTAAAAAAAAAAAATGGTGCGTCTCCTTTTTGTGAAATATCAAGTTCCTCTAAATCGCATGAAGTGATTGGGGCAATGAATGCTCCATTGCTCGTTGCATTGTGGGATCGGACTGCTGGGGTTGAATGCCGACTTGGATGTTTTACAGCAAAGCCTATCTGTAAGGGTCAGCATTTAACACCTTATGACTAACTGGAGAGACAGAAATGTGTTCCAGAGAAACTGTTGCCACGCAGAAGCTTGAACAAATGCATGAGGATTCATGGAGGAGGGAAGGAGTGGAGGTAGTCAGGGGTCAGGACTGTATGTTTCATTGTGCTTTGCTCAAATTCCTTGCTTACAGTCACAGTCATTGATTTTTCTACATAGAGCTGAAAACATGTTTGCTATGTTATGGAAAATGCCATTTTGATTGGTTACCATAACTGGGTTACAGTGCACATAAGTTTAGTTAAGATTAACTAAGATTTTTAAATGCCTGATTTGCATAATGCCACTGTACTGAAAAAACTTTGATTTGATATTTAAATGAAAAAAACATTATCATAAGCCCTTAGCTTTGTTGGATACCACTGAAGCACATGGATTGATAGGTTTACAATAAATGCATTTTTATTTTCACATATTTGGATATGTCTGTGGTATTTTTTTTTTTTGTGTTCATGTAAGTTTACATAAACCCAGCAAGTATTTGACATGAATGAATATGTTATTAAATATTATGTAAATGGTTCTTTATTTTGACAGGAGCCTTAAGGCTTCAGCCCTTCTTTTTCTCCTCATTTGGATATCTTGTGGTTTTATGAATAGTTGGTTTTACAGTAATAAACTGAAACGAAAACAAACAAAAATGATGTTTATGTCTGATGCTTGGAGCACAACATTATTTAAATTTCAGTAAAAAATGCTATTGTTAAATAACTAACTAAACATGTAGACAGCAAAATGTTAGTGCACAGGTTGTATTTTCCCCACATACAGTTACACATAAAGCTGGTACGGATAATTTTACAGTTTGGAACAAAAGTATTTCCTCAGATCATCTTTTATAATGATTAGCAAGCATACATTTTCATGCATATGATCGTAAGCTTATTTTTATAGTTTAATGCATTGACATACTACAATAACATACAAAAAAGAACTGCACTGATATCACACTGTACATTTAATGATGTAATGCCAATACTAGCTTTCATGTTAGGCGAAATAATGGGGAAAGTGGTAGCTCACTGGTTATATACGGAATTCTGATATTTATATAAATATTAGCTCCATAGGCTCCAGCAGACCCCCGTGACCCCAAATTAGGGATTAAACAGGTTATAAATGGGAGGGTTGCGTTAGGAAGGGCATCCAGCGTAAAACCACCACCAAGTCGAATGTGCGGATCGTGGATCCGCTGTGGCAACCCCGAACGGGAGCAGCCGAAGGACAAAGAAGAAGAAGAAGATGAATGTATTAGGGTTTTCTTCGCGCAATATACATTATCGAATAGGCAACTAGACTAGACAGATTTACTCACCATTTGCATTGCTAATTTGGGGAGCAGTTACTTATGCTTTTCTTATTAGCACATGACCGTTGAGTTTCTCTTTATATGATTTAACATGCTTCGACTAGTTTTTTTTAAGCTAAAGGCCAATTTACAGTGGCTTTAAAAATGTGGAAACAAGAAGAAATGAAAAGTAAAGTAAAAATACATTGTGATGATACAATGTTAGGACTTAAAGCAGTATTATTATAATACTGTAGCCTCTGTGTTGTATTTTTCCCCATTTGCCATTCTGGGAACTAAAACAATGTGTATTAACATTGTAGTTCTTGTTGTCAAAGTATTACAGGTTGAAACAGTTGTTTTCTTACCCAGTTCATCCACTTTGGGGGTTACCAGACATCTGTTTTATTAGTAGTAATAGTATGGAATGGCTGTGGTAAGGGGCTTAACCTCATATTCTTTCAAAGGGCCCAAAATTGCTAGTGGTACTCTTGGTCTTATCAGTTACCTTCTGTAATTCTTTTAAATTAGTTAGTCAAAAACTCAGTGTGAAAGTTTTACTGAGAAACTCGTAAACGAAACCGATTTACATCTTCATGCTACATAGCCCTGTTACAGGACACTCTCTCTCTCTCAACAAAAGCTGAATAAGCATCTTGTTTAAAGCAAGTATCGCCCTTTACATAGGCTCTGCCAGACCCTTATAACCCAGAATTAGGGAATAAGCAGGTAAAGAAGATAAATGAATTATACTGTCTTTGTACAGACAGATAACTAACTTTTTTGCTGCTGAGGTAGATCCTTCAAGTAGGCACCTTTATGTACCATAAACACATTCTATGACTAACGATATCTCACACACATCATTTCACTATATGCTGTAACATTAGTATTAGTGCACAATACTACCTGTGCACAAAGCTCATTTGGATGAGTCTTATCAATGCCTAAACTAAACAATCAAAGAAAATCCATTTTCCTTATTCATTTCAATATCAGGGATAAACATTATTATATTTTATGAGTCGGTTGTTATTCAATTGGATTCCAATTAATAATAATTATTCCATTGGAAAGTTCTCTCAAGTATAGTGTGCCAAGTTTACATGTTCTTTTCTCATGAGTTTCTCTGAGTACTCTGGTTTCCTCCTAAAGACCAAAAACATGTACATTATGTTAATTGGTGATTCTAAATTTCCAATCAGAGTGTGTGTGGTGCCCTGTGATGGACTGGTGACCTGTCCAGGTTATGCCCCTGCTTTTCGACCCGTCCAGGTTGTATACCCCTGCTTTTTGACCCTATGTACGCTGGAATAGGTTCCAGCAGAACCCTGTGACACAGAATTAGAAAATAAGCGGTTTAGAAGATGAATAAAAGGAATTATCAGTTGAATTAAACATTTAATTAACAATTACCTGTCTTAATGTTAGTTTTATTACAATTATAGAATAAAATAAAAGGTTTATGTAACTCCTTTACATGCCATAAAGTTGTTTATATAGATTGGCTTGATTTACATTTACAGCATTTGACAGACACTGTAATATTCCTAATTTTAGCGGTATTCCTAAGGTGAAAGAATGCTATTTTAGTAATATTATCTATATGGGCATTAAATGAAAGATCGGCATCTATGATCACACCCGAGTCTTTGACTGTTGCACTTGATGCTACAGACAGACCATCTAACGTTAACGTGAGATCAGAAAACTTATCTCTGGCTACCTGCGGTCCTAGTAAAATAACCTTTGTTTTTTCTAGATTTAACAGCAGGAAGTTGCTTAACATCCAGTTTCTAATGTCATTAAAACATATTTCAAGTTTATCTAACTGACGTTCCGCATCTGGTCGAGCTGAAATGTACAGCTGTGTGTCATCGGCGTAACAGTGGAAGTTTACATCATGTTTACGGATTAAGTTCCCGAGTGGGAACATATATAATGAAAAAAGTAGCAGACCGAGCACCAAGCCCTGGGGAACCCCATACTTAAGGCGTGAGCACGTCGAGTGGTCACCCTTTAAATCTACAAATTGATAGCGGTTTGTTAAATAGGACCTGAGCCAGGCAAGGGTCGTCCCTTTTTTACCCACTACCTTCTCTAATCTATTCAGGAGAATGTTATGATCTATAGTGTCGAAAGCTGCACTAAGATCCAATAAAACTAGGAGAGACACGCAGCCCTGATCAGAGGCCAATAGCAGATCGTTTACTACCTTAACAAGTGCCGTCTCTGTGCTGTGATAAGGTCTAAAACCTGATTGATAAAATTCTTGAATGTTATTTTGCTGTAGATACGAACATCACTGCTGTGCTACTACATTCTCTAAGATTTTAGAAATAAAAGAAAGATTCGATATCGGCCTGTAATTCGACATCTTACTAGGGTCGAGGTCAGGTGTCTTAATTAGCGGTTATATCACTGCTAATTTAAACGATTTAGGGACATACCCACTGCTGATAACCACTGAAACTATTTTCAGTAGGGGTTCTGTTACAGACGGAACCACTTGCTTAAAGAATTGAGTTGGCACCGGGTCCAATACACATTTTGATGATTTTGCACAAGAGATGAGTGAAATTAATTCAGTCTCCTACTAGGTCGCCACATCCCAATTTGATTTATGATATTTAGCATTAAACCTTTATTGTATAACATCTTGTTGCTGAGTAGAATCCTAAAATGTGAATAAAATATGAAATAAAAATAGATGACCTATTTAATCCTTGCTGGTGCTGTTTGAATGATTGGTTATGCGTTCTCCTGTCAGTGTGAACTGTTAGAGCCTGACAAAGCTCTTAAAACACATAATACTGTATACACAGAGATGCATCTTTTTGTATATTTGTAGACGGCTAAGTCTACCTGATAATAGTATTAATTCGTTTATTCCCTAATTCGGGGTCACAGGGGTCTGCTGGTGCCTATCCACTGTCACATTGGGCGAGAGGCAGGGGTACACCCTGGATGGATTGCCAGTCTAATCGCAGAGCCACACATAGACAAACAACCATTCACACACATTCACTCTTATGGACAATTAAGAATCACCAACCGACCTAATCTGCATGTCTGCATGACTGTGGGAGGAAAACGGAATACCCGGAGGAAAGATCCCTGGCCTGGGAATCAAAAGAGAACTGGGTCAGTAAAGAGAAGACCAAGCTCAGGGAAGGAGGATAGGAGTGTGTGTGTGTGTGCGTGCGTGCGTGCGTGCGTGCGTGCGTGCGTGCGTGCGTGCGTGCGTGCGAGTGTGTGTGTGTGTGTGTGTGTGTGTGTGTGTGTGTGTGTGTGTGTGTGTGTGTGTGTGTGTGCTTCTGAATTCACTGTTTATTCACTGGGGTTTTTTCCAACTCTTTAATTCAGGGTTTTTCTTTGATCTGTTACTCATGTGTGGAACAGTAACTTTCACTCTTTCCCTCTCTCTCTCTGTCTCTCTCTCTCTCTCTGTCTCTCTCTCTGTCTCTCTCTCACTCTCTGTCTCTATTTCTCTCTTACTCTCTCTCTCTCTGTCTCTCTCTCTCTCTGTCTCTCTCTCACTCTCTGTCTCTATTTCTCTCTTACTCTCTCTCTCTCTGTCTCTCTCTCACTCTCTGTCTATTTCTCTCTTACTCTCTCTCTCTCTGTCTCTCTCTCGGTCTCTGTCTCTCTTTCTATCTCTCTCTCTCTCTCTCTCTCTCTCTCTCTCTCTCTCCAACTCTCTCTCTGTATCTCTCTCTGTATGTCTCTCTCTCTCTTTCTCTGTCTGTCTCTCTGTCTCTCTCTCACTCTCTGTCTCTATTTCTCTCTTACTCTCTCTCTTCCTGTCTCTCTCTCGGTCTCTGTCTCTCTTTCTATCTCTCTATCTCTCTCTCTCTCTCTCTCTCTCTCTCCAACTCTCTCTCTGTATCTCTCTCTGTATGTCTCTCTCTCTCTTTCTCT
>JAOTRA010000002.1:11531070-11566886 GCA_026260255.1 Pseudolaguvia tuberculata | reverse complement strand
GTGTGTGTGTGTGTGTGTGTGTGTGTGTGTGTGTGTGTGTGTGTGTGTGTGTGTGTGTGTGTGTGTGTGAGAGTGAGTGTGTGAGTGAGTGAGTGAGTGAGTGAGTGAGTGAGTGAGTGAGTGAGTGAGTGAGTGAGTGAAACATGGCTATGGGGATTTCCTTTGATTGTTTAGTTTAGTTAGTTAGTTTAGTTAGTTAGTTTAGTTTAGTAATTAGTTTAGGCCACTGATAAGGCTCATCCAAATGAGCTTTGTGCACAGGGGCAGTGTTATGCTGAAACACTAATACTAATGTTACAGCATATAGTGAAATGATGTGTGTGAGGTCTCGCTAGTCAGAGTGTGTGTTTATGATACATAAAGGTGCCTACTTGAGGATCCACCTCCAAAAAAAAGCAAAAAGGTTAGTAATCTGTCTGTAAAAAGACAGTATAATTAATTTATTTTCTATATCTGCTTATTCCCTAATTCTGGGTTATGGGGGTCCGCCGGAGCCTATGGCAGCGCTGTGAAGGGCGGCAGACAGGAGCATTACTCACTTCTATGAGCAATTTAGAATCACTAATCAATCTAATGTACATGCTTTCACTATGTGGGAAGAAACCTGGAGTAAACCCACACAGAAGAATGAATATTCATTCACATCCTTCATTTATAAGGCAGTAAATACAGCTTCAGTTACAGTGGCTTGCAAAAGTATTTATACCCCTTGAATGTTTCTATATTTTCTCACATAAATTTTTTTTTTTGGAATGTTATGTTAAAGACCAACACAAAGTGGCATACAATTGTGAAGTTATACACAAGTTTAATTTTCTTTTTACATATAAAAAAATGAAAACCTGTGCAAAAGTATTCGGCCCCATTTTCTCCAGAAGTGCCTCCTGATGATTGGTGACTGATCGAATGTTGACTTAATGACTAAATAGAGTTCATCTGTGTGTCATTTAATCTCAGAAGAAGATTAAAGTTTGTTAAGAGAATATTGGGAAACAAGCAGGATCCAAGTCCAAGAAACACACCAGACAGATCAGGAATAATGTTTTGGAGAAATTTACACAATGACAGGATATGAGCAATATGGTTAAGTCTCCAGAAATCAGCTGCAACAGCTGCAACAGCTGACAGCTTTGCTTACCACCTAAATTTACAGAGGGGAAATTGTAGGAAGAATCTTAGAGATAAAATCACTGATTGTTATTCTGATTCTGCTGTTACAGACAGGAAGTCAGACCCCTTTATCCATATCCTACATTAGCAAAGTTTTCCACAGAGTGTTAGGATACGGTGTAAATCTGCAGTCTGTGTATATATAAAAGTCTCTCTTTGTGCTTGGATGAAAATGACACTAAACATAAAGTAGGTTATGGATCTTCCAGTTGTTAAACACCAAGCAAATTAAATGTGGGAAGTGGTGGCTTGGTGGTTAAGTCAAGGCCCTTAACCTCCAATTGCTCAGTTGTAATTCTCTATGAATAAGGATGTATGCCAAATGCTGTAAATGTAAATGTGATTACCGTATTTTCAGGTCTATAATGTGCTACATCAATAAACAGATATATTTTCATATATTTTAATACATAAGACGCACCGGATAATGAACACATTTGGGTTGAACTGGAATGGCGATTACATCTCAGATCTCCTTTCCTTAGGGTCTGACCTCACTAATACTGTTGGAGCTGAACAAATGAAATATTTCACATTCAAGCTTCACATTGAAGTGGAAAGTTGTGTTTGTAATGCTCTTGTGTTTGTAATGCTCATGTTTCTGATTTGGTTTTTCTTTGGTTAATCTGTATTTTTTTCCCATAGTCTAAAAATGTACATCAGGTTGATTGGTGAGTGAGCGTTTGTATGTGTGGCAGTGCGATGGACTAGCAACCGTTCCAGGCTGTACCTCTGCCTCTTGCCGTATGTGTGCTGGGATAGGCTCCAGCAGACCCCTGTGACTCCGAATAAGCAGGTTAGAAGATGAATGAATAAACAGATAAATGAATAATAATAGCTAATATAATGTAACTACTTTTTACTTTTTTTTTTTAGAAAAAAGTATCAAGTGTAGATCATATTTGAGGTTAGAATAAATTATTACTTCATAACATTTAAGAAAAATATTTTTTTTTGAGGGCAGCGTGGTGGCGTAGTGGATAGCACAGTCTCCTCACAAGAAGGTCCCAGGTTCGAATCCCGGGCCGGGATCTTTCTGTGCAGATTTTGCATGTTCTCCCCGCGCTTGCATGGGTTTCCTCCGGGTACTCCGTTTCCTCCCAAAGTCCAAAAACATGCAGATTAGGTGGATTGGTGATTCTAATTGTCCATAGGAGTGAATGTACGTGTGAATGGTTGTTTGTCTGTGTTGCCCTGAGATGGACTGGCAACCTGTCCAGGGTGTACCCTCTGCCTTCTCGGGTAAGAAGATGAATGAATGACTATAATTTTTTGTTTTCATTGCTGTTAACTAGTCAACATAGCTTAGCAGTGGGAAAAGAACATCATACAAAAAAGGACAAAATCTGATTAGAAAATAATATATAAATTCTGCTTACGTGGTTATGGTTACCGCTTACGTAGCGAGGTTTTGATTACAGAATGTTGATTCTCAACTTCAAGTTCATAAGAATACTTAGAACTGCAAAGACTGAACTTAAAAATACATAAACATCCATTGAGACCCTTGCAAATAATATTACTGTCTAAACAGGAAGCATCTTTCAAACAACTGATGTCACTTCAACTGGATTTGTCTGGACAGCTCTGATATTCTGTTACTCATAATTGTACAGGACTGCTAGTAAAATCAGGAACGAGAGACAGTTGCAACATCATTGAGTAAGCAATGACATAGAAAGAACTGGAAGCTTTATTTAGCGTTCCCTGGTGGCTTGTAGTTTGAAGCAACGTTCCAATCTGTGAGCTGGATAAACACTTCCTCTAGCCAAAGTTGCACTTTGAGGTCATTGGCCTATTGGCCTAATGAATGACTCACTTGGGAAGGTCTCCAAACTTGTTTGTGTTCAGACCAAAAAGGGACAGAGCAATGCCAGCCACCGCTGTCTAGTCCATCCGTGTATGAAAATGTATGCATACTCTGTGTGTGTTTGTGGATGAAGATCATAGTACACCAAAGCCATGGTACATTTTTTGGTGAAGTGATTATAAAAAACTTTAAAACCAAAAGGTTGCAAAAGTTGGATCTGGGGGTATTAAGATTGGAATGTCCTGCTCTTTATCATGTGTATTTAGGCAACTATCTGTTCATGTTGTTTTCTATGATTTATGCTTGTGTGTTTAATGTAAGATTTAAGTACCCCCTCCTCTCGCCCTATGTGCGCTGGGATAGGCACCAGCAGACTTATATGGAATAAGCAGGTAAGAATATGACTGACTGATCTACACATTATTTTTAAGCTCTGATCAAGTTAGTTAATAAAAATAGTATCTATTGCAGTCAAGCCAAGTCATGTTACCTTTATTTATATGGAACTTTTTAAAATAGAAATGACGTCAAAGCAACTTTGCAAAATCAAATCATTCATTCATCTTCTTTCCCGCTTATTCCCTAATTCGGCGTCACGGGTATCTGCTGCGCCTATCCCAGCACACACAGGGCGACAAGCGGGGGTACACCCTGGACGGGAATCACCAATTCACCTAATTTGCATGTTTTTGGACTGTGGGAGAAAACTGGAGTACCTAATGGAAACATGCAAACTCCGCACAGAAAGATCCCCAGCCCGGGATTCAAACCCACCACCTTGTTGTGAGGCGATCTACTACGCCATTGCGCCGCCCAAAATCAAATCAAATAAGACAAAATTAAAACTCTGTAGTTTAAGAGGCTTCAACTAAGAACGCATTGTGTGTACAAACATTCTAGAACATTCTATAAACTGCACTATGTGACCTGTACTCTGTGTACAATGAGCGTTTATAATAAACAGACACAGAGCTACAGTAGGTGTAATGTAATGTAAATGTAATGCAGCGAAATGCAAATCCCATCTTAGTAAGTGGGGTTAGAGTGCAGGGTCAGCAAGGATACAGGACCCGTGTAGCAGGAAGG
The DNA here is from genome assembly GCA_026260255.1 of Pseudolaguvia tuberculata. NCBI lineage: Eukaryota > Metazoa > Chordata > Actinopteri > Siluriformes > Sisoridae > Pseudolaguvia > Pseudolaguvia tuberculata. Next base: position 11,562,820 of record JAOTRA010000002.1, on the reverse strand, counting down.
GTTAAGAGTCTTGGTCAAGTACCCAGCTTACTAAGATTGGATGTGCATTGCGCTGTGATTCCCTGATTGCTATGACAGGTTCATTCATTCATTCATCTTCTTACCCGCTTATTCCCGAATCCGGGGTCACGGGGGTTTGCTGCGCCTATCCCAGCACACATAGGGCGAGAGGCGTGGTTACACCCTGGACAGGTCGCCAGTCCATCTCAGGGCAACACATAGACAAACAACCATTCACACACACATTCACTCCCATGGCCAATTTACAATCACCAATCCACCTAATCTGCATGTTTTTGAACTGTGGGAGGAAACCAGAGCACCCGGAGGAAACCCACGCAAGCGCTTGGAGAACATGCAAACTCCACACAGAAAGATCCCGGCCCGGGACCTTCTTGTTGTGAGTCGACTATTCACTACGCCACCATGCCGCCCCGCTATGACAGATTGATAGGATTTATTTATCTATGCCTGAAAATTTCAGATCCTTACATGGCAACTCAAAGGAGTTAGAATAAAAAAAATGCTTCATCTCTGCTGCGTCACTACCATTTTAAAACTTATATAAGCCATCAAACACACAGCACAGTGTTCTTCAAAAATGTTTGCAGTGTTCTCTGACTGGAGGTGGATCAGGCTTTAACAGCAACAATGCCAAAAGGACTATAGGACTGAAGGAGATGTTCTAATAGCATAATATTCTGAAATTAATTTTCCTCCCTTTTTCATTTACTGGACAATGTGAGTCATGCCCTAATAAGTGGTTGGTCACATGGCATCATTTCAGTGAAAGTAAGGCTAGCTATGCTTATATATAGCTAAAACCTTTTTGCCATTTTACCAGCACACACAAGAATGCTGGCACAATAGTCTTATCTGCTGGATCATTGTATTGCATACTAAGATTAAAAGACTCAAATACTATTCAAGCACGACATTGTCCCTGTGCACAAAGACCCAGAGATCCACAAAGATGAAAATGACTTTACTGCTGTTAATTACCTTTAGGATGAACTAAAACACGCTTTACTTTACTTTAAAATTTCCAAATTTATTTCGAGTGTACAGTTGTGACGAAATGAATCCATTTCCAAAAGATCAAACAAATCTGTAAGACTTTCACCACCTCTACATCCCTTCATTTCACAGCCATAATATGTCTTCTCCTTCACTGTCACATAACCCCCCCCCCCCCCACACACACACACACACGTTTTTTTCTATGCTATAAAATCAAAAAAGACTTTCCAGAAGTTTATTGGAATAGGTTGTCTGGAAAAACTTCTAAAAAATTCTATAGATGTGGTGGTTGGATGTCCTAAAATGTTTGTCCTTATAGTATAACCAGCCACAGAACAGTTACCGGTATAGTTTGTGTTATTGAAATCCTTCTACTGTTCTTACAGACTCTCAAACATTTACTTTACAAATATAAAACTAACACAACCATTCAAGTGTGGTAGTTTATTTTCATGTTCATTTCCAATGCAAATGCGGATGATCAATCAAATTATTTTATTATTATTTTAAAGCCAGACTCAGATGTGTGAAGGTTATTATATGAATAAGAATGATGTTAATAAGGGTATGATGGTCACGTACCTCAATACTCAGTCATTCATTCATCTTCTTACCCGCTAATTCCCTAATTCGGGGGTCTGCTGGTGCCAACCCCAGCTCAGATTATAAAAAGCAGATTAAGAATAAAATAACCTATGGTGACAACAAAACCTTTAATTGCGTCAACCTTTGTGTTTGAGATACTAATCAAAGAATAATGTTTGTTGGGAATTAATTTTATTTGTAGAATTATTTATATTAGTAAAAATGGACCATGAAACACAAGTTGTCATACACACTTAATTTCAGTAAGCGCTTGAACTTTCGTCTCCAGTCACCGAAGCTTTGAGTCTACACTTGCCTCAGGGCTTGGCCTACATTTTTGCATTACTCATGGTTAAGATTAAAGTTTGCTCCCATGATTCACAGCTTATTTGGCGCAAACTAGTTCAGATCCATTTACATTTCAGCTGCTACTTCACCAGAATACAAAAAAGACATTGCAAGACACCCAGTGAGCTTTTGTTTAGTGGTTTCAATGAGATACCACTGTCTGTTTTGCCTAGACAATGGATCATTCATTAAACCCATCTTATATTATACCGCTTAAACTATTTTACATAACCAAGAGATGGTGGAAGCAAAACAAGCAAGCTGTCAAAAAACAACCATCAGCTTATTCATTCTTATATTGTTATTGTACTTTTCCCCGTTATAATAGATCTTGGATATTCAGGGTGATGTATAATAGGGCAATAGTGGTATTTTAGACTCCAAAACTGTGCAGCGTGGAGGCTTAGGGGTTAGTGAGTTTCCTCACAGCAAGAAGGCCTGGGTTCGATTATAAATTGCCTATAGGTTTGAGTGTGAATGTATATATACTGTATCTATATTGGAGCAGTGGTGGCTCCAATGATTTAGGGATTGACTGGAAGATCTGGGTTCAAGCCTTACCATTGGGCCATTGAGCAAGACCGTTAACCCTTCCTGCTCTACCTTAGGGTGCTGTACCATAGCTGACACTGTGACCTAACCTCAACTTAGTAATATAAGATATGAGAAGAAAAGGTTAGATTATATTATACTGTGTATAGTTATGTATGTGGCAAATAAAATTAGAATTTGATATTTTTACCAGAAATACTAAATATTTCTTGCAAGCATTCTTTCCAAACTAACTGACCTACGGGACTGATAGTATTATCAAATCGAACACCATAATTTCACATACGATTTAGAATCACAATGTTAAATAGGCACAGAAAAGCACAAGTGTCAGGCGGCACCTGTATCAAGGCTCTTCAAACACTTCTTCAATCTGACCTGTATTGCACTATAATCATCAGCTGTGAATACAAAAGCCTGTAGGTGAAAAATATTGTTCCTGTGAGAGAATAATACAAACGTGTTAATTTCTATTGTTGTGGGTATTCCTGTGGTACTTCTTCTATTTATTATGCTTTTGAGCCACTGAATATATTACTTCACAATTATCTATAAGTCTTCTTTGTAACTATAGCTAGACTATTTTATTTTGAGTAGCACAATATTCTCTCTATATTTTGTTTAAATTATAGTGCAGATAGTAAGAAATAGATAAGAAGAAATAATCATAATATTTGAACACCCCTCCATGCAACATTTACCATTATGTTCACACCACTGCTACTCAGAAATGTCACAATAGTATTTTAGTTACATTTAGACGTTAGTTACATTCACGACAAGAAGGTCCCAGATTCGAAATCCGGGCCGGGATTGGGTTTGCATGTTCTCCCCGCACTTGCGTGGTTTCCTACGGGTACTTCCGGTTTCCTCGCACAGTCCAAAAACATGCAGATTAGGTGGATTAGTGATTGTAAATTGTCCATAGGAGTGAATGTGTGTGTGAATGGTTTTGTCTATGTGTTGCCCTGAGATGGACTGGTGACCTGTCTAGGATGTACCCCCGCCTCTCGCCCTATGTGTGCTGGGATAGGCACCTGCAGACCCCCGTGTCCCTGAATTAGGGAATTAGCACGTAAGAAGATTGTAAGGATGCTGGCTGTGCCACGCCCCCTTTCCGTAGCGTCGTTGTCCTGGTAACAAAATGGCTCCAGGGCGATGACTCATTATTTAAGGCGACACGCTGGTGATCCGTCTCTGACCCGGTCGTTACAAAGATGAATGAATGAATGAATGAATGAATGAATGAATGAATGAAGCAATTTTACAAAAAAGTTTTATTTGTAATACCCTAAATAATAATACTCTAATAAATCTTGTTCTATTATTAGACTATTAAAATTTTGTGCTATTCTATGGGTTGCAGCTTGTATATACAATAATTGTACTCAGTATGACAGTAATTTAAGACGTAAGACAGTACACACAAACAGGCTTGTCTGCATTGCTAGACGTGTCAGTCTGGGAATATTGTGCTCTCAAAATAACCTTTGTGTTTAATTAACTAATTCAATAAATCTATTTAGGGCGGTGTGGTGGCGTCGTTGTTAGCATGGTCGCCAAACAACAAGAAGGTGCCAGGTTTGATTCCCGGGCTGGGGATCTTTCTGTGCGGAGTTTTCATGTATTCCCCGTGCTTGCGTGGGTTTCCTCCTGATACTCCAGTTTCCTCCCACCATCCAAAAACGTTCAAGTCAAAATTGCCCATAGGAGTGAAAGTGTGTTTGAGTGATTATTTGTCTGTGTGACCCTGCTATGAACTGGCAAACTGTCCAGGCTGTGACCCTGCCTCTCGCACTATGTGCGCTTGAATAGGCACCAGCAGAGCCCCGTGACCCCGAATTAGGGAATAAGCAGGTAAGAAGATGAATGAATTAATAAATCTATTTAAATATATATATATTATCGTAAAAAGGGTGCCGCAGTGGCATAGTGGATAGCACGGTCGCCTCACAACAAGAAGGTCCCGGGTTCGAATCTCGGGCCAGGGATCTCTCTGTGCACAGTTTGCATATTCTCCCTGTGCTTGCGGGGGTTTCCTCTGGGTACTCCGGTTTCCTCCCACAGTCCAGGGTGTACCCCCTCTCACCCTATGTGTGCTGGGATAGGCGCAGCAGAGCCCCGTGACCCCGAATTAGGAAATAAGTAGGTAAGAAGATGAATGAATGAATGAATGAATGAACATTATTGTAAAAACTTCTTGTAAATTTGATCTGCCCTAAAATATAATATCATAACTTTTATAATAATTCTGACTAATGCCTTGCATAAAACACATCACATGCATGTTGTAGTGTAAAAACAGATCCGCCCAGCCTGTTATAGGTGTGGTGTGTGTCTATGAACTCTAATGAGGCACTGCCTATTTGGGTTCCAGATCCTAAAGAAAGCATTAACCATGCCCTCTGTTGTTCATCGTATCCGTGTATTCTTCGGGAGTCTTTGGCACGCATGGATTTCATTGTTTGGTGAAGTGCACATCATGAGACAGGCTGTAGTACTTTTAACATGGACACCGTGTATTTTCCGCTGTAGTTGCCCCAACTTTTTGCCACTGCATAGTACATTATGTTCACTTCTGTAAATTGATTATCACATGCAAACTGTGTGTTTGTACAAAGACAAAAGAAATACGGGCAGTAACACATTTATTGATATGTTACAATTTTAATGTAATAGGTTTATTTCTGAACAATGATATTAAAGCAAAAATAAAAATATTAAAATATAATTTTTTTTAAATAGACACATAAAAAAAAATTACAGTTGACTATCGAATAGCTATTAGCAGAGTTAGAGAAGCTTTATTTGGTGAATATATCAGAAGCTTTTCAGACTCCTGTGGTGTCACGTTTCAAGTTCAAACAAACATGACATCCCATTGTGGTGCGTACAGAGACACTCCGGCGTCACTGCCGTAAAATGACAAGGAGACATTCTAGTCCGGCTTCACAAACACTTACTCGACATACAACATACAGCACAAAGAACCACATGGTGTTATTGACCCTTGGGGGATGTCCTTGTATGGTGAATAGCATGCTACTGCTCCACACTTCCTTTTCTACAGACTCCCAATTCAACTGGACTACAAGCACAGACAGGAAAACAGATTAATATAATTAAAAATGATCATTCATAAAAATCTAAATGATTCAGTGAAAGGTTTGCGCATGTTCTACTTTTGTTTGTGTTACTTTTATCCCTCAATCACACCCTGTTTTTCTGGGATTGGTTCTATAAAAGACCATGATTAAAGAACTGGTTAAATGATGCCATATTTATAATGATTAAGTCTAATTAAAATCACAAATAAACAACAGTTATATTTTGGTAGCTGTGAGTTGGTTGCAGGTTAAAAGTGTTTGATTCCCAGCCAAATTGCCACTATTGGGCTTTAAGACTTGAAACTTACTGGTAGGTGTGTTGAGGCAAGTTGGAACTTAACTCTGTAGGACATCAGAGCTCCAGGGCAGAGATTGCACTGTATTAGATTTCTGTGCAGAGTAGGCGTAGTTTGCATGTTCTCCTCATGTTTGCGTGGGTTTCGTGTGTGTACTCCGGTTTCCTCCCACAGTCCAGCACACACATCTAATAATATGTATCAAACCATTTGGTTTAAACATCAGAGCTACAAAGAATGTCACAGGGATAAAACTTTATTCTAACCTGCATGTATGTGCAAATGCAAGTGTCCATTCATTCATTTATCTTCAAACCTGCTAATTCCCTTATTTGGGGAATTCTGCTGGAGCCTATCCCAGCATAGGGCATGCGGCAGGAGTACACCCTGGACTGGTCACCAGTCCATCACAGGGCCACACATAGACGAACAACCACTCACACACACACATTTACTCCCATGGGCAATTTAGAATCGACCCAATGTGCATGTTTTTCGACTTTAAAAGGAAACCGAAGTACCTGGAGGAAACCCCAGAGTTTCCTTCTATGGGAAGAAAATATTTCACTATATGTTGTACTCTGTATAAACATGTATGTGACAAAAATTGAATTCTTTTCCTTCTTCCAAAGCAATTTTCCTGCTCTCCAGATTGTTTTACACCTGCTCCCTTCTCTCACAATGTAATCTGTAAACATCATTGTCTAAGGGGATTCCTGTTTTAAGTCCATCAGCATAGCAAATAAAAAGGGCCTGACCCCTGATCCACTCCTTTGTCAGAACCCCCTACATACCTCAACACTGTCCTGCTACTATTCTACTCCTAGCAACCTCATACAATACCACAGCTCTTCTCCTGCACCCTGCCTATAAAGACACATTGCAGCTCCCTTTGACTGTCTTTGTAATTGTCAATTATGCAACTAATTTGCTCAACTTTATTTGCAGTGAAATTAGATCTATTTGCAATTTTGCGTGTCAATTTTCAAGTTTCAAGTGTCAAGTTTTTTCATAGAATATGAGAAATGAGCAAATCTGACTTTTCACTTCATTCATTTATTCATCCATCTTCTTACCCGCTTATTGCCTAATTCGGGTTCACGGGGGTCTGCTGGCTCCTATTCCAGCGCACATAGGGCGAGAGGCTGGGCTACATCCTGGACGGGTCACCAGTCCATCTAAGGGCAACACATAGACAAACAACCATTCACACACACACACACACGTTCACTCTTATGGACAATTTACAATCATTAATCGACCTAATCTGCATGTTTTTGGACTGTGGGAAGAAACCGGAGTACCCGAAGGAAACTCACGCAAGGGTGGGCAGAACACGCAAACTCCGCACTGAAAGATCCCCGGCCTGCTAATCGAACCTGGGACCTTCTTGTTGTGACGCGACCGTGCTATGTTTTTCCTGAATCAACATTTCAATCAACCAGTCATAATCATCTGATGTCTTCAGTATAAGGACCTGTTTTGAACTTCATTGTAACCACAATTGTATATTTATATATTAAAATAAAAAAATCATGGCCATCTTTGAAAACAGTAGATACAGTTGCTGAATTACTAGTACTATTTTTTTAGTCTTGACATTATCTTGACATTAGCTTATCACATAAAAGCTGTTTCAGAAGCTCAATAGCTTTGAGGTTGGGTGGCTTAAGAACAAGAACTGATCCATTATTTTTATTTTTATTTTATTTTTGACTTTCTCGGTGGCATCGACAAAGTAATTCTCTGACATTTTAGCAGCTGACAAAAGCAATATGATTTTAAAGGCCGAGTGAGCATGGCAATAAAAATGTTTTGTTCTTGTAAGATATTTTGTGGCTATAAATGGAATGGTTGTATATTTTATTATAAATAAATACCTCACAGTAGAATATTTGTGTGAAATGTTATTAAAGATAAAATATCTAGCTTGCCTCGTAGTTTCTAACTGAAAGTCTAGTGCAAACACATGGCATAATCTATCCTTCTGATCTGGAATCTGGGTTACTCAGAGTTTACACTCGGGTTGCTGAACATTCTGTTCTGACCTTTTAGCAATGACAAATCTTTTTCTGTAGTGAAAACTAAAATAAATCCCCATTTAGGACTTAAAGACTTGTTGATCAGGAGGCCAGGAAGACCTGGTTTCAAGCTCCACCACCGCCAAGAAAGGTTTGGGCTCAAGTCTGCCACTGTTGAGTCTAGGGTCGCTGTACAATAGCTGACCCTGCACTCTGACCCCCAACTTACTAAGATGGGATATGTGAAGAAAAACATTTCACTATATGTTGTACTCTGTATAATCCGGTATCTTCTTCTTCTTCTCCTTTCGGCTGCTCCCTTTAGGTCTCGCCACAGCGGATCACTCTTCTCTACACTACCCTGCCCTCTGCATCTGCCTCTTTAACTACCTGCATATCTTCTCTCACCACATCCATAAACCTCTACTTTGGTCTTCCTCTTTTCCTCCTACCCGGGACCTCCATCCTCAACATTCTCCTACCAATATACTGCATGTCCCTCCTCTGCACATGTCCAAACCATCTCAACCTAACCTCCCTCACCTTGTCTCCAAAACATCCTACATACGTCCCTCTAATAATCTCATTTCTAATCCTGTTCATCCTCGTTACCCTCAATGAAAATCTCAGCATCTTCAACTCTGCCACCTCCAACTCCTCCTGTCTATTTGACAATGCGAACGGGAGCAGCCGAAGGACAAAGAAAGAAAGACTGTCTCTAAACCGTACAACATCGCTGGTCTCACTACAGTCCTATAAACTTTTTTCTTTCACTCTTGCCGAAACTCGTCTATCACAAATCACTCCTGCCACACTTCTCCACCTGCTCCACCCTGCCTGAACTCTTTTCTTCATTTCTCTAACGCAATCTCCATTACTTTGCATGTGTATAATCCTGTATGTGACAAATAAATTGGCTTCTAGATTTATAAATGTTATAGACTTAGAGAAGTTATAGTTATAACTATTTAAATTGCAGCGGCACTAAAGACATTTGCATGAATTTATTTTAATAATCTATTAACAAAAATATTATATAAAACCAATAACACATGAGTGTGAATAAAATTAATTCTTAATGTTGCCAGTGTAAGCACTTTTTTTGCTTACAATGTACTTATGAAGTAAATAAAATTGCATAAACCAGATTAGAAAAGGTTTCTACTAACATGGCACAGCACTGATTTTTACTGGTCTTTATGTTTTGTCAGAATTTGCATCTTATTTCGAGTACTTTCCTGAGCATTTGTATTTCCTACACACCTAAGATCTGTCTGGCATGTGCCAAAATGTCTGATGTGTCATAGAAACAGAAAGAAAGGAAACCAGATGTTATAACCATGCAGGTCAAAAACATGGCTATGGTCACAACAGGATGAGGTTCAGCTATGCTTTACTCTACTTTGCTGTTTCCTGTTTTTTTCCTGAACACTATGAAGGTCCACAGGAGTGTGTCCTGGTCAGCAGTGTGTAGTCGAATTGGCTGACATGACATCAGGATACCTTTGAGGACTCTTTACATGTTCCATTCCTGTTTTGGATGCATTTCACAATGGTTTATTTGTTCTCCGTCAATTGTCTCATACATCTACAACAGAGTCAGAACTATTTCTTTTAGCACTATGTTTCATATTTGTTGTTCTCGATTAAGATTTTTCAGAGCTCCTAGTTTACAAACAATTTAACATTTTAAAGTAGATAGATTTTACATGTTTGTTACACTCATTTCTTGATAACCCCATTACTACATTGAAGAGACAAACATATTCGTCATTATGTAAACATTAGCATGTTGTGACGTGCAATCAAGGTCATCTCTGTTGGCCTAAACGTCAGTAGGTGAGCTACATTTACAACCTAAATTCTAATATTTTTTCCTAGATTTTTAAACCTGCTTGCTGGTGTACAATGACGTTATCATTTTCATTCAAAACATGAAATGTCCCTTTGTAATGCAGCTCCATGTCCTATAGCTTTTTTCTATATTATTGTAGAATTGCTATTTGATAGTGGTGGTATTAAGATTTGTATCAGTTTGCATGTATCAGTTTGCCAATGAAAGAATATTTTTTCAACATATTTATCCAACATATAGAACTATTTCAATCTTTACACTTGGCCTAACAATTTATCTACAGATTAGTTATTATAAGGGTGCGGGTTTTTGCTGGGGGGGGGGGGGGATTTCCCCTCCTCTGGTCTAAATATCCCTACCTCCGCTGAATTATTTAATAATTGATAATTGATTTACATAATTGCCCTGAGATGTACTGGCGACCCGTCCAGGGTGTACCCCCGCCTCTCGCCCTATGTGTGCTGGGATTGGCGCAGCAGACCCCCGTGACCCCGGATTCGGGAATAAGCGGGTAAGAAGATGAATGACTGAATGAATGAATGATTTACATATTTGGCCCCCCCGGCTCTATAGTCATAATGCTCTTTTAAAAATAGATGATATAAAATGCCTAACAATCAAATATTGAAATATTTGAATAATATATCTAAGTGAAACGCTGTTAGCACCATACAATAATAAAACCAGAAACAGACTTCCATGTCTAGAACAATACCGCAATCCTCTTCCAGTGGCTTTCCATGCACGTCTTCTCAAAATGTCACCACTGGTGGTGTTGCTTTTTCCTCATCAACCTTTCTCTCTCCTAGTGTTAAAGGAACAGCTGCAGTTTTAAAAAGAATACATTACTCCAAGTTAAATGACATTTCAGTATAAGAAAAATTACTTGCGTTAAGGTTTTTTTGTTTTTTTTACCTTCCTCTTCCTCCTCTTCATCATCATCCAGCTCCTCCTCAGAATCCAAGTAACTAATTGAGTAGCCTAATTAAAAATGTTTTATTGTGAATGCAGTGTTAAAAAAAATCTTATACAAGTTCAAAATTATATATATATAAGGTCCACTGTGCTTTGTGATCATAAATAAAAACATCCCCCCTTCTGGTTTTTCCACAAATTGCACTCTGGTTATTATATATAATAATCTGTTAATGTTACTGTAAAAAACCTGCTTAAATATCCTTTCCAAATTCCTCTCCGAATACTCATCCTGTTTATTTTAAACGGTGAAAAGACAGACCTTTAGGATTAGTAAGCAGGTGAATAAGACCCCTTATATAACTCTTATATAAGTCTATAACAGACAGAAAAACAACAACAGAACATTATTTATTAGAGTTCTGTAATTAAATCTATTTTTGTATCTTTCATTATGACAGCAAAAGCACGCTGTACCCAGAAAGCAAGGAGTCTGTCTTTCATTCAGTTTCTTGGTTAGAACTAATATAAGCGGGGATCTTTCTGTGCGGAGTTTGCATGTTCTCCCAGCGCTTGCGTGGGTTTCCTCCGGGTACTCCCGTTTCCTCCCACAGTCCAAAAACATGCAGATTAGGTGGATTGGTGATTTATAAATTGTCCATAGGAGTGAATGTGTGTGGGAATGGTTGTTTGTCTATGTGTTGCCCTGAGATAGGACTGGCGACCTGTTCAGGTTGTACCCCCGCCTCTCGCCCTATGTGCGCTGGGATAGGTGCAGCAGACATCAAACTTGTGCTTTAATTGTTCTTATTGGACCAGTATGGCCTTTTCTAAAATATATCTAACTCAAAAACATCATCACTGCTATTCCTTTTTAATACGTTAGAGTAACCAACAAGAATCAGAAAAGCTTTCAGGTTTAAAATGTGGAAATAAATACAGGACATTTTCTGTTTCATGTAAGGGGGTTTTCTACAGGATGCTGCTGGGGCCTCTGCAGGGTCAGAACACAGGAAACTGATACAGCCATTTTAGATTGAAAAGCTGTAAGGGCAGAATGCCAAGCGAGCCCAGAATCTTCTCTGCTTCCTCCTCCCTGTCCCTCCAAATAAAGGCTGCTCTTGTTCACGCAGTGCACTGAAGCGCCAGGCTTCAGAGAGATTAGCGCCAGGCTTCAGAGAGATTAGCGCCAGGCTAAAAGTGTTTGTGTTACAAATGTAGATATCCTTACTTAACATAGTTTGCAGATCTGTTCATAACTCTTCTGTCTCCTAATAGATCATTTCCTTTTTTGACTTCTAAATACACAACAAATGAATACGCCTAAACATTTCAAACATTTGGTGTCGACCAGATAAGGAGGGGGTTTCCTTCTCAGTCTGGTTCTTCTCAATACTTCTTCTTTCTTCATCTCAGGGAGTTTTTCTTTTGCGACAGTCACCACCGGCTTGCAGATTAGAAACAAGACTTATGATTTTTCACTGTTACTGCTTATTGTGTAAAGCTGCGTTGATACAATTCCCATGTTAAAAATAAATTAAATTGAACTGAACAGACTGGTGTGTGTCTGAAATCTTATGAAATAGTTATTAAAACGTTTGATTGTATTGGTATGTTAATTAAATTACGACTATATGGCACAATATAGAACAGCTATGCCAAAGCATTGATGGAGCATCTCTTTAGATGGTTCTTCTTCTTCTCTTTTCGGCGGCTCCCGTTAGGGGTCACGACAGCGGATCACTCTCCTCCACACGACCCTGTCCTCTACATCTGTCTCTTTCACCCAAACTATCTGCATGTCTTCCCTTGCCATATCCATAAACCTCCTTCTTGGTCTTCCTCCTGCCCGCCACCTCCATCCTAAGCATTCTTCAACCAATATACTGCTTGTCTCTCCTCTACACATGTCCAAACTATCTCAACCTGTCCTCCCTCACCTTGTCTCCAAAACATCCTATGTGCGCTGTCCCTCTAATAAACTCATCTCTTTAGATGGTTAACGGCTATTATCATGTTACCAACAGTGGTATCTCAGTGGTGCTGCGTATGGAATCATTAGTTCCAGCCTTCTACATTCACTGATTGTTTCATGCATATGGCACACAAAATTGGAATCCTTAATTACAACACTGGGGTGGCGCGGTGGCGTAGTGGTTAGCACGGTCGCCTCACAACAAGAAGGTACCGGGTTCGAGTACTGGGCCGAGGAACTTTCTGTGCAGGGTTTGCATGTTCTCCCCGTGCTTGTGTGGGTTTCTTCCGGGTATTCCGGTTTCCTCCTACAGTCCAAAAACATGCAGATTAGGTCGATTAGTGATTGTAAATTGTCCATAAGGGTGAATGTGTGTGTGAATGGTTGTTTGTCTGTGTTACCCTGAGATGGACTGGCGACCCGTCGACGGTGTATACAAAAGACCATATCATCTAAATGTCCACCTGCAGGAGGCTAGGAAACCCCAAACCTTCAAACAAGTATTTCAGAGTTTTAACAGCGCTGCCTAGTTAATGTATTGTGTGTGATTTGTCCCTACATGTTTGGGAAATTGGTAGCACAAGGTGTTGGACTGATAATTGGAATAATTGGGTTTGATTCCCAGCACCATCAAGTTACTGGGCCACTGCTGGGCCACTGTGCTCCAATTGCCCCCCAATGGCTCAGTTGTGTAAAAAAGAAAATTGTAAATGCTGTAAATGCCAAACACATGAATACTCACTGTTTATTATATCCTGGCAAAGTGTCGGTGTGGTGATGTTGTTAGCACAATTCAACAGCTGCAGTAAAGAAGTAAAACATAAACCTAAAGCAACAGTAAAATACTCAATAATTACCCCCAATATAACCCTAAAGAGGACACACTTGTTACTACTTGCATATCACAGAGTTGGTCATTCACTGTATTGGAATTCATTTGACTATTTAATCTAAAACACCTACAATACTATTAGTTATTTGAATTCTGGATACTGATGTTCTGTAATGAGTTCTACTGTATATGAGAAACTGAGCAGACGCAGTTTAGGCAGCGTGCCAGTGCGTGTCAACGTGACCTGATGTAGCTGACACCAGAACAGCATTAATCACTACATAGCAGCGGCTCTTACGGTCACTGCATCCAGCGAAAACCACTTCTGTTCCAGCACAAAGAGTCACTGTGTTCCAACTGAACGATTTCACTGAGAAGATCTTGAGAAACTACAGGCTGTGGTTGTAAAATATAAAAGTCCTTTTATAAAAGTTGTCATTTTATCATTTAAAAACTCCCTGTTGAGTATGGTTCCTCTCAAGAGTTCTTCCGAATCCCACTATAGGGAGTTTTTCCTTGCCACCGTCGCCCCCGGTGCTCATCAGGGATAAACTATCGGGATTACCATTCATTGGGTAAAGCTGCTTTGAGGCAGTGACCTGTAAATGCGCTATAGCAATAAGACTGAATTGAATTGAAAAGGGCGGTGCGGCGGCATAGTGGATAGCACGGTCGCCTCACAACAAGAAGGTCCCGGGTTTGAATCCTGGGCCGGGGATCTTTCTGTACGGAGTTTGCATGTTCTCCCCGCGCTTGCTCCGGGTACTCCGGTTTCCTTCCACAGTCCAAAAACATGCAGATTAGGTGGATTGGTGATTCTAAATTGTCCATAGGAGTGAATGTGTGTGAATGGTTTTGTCTGTGTTGCCCTGTGAAGGACTGGCAACCCGTCCATGGTGTATCGCCGCCTCTCGCCCTATATGTGCTTGGATAGGCACAGCAGACCCCTGTGACCCCGAATTCAGGAATAAGCGGGTAAGAAAATTAATGAATGAATGAATGAAAAGGTGGGTGGCAGTGAGGTGGCGGAGTGCATAGCACGGTTGCCTCACAACAAGAAGGTCCCAGGTTTAATCTTTCTGTGCGGAGTTTGCATGTTCTCTCCACGTACTCCGGTTTCCTCCCACTATCCAAAAACATGCAGATTATGTTGAATAGTGATTGTAAATTGTCCATAGGAGTGAATGTGTGTGTGTGAATGGTTTTGTCTATGTGTTGCCCTAGATGGAATGGCGACCCGTTCAGAGTGTACCCCCGCCTATGTTCACTGGGATAGGCTCCAGCAGACCCCTGTAACCCTGGATTAGGGAATCACTATAAACGTAAAAGAATACTTATTTGAAATGCTAATGTTTAAAACAAACAAAGCAAATTCATGCTAAAGCATAAAAATAATATAAAAAACCTAATGAAAAAGTAAAAAGGATCTTGCTTCCTCTCTCTCTTTCTGTGTCTGTGCACTCTGTCCGTCTCTTTCTGCTTTGTCTTGCACAGTACCATTCCTGTACCACGTTTTTATTATATAATGTACCATCTTTTTTTTTTGTTCGTTTGTTGACCTTTTGGATTGATTGTTTTAATTTCTGTTTGTCTCACAGCAGTAAAGGTTTTTAGTGCACCGCCTGTTTACTGGTAGTAAAAGACTACCAGGTTTATTTCAAAGGCATCAACAATAGCTCAGATGAACAAAACTCATTTAAACAGTATTTCCAGGTCCTCCATTCTCACGAATGCTTCATCAAGGTTTGAGACTGTGGTCGTGGTTTTTCCATTGAAATGTGAATCCGACTCTAACAACAGCTTGATTTGATCTAAAACAGCTTGATTAGTTTAGAACTGGGCAGGATTTTCATTTTATTTCTATCCAAATGTTAAATAGATGTTATATGGAGCATTTCTTCTATTTGCTGAAGAAGAGAGGAACTGATTGTTCAGTGCTCAGTAACAGCATCACACACTCATTATCCACTTTTTACTGATGTCTTTAACAGTATAACAGAGGAACTGGGTGAAACAACAACGTAACTTAAGAAATATTGGACAGTCAGCCCTAATTCATTTTATTCCAAATTGATTATGCTTTGATCTAGTAATAAGGGAGGCGCGGTGGCGTAGTGAATAGCATGGTCGCCTCACAACAAGAAGGTCCCGGGTTCGAATCCTGGGCCGGGATCTTTCTGCGCAGATGTTCTCCCCGCGCTTGCGTGGGTTTCCTCCGGATGCTCCGGTTTCCTCACACAGTCCAAAAACATGTAGATTAGGTGGATTGGTGATTGTAAATTGTCCATAGGAGTGAATGTGTGTGTGAATGGTTGTTTGTCTATGTGATGGACTGGCAACCCGTCCAGGGTGTACCCCCGCCTCTCGCCCTATGTGTGCTGGGATAGGCACAGCAGACACCCGTGACCCTGGATTCGGGAATAAGCGGGTAAGAAGATGAATGAATGATCTATTAATACATTTATTTATACATTATGGTCAAACTGACAGACAGTAAAATCAGCTACAGTATATCCACACGGTCAGAGATTAGCAACATACCTTATGAACTTTTTCCTGGTAACAAAAGCCCACCATGTTCTTTTTTATTTATTCGATTGAAATATATGCGTGCGGCGCGGTGGTGTAGATTCCCGGGCCGAGTTCGATTTTCGGGCCGGGGATCTTTCTGTGCGGAGTTTGCATGTTTCCTCTGGGTACTCCAGTTTCCTCCTACAGTCCGAAAACATGTACATTAGGTTGATTGGTGATTCTAAATTGCATATAAGAGTGAATGTGTGTGTGAGTGGTTGTTTTCTATGCGTGGCCCTGCGATGGACTGGTGACCTGTTTAGGGTGTAAACTCTCACCCTATATGTGCTGGAATAAGCTCCAGCAGACCCCAGTGACCCCAAATTAGGGAATAAGCAGGTAAGAAGCTGAATTAATGAATACAATATATGCATTAAAATTATATATTTATTCTGTGTATTTTCTACAAAAAGACCCAGTTCAGATTCTCTCATGCCTCAAGGGGTTTTTTTCCCAATAAAATATTGATAGAAGTCCCACAAACATGACCCTACTTCCTGTACAGATGTGATTCCAAATTGAGTTCTGTTCTTATACATTTGTTTCAAAGTCAACACAAGCTGTGTTTGGTTAGGCATGTGATCATGTCTGCATGTCCCTGCACCACTCGCTGAAGTTGTGATCACAGTTATGATCTTTTAAACCCCAAAAGTATTTCTGTATCCGATGGAAGCCAGATTGTTCTGGACAATATTTGAGACAAATCCCACCACTGGATGGAATAAATCTGGTGGATTGTGGGAAAGCCTACCGTTTTGATCTCTGCAGTGCCATGAATTAAGTAACATCTGTTTTGGGGTCTCTAATGATTGCAGAGCGAATTAGATTTGTTTAGAGAATGGATTTGCTACTATTATCATTTTTCCTAGAAAGTTTGCATTTTATGTAGTACAACACTGTAATTGATGGACATGTTCTCCTTTCAGTAATGGAATTATTATAGATGATTGAAACAAAACATACTGTTCACATTATAACCAGAGAAAGAGGGAAGCAGGATGGGATTAGGGCGGAATAAGCGGGTAATGATTGATTGAGGAATGAATGATTGAATGAATAAGAGTGGAAAAAGAAATTTGGTATGCCATAACACTCATAGGGCAATACAGCTCAAGGATCTATGCAGTTGTCTACCAGACTGAATCTTTGTATCTGTAAAAGAGTGTGATCTCTGTGGTCTTTCTTTCTGTGGGGGATCAGTAGAACAGAAATCTGCATCTGATGATAGGAAGCTCAACAAACAGACATTATTGATGTTGGAATGTTCTTGGACCTAACTCCAGTTTGAGATTTATTCTAGCATTCTGTAATAACATTAAAAGCACAAAGAAGATCATTCCCAAACATGATGTTTTGAAGTGTTTTATGTAGATACTTCATAAAATGTCTAAATAGAGATAAATACAAGGCTAAACAAGAGTTTGTGAGTGATAAACAGGTGCAGGTATAAAAAAATTAGGATTTTTTTTGTCAGGGGTTGCCATTCCCGTGATCCGCACATTTGATTCGGTGGGGTTTTACACAGGATGTCCTTCCTAATGCAACCCTCCTATTTATTCGGGTTTGGGACCGGCTCTAAGGCTGCACTGGCTTGTGCAACCCTAATGGCTGGGATTTTATGGGCAATTTAGGCTCACCAATGTATATGTTTTTGGATAGTGGGAGGAAACCGGAGTGGGCGATGCGGTGGCATAGTTAGCACGGTTGCCTCTCAGCAAGGAATTCCCAGGTTCAATTCCTGGTCAAGAGATCTTTCTGTGCAGAGTTTGCATGTTTTCTCAGCTTGCTTGGGTACTCCAGTTTCCTCCCAGTCCAAAAACATGTTTATTCGGTTAATTGGTCATTCTAAATTGCCTATAGGAGTGAGCGTAAGTGTGGCCCTGTGATGGACTAGGACCTTTGCTTTATGTGCCCTGGGAGAGGCTCCATCTTCCAAGTGTTTTAATTGACTGCAAACACTTCTGGGGGATTGACCGTCGTACAGGGTCATACAGTTCAGACTGAGTGCATATTTAAACATGACATATTGCACATAATGGCCTATAATTCAGTCAAGCTTGAAACCTACATATGAATCTTATGCTGCGTTATGTCACTGATTTAACGATGTGAAATAAACCAGAATTTATTTTAGACCAAGCAATTTTATCGCCATTATGTGTTCTCTTTAAGTATCACAATGTACACATGCACATAAAAAACAAACTGTAGCATGAAATACTCCTGTTTGCTATTATATGTAGTCACATATAGTATTTAGTCACATATAGTATTTAGTCACATATAGTATTTAGTCACATATAGTATTTAGTCATATATAGCAACAGTCAATTATGTCAGGAGAATAATTAGGAAAAGCTTCTATATTGTGCTTTTTAGGAATTTAACATAGTGATGTATAGCTTAGCGTTGATGTTACTCCTCTTACTTGCATGTGGAATTAACGTACATAAACTGATCTTATTTACGAATAAAGAAACAAAAAAACGTTTATCCAGTAATATATACAAAAATACTGTGTTTTTATATGGTGTATAAAAATTACATACACGTTATTACCTACACGCATAAAAACATTAGTATTGACCAATTCATCTAATACATTGTTTTCTCTATTATAGATTTGGTATTAGCAAAAATGAACAACAAATAAACCCCAAAACTTACTAATGTACAAATGTACATAAACTAAAACAGTGCATTCTGTGAAAATATACTGATTTCCCTTTATTGAGACTTTACAATACATCACACCAAATCCTAGCTCATTAAATAACAACTTGGCTAGTGATTGTTATGGTGAGCTACAAAAATACTGCAAATTAAGATCAACGGCTTGTTCAACCGCTTATGTCAGGTTAATACGTAAAAAAAAACAAAAAAAAAAACTTAATTATACTGAGATGAACATAAGCAGTAGAACAGAAACTTTTAGTCTCTGGCTTGTTCCTGAACAAAGCTAAAAAAGGTCCAGGTTGTCACTGGATGGTGTCTCATTCTGTTCGATATACTTTAAGATATCATGCTGATCCATTGACTGAGAAGGAGCTCGGATAATCTGTGCCATAGGCGAGGGCTTGTGTTGTATTACCGGCTTGGCTTTCACAGCTGGTTTTAGTGCAACAGCTGGCTTTGACTGCACTGGTTTAGTGATTGCTAACAGTTTGTCCAAATCCTCCTCCACCCTGAAAACAAGTTTATTATTCAGTTAAAATATAGTAGAAAAATAAAATATGGTCATAAAGTATGAACTGTGTTCCATTGTAGTTTTTATAAATGTAAAACATAGAAAAAGAAAATGAACAGAAGTGATGGTAGCTCAGTAGTGTTGAAATGCTAACCAGCAGTCCTGTTACCACGTTATGTAGGTCTGAGTCCCGTTAAATTGTCATTTTTGTAGTAATGTTTTGGATGTTTGAACTAAAAAAGACAAAAAAAAAAGTGTTGAAGATGCAGAAACATTAATGAGGAAGGACTAACCTAAAGAGCTCATCCACATCTCCATCTAGTTTAGTAATGGCAGGGGGTTCACTCTTCTGGTAGGCTTTAGGAAGCAACAAAGGGTCACCAAGAGACACAGCTCCACCTAAATCTGGGTCCTCAAACAATTTCACATCATCTGTAAATAAAGTGGAGGGAAAATGGTGATAAAATAATATATCTTAAACTCAACATCATCGACATATCATCGACATACTGTTGTTTTAAGCGACCGATTTTTTAATTCTTAGCAAAACTTTAATATCGTTTTTACCATGGAAAAAAGTCTTGTACTTGACTACAGCTATAGTTAGAGTATTTTTATTCATCCACTTTTGTTGAAACACAATGAAAAGTTTCACTCACTACTTTTCATGTCAGGCTGAAAAAGCTCCTTGTCTGGATCCTCCTCCTCTTCATCAAATAGAGAGAATTTGGGTTTAGCTGCAGGTTTTGGTACAGGCTTAGGCTTAGGCTTCTTAGACCTATAAGTACATTTTGATAGGACTGACACATCAGAATCAGAAAAGTTTTTTTTGCCAGGTACAATAAAGGGAACTTTCCAGCACTGGGAATTTCTTAGTGAAGGGTCCAGGCACACAATTGAATCAACAAAAATAAAAAAACCCCAAAAAACAAACTGTTATATTGAATGCTAGGTAATATAATAATTTACAGGATTGGATACAGTGCTACAGAGTAGACATTCATTCATCTTCTTACACGCTTATTCCCTAATTCGAGGTCACTGGCGCCTATCCCAGCGCACCTGGGGCAACGGGTCGCCAGTCCATCTCAGGGCAACCCATAGACAAAAACCATTCACACCCACATTCACTCCTATGGACAATTTTAGAATCACCAATCAACCTAATCTGCATGTTTTTGGACTGTGAGAGGAAACCGGAGTGCCTTTAGGGAAACTCACACAAGCGCAGGGAGAACATGCAAACTCCGCACAGACAGACAAACACCCGGCCTGGGAATCGAAAACGGGACCTTCTTGATGTGAGGCTACCGTGCTATCCACTACGCCACTGCGCTGCCCGTGCTGCAGAGCAGACATTGTGAAAACTAAATATCAAACAGGTTTGGTAAAGTCTAAAAAGAATATTAGTCAATATATATTCAGTAATCGATCGAGGTATCATTCTCTACACCGGCTGACATCAGAACATTTCACTTTGATGTACTATATATTAAAGCCTGTGCTAAAGCAAGCTGACGGCCCATAAAGGCTTGAAATTGAAACAGAATAGTGCTTTGTTAGAACATGTGGGTGGAAGAGGCTGTCTGAAAGGATCAGATCAGAGAACCAGCTATGTACCATTTCAAAAGATATTACAGACACTCCCTAAACCGAAGATATATTCGAGTTTTGTTCCAGCAAGTACGCTTGTGAGTCATGGTGACGTAGAAATGAGGACCTTAGGAATCTGAGACAAAACATCCAACTGCCATGTTCCCGGACAACACTCCATTATCATTTCCAGAATGGGTGGTGGTCCCTCAGGATTGAAATAACATGCATAATCAGTGTTCGTTTACAAAAGTCTAGACGGTGGTTTAATACTTTAAAAACATATCAGCTCACTTTTTCACATAACTAAAACTCATTGCTGAAAATTCAATTATTCACTAATAAAGACTAGATTTCAACTGCAGAACACAGATATGGAGTCTTGGCTCAGAGTATGACTCTTCCCAGCTAGATTTTATAAAAAAGCATTGCAATAATAAGAGATGAGGAAAGTTTTCCAAAACAGCACAAATGATCAATCTTTATTTGGAACAGAACTGATGAGTTTCTCTGAAAGATGTCGACGAACAAACAGAGAAATCAGACATAACGACGGGATGCCATGAATTATTCCTTCCTTCATTTATTCATCTTCTTACCTGCTTATTCCTTAATTAAGGGACACGGGGGGTCTGCTGAAGCCTTGGTTAATAGCCTTACAGCCTTAATAGCAGTGACTTACTGGTGCAGGGAATCGAAGCAAACACCTTAACCACTGCACTGTCACTTAAACACATTGAAGCGAAAAAGGATTTAAAAGATGAGAGGCCTGTAATTTTCATCATAAGTATACCTCAACTATGAGAGAAAAAATGAGAAAAAAGATCCAGAAAATCAGTCTGTTGGGTTTTTTTTTATTGATTTGCAAATTATGGTAGAAAATAAGTATTGGTCAATAACATCTCAGAACTTTGTTATATACCTTTTGTTGGCAATGACAAACGTTTTCTATAGAGCAGTGATGTTTTAAGGCTGTTTAACAAGATTTTCTATGGGGTTGAGATCTGGAGACTAGCTAGGCCACTCCAAGACCTTGAAATGCTTCTTACGAAGTCACTCCTTCTTTTCCCGGGCGGTGTGTTTGGGATCACGGTAATGCTGAAAGACCCAACCATGTTTCATCTTCAATGCACTTGCTGACGGAAGGTGGTTTTCACTCAAAATCTGATGATACAAGGTCCCATTCATTCTTTCCTTTAAATGGATCGGTCATACTTGTCCCTTTGCAGAAAAACAGCCCCAAAGCATGGATGTTTCCACCTCCATGCTTCACAGAAAGTATGGTGTTCTTTGGATGCAACTCAGCATTCATGATAAGTAGAGTTTTTACCAAAAGTTCTGATTTTCATCTGACCATATGACAATTTCCAAATCCTCTTCCGGATCATCCAAATGCTCTCTAGCAAACGGGCCTAGACATGGCTTAAGCAGCGTGACAAGTCAGGGACTGCAGGATTTGAGTCCCTGGCGGCGTAGTGTGTTACCGATGGTAGCCTTTGTTACTTTGGTCACAGCTCTCTGTAGGTCATTTACTAGGTCGTCTGTCTCTTACAGAAGAAGTTATAGGTTCGTGAGAGCCAGAAGTCTTTCTGGTTTCCACCATAATTTGCAAATAAATTCTTTAAAAACAGACAATGTGGGGTTTCTGGATTTTTTTTCTTCTCATTTTTGTCTCTCGTTGAGGTATAAATATGCAGAAAATTACAGACCTCTCTCATCTTTTTAAGTGGGAGAACTTGCACAATTGGTGGCTGACTAAATACTTTTTTGATCCACTGTAACGTAGCTAATTTCTTTTTTGAAAAATAGATTTTTTTTAGTATGGATAGTATATATAGTAAGCAATCATTACTTGAATGGTGCCCCTTGCAGCTTTACATAGATCACTATATTAATTGAAAACAGTTTGGTTAAACTCAAGTCAAAAGCTGCTTACATACTGATTAATACTTATTACACTTCCTGAATGATTCCCTTAAAGTTTACATTTACCCAAATTCATATTCTTTGAGAAGTTTAAATGTTTTTTTTTATCTATTTTGGCTGCCTCCATAAAATTATTTTTTGATATTGCAATGGCTGCTTTGACTTAAGAGTGAATAAACATGCTATTTCGATTCCTCTGTATGTTTGAAAATATTGTGGCATTGACAAAGAACTTTAAATCTTGAACCTTGACATATGCTGTACTGCCCTCTAGCGGATACTTCAGATGCGTGCAACAAGTAATAAACTCCTTTTGCTTTGTCAAGTGGAATCTTTATTTCTCTTTATATTCTTACCTTACACTGCCTAGAGGGTCAAACAATTCCTCCTCATCGTCTTCCTCCTCCTCCTCCTCCTTAGAATGCTTTTTGAGTTCTTCTGTCTTGCTTGGTCTGTCAGACTGACTGGTATTTACCTCATCTTTTCCAAAGAAATCCAAACAATCATCATCCTCGTTTTTGTACTCCACGACATCAGGAGCATTTGTGGCTTTCACATCATGAAGTGAACCTTTTGCTCCTGAGAAAAGGCAGTGTAATGAAATTAACAGGTTAAAAAACATGTAGTGCACAAACATTAGGTACCTCACCTAGGAACTCCATCAGCTCTGGACAAGAAGAAAGAGTCGGATGTTTTGCAATGAAGCGAACGAGCTCATCAAAGGCCACTCGGCGTTCACGGATGTCTGTTTCTCCAACAAAGAGTGCTTTGCGGGGCATGTCAGGCAGGTGGATGCTGGGATACTCAGCAAACAATCTGGAGTAAAACTCATCAATTTCACTATACTTCTTTGATACCTGAAGAAACAAAAACAGCAACTATAACCAGGTGTCACCTATCCCGGGTGCAATGTGTTTAAAAAAGTAGGATGAAAGTCTGATTTTATTATTGTTTGCACCATGAACCTATCTAAAAGACTTTTTAACAAACTTAAAACAGTAACTCACAACAAACTGGAGGACATCTCCTGCCTTGTGTTTAGCAGATTTAAAAGGTGTGAGGCGAGTAATAACTACAATTTGGTACTCCACATGACCAGTCATCATGGAACCACGCACTTCCTGGTACAGCGGAACCTGCAGGTCAATACCCGTGGCCTCATTCTGCAGAGGCCTTGAAAGAATATACAGAAACAAAGCAAAGAAAGTTTGAAAAGCAAAGAAAGTAAAAACTGCATAAAGTTATCAAACAATTGGTTTTAAATAATAAACCTCTTCTGATTCATTTTAGGTATACATGACATGTGTTTGTTTGCAGTCTCGATGAATTTAGCCAAAAAGAACATGATTCTGGATTAACATAAACATATGATATCAGTGTATCACCAATCTTTCATTCATTCATTCACGGGGTCTGCTGCGCCTATCCCAGCACACAAGAGGCGGGGGTACACCCTGGACGGGTCGCCAGTCCATCTCAGGGCAACACAATCAACCATTCACACACACATTCACTCCTATGGACAATTTAGAAGCACCAATCGACCTAATCTGCATGTTTTTGGACTGTGGGAGGAAACCGAAGCACCCACATGCAAACTGCACAGAAAGATCCCGGCCCGGCATTCGAACCCGGGACCTTCTTGTTGTGAGGCGACAGTGCAATCCACTACGCCAGCGCCCCGCCGTATCACCAATCTTCATCCACAAAAAACAACTTCATTGGACTCCTTAATATCGTTATAGCTGAAGGAATAAATCACCATAAAGTTCCACTCAAAGTCTTTTATAATAGGAGTAACTAAAATTAAATCTGGATCATGTCACATTTAAACTTTTAACTTCAGTTTTAACACCTGGAAACTAAAATAATTTTCTTAAAATACCCCACAATCGACTGTCGACCTGTCCAGGATGTGCCCTGGGATAGGCTCCAGCAGACCCCTTTGAACCCAAATTAGGAATTCTGGTGATTCTATATTGCGCATATGAGTGAATGTGTGTGTGAGTGGTTGTTCAGTCCAAGTGTGGCCCTGCGATGGACTGGCGACCTCTCCAGGGTGTACCCCTTTCTCTGTCCGCTGGGATAGGCTCCAGCAGACCCCAGTGAGCCCGAATTAGGGAATAAACGGATGAATGAATGAATATGACGGTCACGTGTCCGTAGACTTTGCCATATAGTGTATTTGTTGTTTAGAAATGCTAGTAACCGACTTAATAATTAATAAAAGATAAATTACGGTAAAAGTCCTGTAGCTATATTTATGTTTTACTGCCGTGGGCGTCATTTTTCTAGTCGTTAAAAAAACCCTGAAACTTAACCGATAGTGCAACATTTTACATATGTACTTATTTATTTATTTTTTTTACCGTAAAGTATATTTTATTCTCGTAGTCGGTTACTAGCATTTTAACCGAAACATTACAACAGTTTAATAAACTTTAGAAAAAGTTACCTGCTCGTAACAAGTCCATCTGGCATCACTAAATATTGCGCGTTTAATGCTGAGATATTTTAATTTCTTAAAAAGATTAATTTAAAGTGTCTTTTTTCTCAACGTTCGACCATAAAAGTCACTAGCTTGACCAGGAAGACTAGCATGAAGTCACGGGACAGTTTTTATTCTTGGTTAGCATCCAATTTAGCAAGCAGGCAAGTCCTGTAGAAAAAGGAAGCTGTTAGCAACAACGTGGTTTATTTCTGTGAGATTAACTATTAAAAGACAAATAATTATTACAGAAAATGATATAAATCTTTGGACATATTTTCCCAAACTGTAGTTAGTGTAAAATGCAACATACAGCAGTGAAAACAGAATCCTGGTATTATTTTTTTTACATGTAAACGATACATCCGCAAGATGGCGTACTAACACTTCAAATTATAATTGTAACCGTTCTGAGAAGGAAACTCATTCATTCATTCATTCATTCATTCATTCATTCATTCATTCATTCATCTGCTTACTCCCTAATTCTGGGTCACGGGCCTATCCCAGCGCACATAGGACGAGAGGCAGGGGGACACCCTGGACAGGTAGCCAGTCCATCACAGGGCACACAGATGAACAACCATTCACACACACAATCACTCCTATGGGCAATTTAGAGTCAGACTAATGTACATGTTTTTGGACTGTGAGAAGAAACCAGAGTACCCGGAGGAAACCCACTCAAGCGCGGCAAAAGATCCCCAGCCTGGAAATCGAACCCGGGACCTTCTTGTTGTGAGGCGACCATGCTAACCATTACGCCACCGTGCCTCCCAGAAGCAAACTCTGAGCTGTGAAAACGCGGTGGTGTAATGGTTAGCACGCTCGCCTCACAACAAGAAGGTCACGGGTTCGATTCCCGGGTCTGGGGTCTTTCTGTGTGGAGTTTGCATGTTCTCCCCGCGCTTGCGTGGGTTTCCCCAGGGTACTCCGGTTTCCTCCCACTGTCCGAAAACATGTACATTAGGCGGATTGGTGAGTCTAAATTGGCCGTAAATACCCAGCCATTAGGGAGTAGCCTTAGTGCCCGGAGAAATGGGAGGGTTGCGTTAGGAAGGGCATCCAGCGTAAAAACCCAGCCAAGTCGAATGTGCGGATCACAGATCCGCTGTGGCAACCCCTAACGGGAGCAGGCGAAGGACGAAGAAGAAACTGGTGTATGAGTAATATTTTAGCAGCTCCACATAAATTGGTCTAACCATCAGGTCCATTTGTGCTTCCTCTCCAAACTGTTGCTACCAATATGGAAGCCCACCGTTGGTCTGGTCTAGACTCTAGGATGTTTTTGTAAATGATGTTGTAGCATCATGTGAGCAAAGCGGTGGCATACTGTGGTTAGCACGGTCGCCTCACAACAAAAACATGTAGATTAGGACAATTGGTGATTTTAAAATTGTGCATAATGGTGAATGTCTGTGTGAATAGTTCTGTCAGTGTGTAGCCCTGAGGAGGACTGGTGAACCGTCCAGGGTGTACCTCCGCCTCTCGCTCCATGTGTGCTGGGATAGGCGCCAGCTGACCCCCGTGACCTCGAATTAGGTAATAAGCGGGTAAGAAGAATGAATGATGTAGCATTACATTATTCCTTCACTGGAACCACCATGCCCTCTTTACAACATGCAGTGCTCTAATTATGGTAACAGGGGATCTCAACTTTTATTTTAATGTAAAGTGCAGAGACATCTAAAATGCGGCTGGTAGAATATACGCAGATGTGATTCATTTATAAATAATAATTTTCTTTGGGCCAGCGCGGAAGCGTAGTGGATAGCACAGTCACCTCACAACAAGAAGGTCCTGGATTCGAATCCCAGGCCAGGATCTTTCTGTGCGGAGTTTGCATGTTCTCCGGGTGCTCCGGTTTCCTCCCACAGTCCAAAAACATGCAGATTAGTTGGATTGGGTGATTCTAGGTGATTCTAAATTGTCCATAGGAGTGAATGTGTGTGTGAATGGTTGTTTGTCTATGTGTCTACTGGCGACCCGTCCAGGGTGTACCCCCGCCTCCCGCCCTATGTGTGCTGGAATAGGCGCAGCAGACCCCCGTGACCCCGGATTCGGGAATGAGCTGGTAAGAAGATGAATGAATGAATGAATATTTGAACTTTGCAAAATCAACATGCTACACTAAACTGACTATAAATCAGGGATTTGGGCTTGATGTCATGCTGCTTAAGCTAAAAGATGGTGCAGAGCACTCTTTGATCATTTATTCCCAAATCTGATTCACAGAAACTAATGGAAGAGCATTACTGTCAGCACTCCTGACTGAGTGAACACATGATATGAAGCATTTTTGAGAGGCATCCAAGATCTTGGAAAAATTCTGGAGAAGTGATTGAGTATGAGTGCACTGAAATAAATGCAACCTTTGCCTCAGGCACATCCTCTTAGAACACTATGGAATTTGGACACTTATGTTTTCAATTGAATGTGCTTAAGATTATGTTTAGGATTTATGCCAACTCCATTTCCCTCTCTGTGGGCCATTGAGTTCCTCAGGTAGTACATCAGCTTTATAATTAAAGCCTGGTGGCTTCTGTATGCTGCTCAATTCTCTGTAAGGGTGTATTACAGAATAAAGTAAACCTCTGTATAGAGACAAGTTGCATAAAAAAGACACCAGATGTTTTTTTTTCTTTGTAAAAGGGACACCAGCACCTACAGGCAACACCATAGTAAGTAAAGTCTTGTGTAGTCAGAACTTCGGACTAACTGCAAAAAGTCTGGACTACATACTGTAGGTTTTATTATCTTTTTCTTAGTAAAAAAGTTACGAGAGAAAGGTGCTAGAGTTTTGCTGGAGTTCTCCCCATGCTTGCGTGGGTTTATTTTGGGTACCCTGGTTTCCTCCCTCAGTCCAAAACATAATAATTATTACAGTATTTTATGTTATTTGGTGATTCTAAATTGCCCATAAGAGTGAGTGAGTGTGTGTGTGTGTGTGTGTGTGTGTGTGTGTGTGTGTGTGTGGCCCTGTGATGGGCTGGATCTGTCCAGGGTGTACCCTTCCTGTCTTTTGCTCTTCGGAGAGCTGAGATAAGATTTAGCAGACTCCTGTCACCCGTAAGTTTGTGAGGGGTTGTGCCACTTTGATTTGTGATCTCATGTATCAGTAACGAGCTGTTTAATGATGTGACTCAAAGAATATTTCCATGTCGCTCTGGACAAGAGCATCTGCTAAATGCTGTAAATGTAAAGGTAGAATAATCAACCATTCAAATAATTGTTTGTCCCTTGGTGGTCTGTTTTCACTGGGTGTGGGTAAATAACTTCAGGAAAGTGAGCAAAAATGCAACTATAGTTTGTAATCTGTAGTGTTTTATAGAATGTTTGGTTAAGTTGGAGTGATTCTGGATTTATTTTTATATAAATCATAAAAGACACAATAGGGCGGCGCGGTGGCGTATTGTCTCCTCACAAAAAAAAGGTCCTGGGTTCAATTTCTTGGTTGGGTATCTTCCTTTTTGGAGTTTGCATGTTCTCCCTGCTCTTGCGTGGGTTTCCTCCGGGTACAGTCCAAAAACATGCAGGTGGATTGGTAATTCTAAAATTGGAGTGAATGTGTGTGTGAATGGTTGTTTGTCTATGTGTTGCCCTGAGATGGACTGGCGACCCGTCCAGGGTGTACCCCACCTCTCAGCAGACCCCCATGACCCCAAATTAGGGAAAAGCGGGTAAGAAGATGAATGATTGAATGAAAAGACACAATGTGATTTTCTGACTTTATTGTCCAGACACATCTACAGTCAGAGCAGGGTGAACCACAAAAAAAGGGCTATTTCTACTGTCTATTCATAACCAACTTCATGATGAATAAATTCAAAATTGTCTTCCAAAATACCAAAACAAATTTGATGGAAACTTTAATTCAAGATGAGCACTGGTTACACAGCATCCATTAAGACTCCTCTGAAATCGGTAGTGAGAATAGACTTTTACAGCATCTCTCTCTCTCTTTCTCTCTCTCTCTCTCTCTCTTTCTTTCGTGATGGAGAAATTATCATAAGTTTATATCCAGTGAATTCTGGTAGATTTCTTTGCCCTATCTTGTGCTATTTTGATTTGGATCCCATGAGTCTGACACACTAAGCTGATGTTTACCAGTGCTCTCTACCATCATCAGCGAAACACCGAACAATAGCGTTCATTTTTCTAATTACAATTCCAGTAAACTGTAGAATCTATGCCATGACCTGATGCTTTGCTGGTTGTTTATGTATTTTTATTGCGTCTTAACACCCTACTGATAATAGTTTTCCATTATTTTTTGTAATTAATAATTCATCTGTGTATTTGTTTCGGGAATATTTAGGTTTGGGAATACCCTCTGCTATAAACCAAGTAGTATAACGTTATATGTGTTATATAGTAGAAATGCCATTTTTCTTTGACAACATGAACGTAATATTCAATGTAAAAGTGTTGAACATTGTGTTGAAGACTGCTTCAAATCTGTTGTATGTCTAGCCAGTAATAAAGGATGCAAATATTTCTTGTGGACTATATACGGTAATTATCAAGCGAATGTGACACGTTATCGTGTTGTTGAACTAAATGTTCGCTGGATTGAAGGCACCGTATAACATTTGTTACAAAGTGCAGTCATTCCATAAAATAACATTTCATAGTCTGCTCCACAGGGCAGGTACATACACTTTATCTGATACAGTGTAAACCTTGTTTCCATATATAAAAAGAGAGTGCTACAAAACATTTGTACAGAAATCTATAAATCTACACGGTTAATGGTTTTTTTTTTTTTTTTTGTACCATTTTTCTTTTGGTCAAACAAAATATTGGATTTACTGAATGAGTTTATTAGAATATATAACAAACCCGAATTAAATACATAGTACTAGATCTGTACAAACATTCCAAACCCTTTCAATGAAGCCTGGACCCATAATTCTAAGCTGGAATGACCTCTAAATAACAAATATGATGTGTAAAAACTGTAAAGCACATGTAATAATTATTTGGATAGCATGTTGTGCAAATGAGAACCAATAAAAAAGAAAACCAGTCCGTTTACTTTAGTTCCTGTTCGAGCATCTGTAAGAATCAGTTATTATGTACAAGACAAATGGGCTTTGTTGTTTGCGGTGATGTCTGGAGCTCAGCTGGCTCGGCTTCACTGATGCAGGTTTAGTGTCAGTCTTTTAGTAAGGTGATGGAAGAGGAGGGGAAAAAGAGAAAGAATAAGAAAGATTGAGACAAAAAGAAGAATGCTTCAGTTTGCCACAGGATGAGCAACAGAGCTGTTGTCTTCTGCGATACACTCATGAGGTTTTGAAGAAGCCAAAAATCCTGGAAGGCAGGTGCATTTGTATGATCCCTCTGTGTTTGTACACACTCCATTTTTACACAGCTCCACTTTGTCACTGATATCCTCACATTCGTTTATATCTGTAAAAGGACAGATGAGTAGAATGAGAGATAAAAATATTGCTTAATTATAGTTTAATGAAACTGCAAAAGGGCCATGAAAGATAATACATGAGAGATAATACTCATGTTACATAAACATATATTTTTGGATGGGTTTTTTTTTTTTTTGAAAGATGCCCAAGAGTGAAGGTTTTATATAATGAATTTTAAATGGCACAACAGTGGTGCTCACAAAAATTGGTGGTCACAAAAATTCAACTGTCTGATATACACCAGTCGGAAGAGAAATACCGAAACGATATTGCCAAAAGTTTGTGAGCACCTGACCATTACAAACACATGTGATTTTAAATATCTAGATTTATTCGCATTTTGCTATTGGATGAAACTCTTCTAGTAAAACTTTCCACTCCAATGTGAAGCATGACTGTGAGATATCTAATCATTCAGCTCCAATAGTATTAGTGAATTAGTGAGATCAGATACCAATATCAGGTTAGGAGGTCTGGGATGCAGTCACCATTCCAGTTTATCGACAAAGTGCTCAGTGGTGGTAGATTAGGACTTTGTGTCAAGACTCATGGTTTATTTTTTCACTTTAATAAAAACACAGCATATAATAATAGAATTCAGGGGCTTTGTGCTCAGGATCATTGCCATGTGTCTCTTAGTTCCATGAATTTTTGTTCAACATACAAAAACACTCTAGACACCTGTAGGCTTCCATATTTTTTAGCAACAGTTTGGAGAGTAACTACATATGGATATGATGGTCCAGTTACCACACATATTTTATCAATATACTTTATGAAATATTGTCCATATGTTGCTGCATCATCGCAGTGCACTTTTAGTGAGTGGCCCAGAGTTTTCATTACTCGGTAAAAATCGAAATACATTTTATCATTCATTCATCTTCTTACCCGCTTTTTCCCTAATTCGGGTCTGGTAACTGTGCCAATCCCAGTGCATATAGGGCGACAGGCTGGAATACACCCTAAACGGGTCGCCAGTCCATCTCAGGGCAACACATAGACAAACAACCATTCACTCACACACATTCACTCCTATGGACAATTTACAAT
>JAOTRA010000002.1:11492582-11502643 GCA_026260255.1 Pseudolaguvia tuberculata | reverse complement strand
CCGGAACACCCGGAGGAAACCCACGCAAGCACAGGGAGAACATGCAAACTCCGCACAGAAAGATCCCGGCCGGGATTCGAACCTGGGACCTTCTTGTTGTAAGGCACCTGTGCTATCCACTCCGCCACCGCGCCGCCTTAACATCATTATATTTAACGAATTGATATGAGGTCATGTGTGGAAAAGGCATATATTTCAAAGGGTTACTGAGTTTAATTAAGTTGTCAGTGTTAATTTTCCAAGATAAAATAATCAAAATAAAAGCACATGAAATCACGACGTTTTGAGATAAAATAATATTTAGCACTTATGGAACATGAAAGGTACATGACATCAGGCATACGAAATCAATCACGCTATGGCGATTTTGAAATAAAAAAATACACAGTTAACACTTTAAAAAGGGGGCACATGCTGTCGCCATGCCCCTTTAGTCACGAGGAAGACTGCCAAAACCAAGTCTATGCTTGGAGGCCATGCCAGACTGAGGGAATAATATTATTATTACACAATCATAAAATTAAATAAGGAAAACCCAGATGGAGCCTCTTACCTAGACATCTCCCAGCGTCGTTCCTGAATCCAGGGCCACATGCTTGGCATTTGAATGAGCCGAGGGTGTTCACACATTTACCGCTGGGGCAGACACTGGGGCTCCTGCACTCATCCACATCTGTAATACAGAGGCAGATTTCATTTCAACAAATGCATTCATCCAAGTCCATTCGATTAGCTGAACTAACTATTTGTGCATAGGTTACGCTTAGCGGTTACAAGGGATAAGTTAACAAAGAAACAAATAGAAAAGCGTCAGCAGAAATATGTAATAAATGAATACACATGCACAGATGAAACAAAAATAACCACAAACAGAACGAAAACACATATTAGACTACAAACACACCAAAAAATGTAAACTATTTATAATCCACCAAATACCTTCTTTTTCCTTTGGCTTAGGACTGCGGGAAAAATACAATCATTGTTTTGTTGTTAGATTACTGGGGAATCCCAGACAGCTAATAAAATTCAGACGTGTATTATATTGCTCAATTTGAAATGCTAGCAATACAAAAGTGCTTCTTTAAACAGTAGATCATAGTTTACATAAAAACGTCTCATCATTTGAACTAGATCTGTTATGATTAACAGATAACAGATGTATGGATTAGCTAACAAAACCATGAACAGTGATAAAAGGTAAGTATGTGCTTGCTAACTTGTAGCATGTTACTCCGTCTGAAGGACGGTTAGAGACAGTTTAATATAAATGGGCAGAAGGACAGTTTTATACTGAAATTCTTCATGGCAAAGAAAACCTTCCTGAGACCACATAATGGGGAAAAATCTTTAACTAGACTGAAAAGACTAATCAAAAACGTATCCATGTGGAGTCTTGAGCAAACACAATGTATTTCCTTCTAGTGAAAAAAAGATATGAATCCAATCCGATTAGGATTCTTGCTTCACACAAGGATCCACTAAGATTCAGACAGTTACAGTTGCGGCATTTGGCAGACGCTCTTATCCAGAGCGACTTACATTTGGTCTCTTCTTTTACAGTTGAGCAATTGTGGGTTAAGAGCCTTGCTCAAGAGCCCACAGTGGTGGAGGTGGGTATCGAACCATGGTCTTTCTGGTATTAACGCCTTAACCACTAGGCTACCTCTTCCCTTCAAGCAGACCAGACCAGACCAGATTACAGTGTCCACTAAAGATGAAACAATATTGACTTGATTGGTGAACTAAATTAATTTATTTTTAACCTTACAATTATATCATAAACTAACAATAACAATGTAATAGCAAAATGTGCTCGTGTTTTTTTACATAATTATTAGCCCATTTGCCAAAAATCCAATAATTCCGAACATTTTCTCATATATGGCGATGGTTGATCAAGAATATTTTCTAGTGATTAGCTTCATAAACTATATTGCCAAAAGTTTCTTTTCATCTGACCATCAGATCCAGCATACAGTTATTTAAGCTGCTTGTATGTTGCATTGCTTTACTGGAACTTCAACACTGTAATGTAGCTGATTGGTGTTAAAGGCAATCATTTGGATTATCACACTGACTTATAGATTAATGGAATCCTTCCACTGGAATCATTTGGCTTTTGAATTTAGCCTAAAGAATCATATACTTGGATGAACCTTTTTTCTACCATAAACCAATAAACACATTTGAGACAAACGTGACTACCAAATTCAAGCTAAAGCCACTGAAATACCCAGACGTGACAGAATAGACCAGGGTTGGCCAACCAGTCGGAGACCAAGAGCGTCATTTGGTACTGTGTTAACGCCAAGAGCCATATCATACACAATGGCACACATGAACATCACCCAGCCCATTAACCACCTCATCACCCAACCCATCACCCACCCCTTCTCATCATACACACAAACTCTCAGTTCCACCAAGTCCACAAACAAAAATATAATAATTTACAATAGTAAAATGAAGCCCTATTGTTTTTTCTTTCACATGTTCTGCCACTGGTTCTGTCTTTAATGGCACAATATCACACAATCGTTAGACACACACCGTGTAAATATTACCAACTGAGGCTTGTCTTGCCACAGCTCTCA
Source organism: Pseudolaguvia tuberculata (assembly GCA_026260255.1). Lineage (NCBI taxonomy): Eukaryota > Metazoa > Chordata > Actinopteri > Siluriformes > Sisoridae > Pseudolaguvia > Pseudolaguvia tuberculata. The sequence continues at coordinate 11,500,046 of JAOTRA010000002.1, read as the reverse complement.
TCCAATGTGACACTAAAATACATGCTTGAAGGCTAGAGTGAAACTGTGCTTCTATATCCATGTTAATGTCCGATATTCTGTGTTTATAGGGTGGCAGGACAGTTGGACGTATGATTCCATGCGAGAGCTAAATTGACACTAATTGTTTACTTAACTGATTACTGGGAAAACGCGCGTGTTTGACGAAAATAACGTATTGAACTCAAGCGAAGCAAAATCGCACGTTAAAAAAACACAAACTTTCATTTGTACGCATGAGCCGCATGAAACCAGGCAAAGAGCCGCATGGGGCCACGCCTGGAATAGACCATTAGCAGACCACAGTACAAATATCCCCTAGAGTGGCTGTAATTTTTCAAATAGAAGACATTGTTAATAATGTTGTGCTTAAGGCGTGGCTGCAAACGATTCAACAAGCCATGATATATTATTTGGAAGCCAAAAACGAATATCTTGATGCTACAAATAATTACGTTGTACCCGTGAGATAACAATTGTGCAACTTGATCTCATAGTTTAATAAGTTATTCTTTTTTTCTTAATGCACGGCCCCAAGTTAATCGTTGTTAAGAAATTTTATTTGCTTTAGAATTTTACTTAAGATGCTACAGACTTATGGTATAAAGAATGTTGTGCAGAGTTTGGAGCAATTTAGTATACTTTTCTAATTTAATTGAATTAATTATCTCTGTGGCTGAATCTTTAAGTCATGCTATGGTTGCCGCAGTTCAATACAGTGTGACCTCAATATACTATTTTGTGGCTCTGAACATTTGAGTGCCAGAAGAAATGTTGGAAGCTCTGTCTTTTGTGGGAAGACAATGCCAAGTAAAAAAAGTATTTGCTTAACAAATAAGCTCTGGGTTGGTTCATTTTTGTAACCTTTCAATTGCATTAATAAACCATCCAACCAATTTTATCCAACCAAATTCTTTCAATTAGAAAAGATTTTAAATTACAATCTTACACACACCTAAAAACCTATAGTTAAGTAGACGATTTACTACACACTGAAGGGAAAGTTTATAGGACTGTAGTGAGACCTGCAATGTTGTACGGTTTAGAGACAGTGGCATTATCAAAAAGACAGGAGAAGTAACTGGAGGGAAGACAGGAGCTGGAAGGTGATGTTGAGATTTTCATTGGGATTGACGAGGATGAACAAGATTAGAAATTAGTTTGTAGGAAGTATGTACGGCGGCGTATGTAGGAAGTTATGGAGACAAGGGTTGGTGGAGATGGTATGGACATGTGCAGAGGAAGGACATGCAGTATATTGGTAGAAGAATGTTGAGGATGGAGATGCCGGGCAGGAGAAAAACACCAAGAAGGAGGTTTATGGATGTGGTGAAGACATGCAGGTTGTAGAGTGTGTAGAAGAGCGATCCGCCGTGGTGACCCTTATCAAGAGCAGCCGAAAGTCATGAAGTTACTTAAAGTTAAATGAGGTTACACTCAGCAGCTATCTTGCCGATTGAAAAAATATTGCAAGCATGAATTATCTTTCAATTCTATATATAGTCCTGTATGTTTTATGGGCGTGTGCTCTTGAGGGAGAACACTTAATGTTTGAAGCTCAAATAGGAGCAGAAGAGGTGTATGGTGGGGTTCCCATCCCCCAAAAACGCCAAAGCCAGAGAAATCTCTTGAAACATAAGTAAACCAATCAAATTATTTTCCAAAACAACTTTTTTAAATCTTAATAGTTTCTTTCATTTCCAATTAATATTTTATTTTCTTATGCTTTTCCTGACGTTTACTTTTTATTAAACATTTTTTTCTGAAATGTTTTCTTAAGTTCTTCTTATCTTATTTTTTCTTTTCTTTTTTTTCTTAAATCTTTTCTTTTTTTCTCTATTACCAGGGCTTCCATAAATGATTGCATGCCTACTTCTTTTATAATTATAGACCAGGGTATATTCATTTTTATTTTATAATTAAAGGTAATAAGAAATTCCTAAGCAAACCTACAGCAGCTTTAATTTGCAATACTAATAACAATTGATATGTTTTTCTGAATATTTATCAACAATTTTCAACATTCCAAAGCGTTACCGTTAAAAACGCATCTGTGTTCTTATTGATTCCCATTTTAACACAATATTAACAAAGCAACACATTACAAAAAGAACAAATTTATATACATTTACCTTCACACTGTCCTCTCTGGTTCTTTTTGAAGCCACTTTTGCATTCACACATAAAGGAGCCCTCAGTGTTGATGCACTGGGCATTGGGGCATTTATTAGGCATATTACACTCATTTATGTCTGTGTAATAAATGAAAGAAAGAGAAACAAACAAAAGGAAATATGAGCTCCTTAATCTCTCAATCCAGCATCAAGTTTTCACTTTATTCCCTTATTACATTAGTTACACTATAGTTGCTATGCCATTTAAACTTTAATCTATCAATAAAACAATTTAATAACCAAATACCAAACCAAAAAAAAATAATCAAGAAATTCACAGTCCAGAATACAACATTCTCACCTTGACACAATTTTCTGTTCTGCGTCATGAGTAGGCTGAAGCCCGGGAAACACTGGCAGGTGTACGAGCCAAAAGTGTTCACACAGTGACCCTTTCCTTGGCATGGGACGTTCTCACATTCATTTACATCTGAAAGAGACATTAGTTAGGAGACATTATTATATTAGCTCATGCTTTAGGAAAATCCCACCATCATACAGCAGATACACTATAATGGCAAAAGTTTACCAATAGATGCATATGTGGTTCCCTTCCAAACAGTTGCTAGCATTACATTATTTCTTTAACGGAACTAAGAGACTCCAACACTGTTCCAGCATGACAATGACCCAGAGTACAAAACTCCATTCCTTTATCACATGCCACGTAAACACAAAACAACACCGCACCCCAGACCTCCTTACCTGACCTTAGTGTCTAATCTCACTCTACGCTGAATGAAGAGTTAGCTCACAGTCATGTTTCCCATTGGAGTGGAAAGTCTTACCAGAAGACTGGAGCTTAATCAAATAGCAAAATGGGAATAAAATCTGGAAAAAGATTTGAAATCGAATGTGATGTTCAGGTGACCACAAACTTTTGTCAATATAGTCTAGGTGCAGAATCTCACTTGAACTATAAGGACTGGGTTATCTCTCTATTATTCACCCAGCGTAATGTGCATATGTATGAAACAGCTCGAATAATCATGAAAACTCGTTTTGAGGCTGATCCAGAAAGATCATCCAAACCGTGGTTTAACTTGGACACTAAGACGTGTATGAAGTTACATTTGACAGCATTCTGGCACTGATGGATTTGTCTCCTACTCCACTGCTAGACATCATATGACACCTGACAATAATCATATTATTTCCTTTTTTGCTCTAAAGTTCTGAGAAGTTTGTGAGAGGTGAAATGTGGCATAAAGATTTTTGCTTGTAGACAGAAAAAAGCTACATCTGGAAAGTGCTCTTGACGACCAATTGAAAGCTGCTTTTTATATTTCCAACAAAATGCTGTTGTTGCACTACTTTTTTCTCGTGGGGCCATGCAGAAGCTATGGGAATTTATGCTTACAGGTCTGCAATGTGTATAATCTTGCTTTAGAACAATTATAAAAAATATTCCTAGCTAACATGTTTGTGCAGGGTCAGCTATAGTACAGTGTCTCTTGAGCCGGACGTGTTAAGTGTCTTGATCAAGGACCCAACAGTGGCAGACTAAGGCTGGAACCTAGGTCATCCTAGTCTTCCTTGGTGGCAGTGGGGCTTGAAATATAGCTTAAATCAGAAATTTATCAGAAATATATCTTAAATATTCTGATCTGAAAATCAATCAGAATATTTAAGATATATTTCTGCATTTTGCCTATAATTATAAGAAAGATCAAATATGAGATGGTAAGGACCTGAGCCAGGCTTGAACCCAGGTCGCCAGAGAAGAACAACCTAACCCACTACACCACATGTCGGAATATTTTAAAGGTCTTATGTAGCTTAGTGCTGTAAGTCACTGAGCCAGTCAGAACAGAGTAATCACTTTCAATTGGCTCCATTAAAGATTAGGTTTTAATTCGTTTAAAAAATATATACAATAAAACTAATGACCACATCTACACATCAACATCAATTCAAGATTTATTTCTTTATATTTCAAATTACAAGTTGTTCTTACCCACTTATTCCCTAATCCGGGGTCACGGGGGTCTGCTGGCGCCTATCCCAGCGCACATAGGGCAAGAGGTGGGGGATGAACAGGTCGCCAGCCCATCTCAGGGCAACAGATAGACAAACAACCATTCACACACACACATTCACTCTGGTCACTCACTCCAATTTAGACTCCCCAATCCACCTCAGCGGCATGTTTTTGGACTGTGGGAGAACATGCAAACTCCGCACAGAGATTCACTATGCCACTGCGCCACCCCATGGGAGTCAGAATACACAGTAATTAGCACCAATGAACAAACTTTTTATCCCTAAAATTTTAAGTGCTTTATAGTGTCAGAACTTATTTACTCACTAGGATAGACATCTAGCCATTATAAATGTCGCTAATAAATTCTGTCAATAAATGTAGCCAAGAAAATGCAATGGGATGGAAGTGGCAAGTGATTTGATGTCATTACCTCACTGCTAAGTGCTTCCAACAATCTCGTTATTACCTTAAAAAAATGGAATTTCCTAAACTATCAACAATTCTTCAAATTCAAAACAGTCAAGAAAGGTTCAATGGTCAAACATTCAGTCCAAGATTTATCTCCTTCAATAACATCCACACTTCAGGAAAGACTTTAGACTATATTTTTGATGATGGCTTTGAGGATTGAATCCCAGAGTGATTTGTGAAATCAGGCAGTAATGTTTTAACAAACATTAGTCTAGTTTACCGTCTAGGTTCCACACCAACCATAACACACTTATGGGGCAGAGTGTGCAGAGTCATTGTCGTTCTGGAACAGTGTTTAAGATTTTTAAGTTCCATTGTAAACAAAATTAAAATTCAATCCTAGACCTAGTCCTTCTAACATATGGAAACAGTTTGGTTAATAATACTCATTTTGGTGTACTTATAAGGAGCCCAAAAACATTGAGCAGCATTCGTGATAAAGCATTAGAGACTATGAGTACATGCAATACATAATTATATACAACAATATTGAGAAAATCGAAAAAGTTTGGAAGTGGAACAACTGGCTATGTAATCGGAATTTATTATTCATCTGGTGGTCATTAGTAGTCTTACCGATGCAGGTGGTCTGTAAAGCATTAAGGGTATAGCCTGGGTCACAGTAACAGGTGTAACCCTCCTGTACCGACACACACTGGCCTGGACCACAGATTGTCGGCGTCAGCGAACACTTGTCAATGTCTACGTGAAGAGATTGAACAGAATCAGGAATAATCGAGTAGGCAACACGTTTGAACAACCGGAGAAGAAATATCTGTAAATTGTCAAATGCAGACCTGCCACTGGATATTACATGCAGCTCAGTAAAAGAAGATGCTTCACTGGATTTTTGTGTGTGCAACCTAACAAATGCACGTCTTAGTTTGGACCTCAGTAAAACAGGACATTATCTGTAAAGCCCAATATTCATTCATTCATTCATTCATTCATTCATTCATTCAATTCATCTTCTTACCCGTTTATTCCCTAATTTGGGGTCATGGGGGTCTGCTGGTACCTATACCAGCCCAATATTCAACCAAAAATAAAGACATTTATAAGATAACACTATCAGTCTGAGCAGATGTATCTACAGCTCTGGAAAAAGTTGCTCAGTAGACAGGACACAGAAGCAGGAGTTTTACAGTGCAGTCCTAGGTATGGGATCAGGTTTTACTGTGGTTTAGCACTCTAAACGGAGGCCATCTGCTTCTATAAAAGTGAGGGCTGTTCCTTTACTCATTCAGCAGTTAATTCGTGCCAGGCCAGAGGATTTGCTGGAGTGTTCTGACAGACCCGTTTGTTTAGTGATGAAGCTTCGACTCATAAGCTTCTGACTTTTGACTTTCCAGCCTTTTTCCAACTCCTCCAAACAGTATTGGAAGGGACAGTATGGAAATAGATTTCTCTCAATCTTTTTTTCACTGTTTAGAAATTATGCATCCAATCTGATATAGTCTGTCTGATCCTAAGTTTATTCTTTACTCGAACTGTGTTTGTTAGACTGGTTCCAAACAGTACATTTGCTTTGACTGTTTGCCTCATCACACACTCCGAGTCGGGTTTAATGGATGGAGTTTGGATGGCTTAAATAGAGTAAAACAACTTACACAAAGATTACTTTGTGTTTGGAAAAGTGGACCAGTGGAACAAAGTCAAATTAAAAAAATGTCAGCCATGTTACCTGCTGTTTTAAAGATTTTTAACCACTCAAACAGCTGAAAGGAAACATTAAGAAAAGATATATATATATATTTAAAAAACTGGCATGGACTGTACCCCTGCCTCTCGCCCTATGTGAGCTGGGGATAGGCACCAGCAGACCCTCGTGACCCTGAATTAGGGAATAAGCGGGTAAGAAGATGTATGAATGAATGAATGAATGAATGAATGAATATATATATATAAAATATCAGATAAAATGAAACATTTGCTACCAACCGTGTACAGTCATGGGGGTTGCGATAAATAACACCTTTCTCATAGTATGTAATCTGAATGCAATAATTACGCTTTATATTAGAATTACAATAGCAAGTGCAGCTTTCTTTTTGCTGGAAGTCTGTGACTCTTCTGCTGTCCCATCATTTGTTCGTTCCTTCTTTAAAATCTCTCGTGAATTTCGCTTTTGGTTTTTTCTTTTCAAGAGTTAGCTTGTGACACTGATGCATGAAATAGCGTGCCAGAGTCAAGTGCTAGAGTAAGACAAAGGCGGAAACAGTCTTTTAAAAAAAATAAAATAAAATAAGATCTACAAGACGAATAACAAATGAATGAAAAATAACTATGATTTTCACCACATTTTCTTTTGTCTGCCTGGTACTAAATGATCCATGGAAATAGACCGGTGGTTGTGGCCCATGGAAATAGACCGGTGGTTGGGTACCAGGATTAATCCTTTCCACAATAAGACTGAAAGCATGTGTCTGCTAATTGATATACATGTGAATTTTAATGTCTGGCTTAATTGAGAGGCAAAAACAAGAATTGCCTCTCAAGTTGAACACACTGACTAATGCATAGCATCAAATAAAGATTAAAGCTAGTCGGATTACTTGTTAACAGAATATTCATTCATTCATTCATTCATTCATTCCTTTTCTGTACCCTTCTTCTCCTTATGGCTGCTCCCGATAGGGATACCCTTTTCTCTACATCTGCCTCTTTTAACCCAACTACCTCCATATCTTCCCTCACCTGCTGAAACTTATCCCAGCGTTTTGAAGGGTGAAAGGCAGGAAGGGTACACACACACACACACACACACACACACACACACACACACACACACACACACACACACACACACACACACAC
>JAOTRA010000002.1:11441656-11453097 GCA_026260255.1 Pseudolaguvia tuberculata | reverse complement strand
GTTAAAGTTAACTCTGCACCCATGTTAAAGTTAACTCTGCACCCAAGTTAAAGTTACACATTCTACGGATTAACTTGAGGTCTGTCCTTTTTGGCATAATGACGTAAGTCTTCTTTTTACAGTGCTCTCGTAATAAATGTGGCTTCTGCCTGTTTTGCACATTTAATGACTTCCCCGTACATTTTACTTGCATTTAATTACATGCTTTCTGTATAAAGCCACAACTAAAAAAAAGTTTGCAATAGTTTTCTCACAGGTTTATACAAAAAAAAAAAAAAACATCCGAATGTAGTGGTCATGTTGATGTCCAGCTTTTTTGAAACACAACATCAAGCTTTAGTGGCACCCCAGGAGGATATGCACCAAATATGTATGCATTTATCTTGATGGACCACTTGAATTGGGGTTAACTCCTTGTGCCTACGTGGGCTTACTATGGGTACTTCGGTTTCCTTCAGGAGGAAACATGTATGTTAGGTTTATTAGTGATTCTAGAATCACCAATGTTTGGCCCTCTGATGGACTAGTGACCTGTCCAGAGTGTACCTCTCCTTACTTTTTGCCATTCAGAGAGCTGAGATGAAGACCATCCAGAAGACCCCCGTGACTTATGGAATTAAGGAATAAGTGGGTATAGAAGATAAATGAATGAGGTTGCTCTGGATAAGGGAAAATTAAGAGTGGGTGGTATGGTGACACAGTGCAGGTAATGTTTCATGCTCCATGGATGAGGGATGGATCCATTGCTTCACATACACACGTGTTCTTTTCAGTTGTGACGTTTGTGACGCCTGAGGGTTAGCCGGATCCATGTATGCAGACACCAGGTTTCGGTTCAAACCACAGAGTTTATTAACAGTGATCAGAGAGCAAGTAGCAAACAAATCCAAATCGGTGTTCTGAGAGTAAATGTAAGACAGTCCAGAGTTCGAAAGCCAGTAATCCAAAACAAGAGGGGTAATACGCATGCTCAGTACGTTGAATAAACATATAAAAATAGGTTGGCCACACCCAATTACCCAGCACCAGAAGTTGACTCTAGCACTCAGGTGATGGCTCCCTCCAGTGGCCATCATCCTGAGTTGGACCCCTTACACTAGTAGATGGACTGGCGGCTACAAATGGCTTTTAGATGTTAAAAGAGGGTAAGTTGTTAAGATTTTTTCTTCAGACATCTGCCATTATTAAACCCTTGGCAAACACGACTCTCAAGAACATTTGGCTCCACCACTATAATGCCAGTTGCTTGTCATCAGTTATTACACTTCTTCATAAACTCTTTGTGCAGGTTCTCAAAATACCAGTTAGTTGTGTGTCAGTAAGTTCTATTTTCTGTTCAAGGGGAGTTCAGTATTTAAGGTTGGATCATAACATGCTGCCACTTTTGGGACCCTGATCTAGTCCCGTAACCTTCAACTGCTTAAAGAAATATAGATCATTTTTCTATTCTGGATAAGAGAGTCTGCCAAATGCTGTTCACTCTGTTCTTTATCTCTTACTCCGCTTCATTACAGGAAGTCTTGGGTGAATTTACGTTACTTTTGTAGTCCGACATTACCAAAGTTACCAAACACTGAGGGGTTTGTATTGTTTTATCTCAGAGGTGCAACAGGAGGTACAACAGGAGGTGTGTGGAAGTGGTAGCCTAGTGGTTAAGGTGTTGGACTAATACCAGAAAGAGCGGAATTCGATTCCCACCTCTACCAAGCAACCACTGTGGGTCCTTGAGCAAGGCCCTTAAACCACAATTGCTCAGTTGTGACCAAATGCAAGTCGCCCTGGATAAGAGAGTCTGCCAAACTGTAACTGTAGGAGTCGGCCATTCTTTTCTACACAGGTCACTCAGGTAAATTGCTTCTGGAGTCTCTTCTTATTTCTAATCTAGACTACTGCAACTCGTTCCATTAAAGGCAATCCGTCTGCAGATGATTCAGAATGCAGCTGCGCAAGTTACTTTCAACCAACCAAAGGTTTCACAAACCAACTCTGCTGCTGTGCTCCTTCCACTGCATGCTGCATGCACCAGATTCAAAACACAGATGCTTGCCTTCAAAGACAAAAACAGACCAGCACCTCCCGACCTCCAAAAACACAACACTTCCCGTATCATACCACACTGCCTTAGAACCAGAAGTACCCCTCATACTTACTTGCTAGTAGTTACTTACTACAAAAGAATAAGGTCTGGTGTCTGATTGCTTAGTTAGATGAACATTGATGAACTAAGTGCTCACACAAATCTGGCTATTTCATGCTACAGTTTGGAAAGGAAACACATATGAATCTGATGCTCAGGTGGCCAAATACCTTTGTCAATAAATTGTATATAGATGTACAGCAATGTATATACAATAAATTGGGATTTGAACCCCGGTCTTTCTGGTATTAGTCTAACACCTTAATCACTAGGTTACCACTTTAGATAGATTTCTTATTAAAATCAACTGTAGAGAACAAGTAAGTACATTCAAAATAAAATAATGTTTATAGTTAAGTACAATGAATATTACATACTTTAATACTTTTACTCAGGAAATATTCGTGACTTTAACTTCTACCAAAAATATATATAAAGTCTTCTTTTTCTTCTTAATGTTAGTATAGATACAGATGGAAATTCAATTTCTTTTTCTCTGCTGATTACAGATGCTGTTACCCAATCAGGTTCAATCATGTTTGCCCAGCCAATGTGGTTAAAACCATTTCCTCGGTGATGTGGGGAGTTGGTGCCAGGCCAGGACATCTAGGCTTCGGTCTGCTGTCTGTACTATGTGCTGGCATTTCAGGAGAGAGTGTTCTCATTTCACTAAGCAGTTGTAAAAAGTCTGTGAATAGACATGCTGCTCTTGTGCCAGGAAAGACTTCAGTCTTTAGACCCAATGCTCCATATAATGTAGACCATGAAAACGATGACAACATCTGACCATCCATTAACCTTGGAATGGAGTCTCTATGTAGCCATCTGTAGATCAGTAGTATTCCAGGATTCTTACGCTTCTGTACGGTAACACGTTTTATATCAATGGAACATTACGGAGATTTCCTGATGCATTACAAACGGTATAAACACCATCTGGGAAGCGGCACAGAAGCTGTGACTTGTCGTGTCCGTCTTACATGATATGACTTCTATAACAGCAAGGAAGCATTCAGATGAGCAGTGTTTTGGCGATACATTCAGTTTAAGAGCCTATCACAGTGCACATAGGGCGAGAGGCAGGGGTACACCCTGAGCAGTTCATCAGTCCATTGCAGGGCCACACATAGACAAACAACCACTCACACACACATTCACTCCTATAAGCAATTTAGAATCACCAGTCAACCTAACGTGCATGTTTTTAGACGGTGGGAGGAAACCGGATTAACCAGAGGAAACATGCAAACTCCACACAGAAAGATCCCCGGCCCGGGAATCGACCCCGGGACCTTCTTGTTGTGGGCGACCGTGCTAATCAACTAATCAGCCTGTTAAGACAATATGCTCAGCTTTGTCCAGTGTTAAACTGCAGCGATTAGCACAGTTAGCTGTTGAACTGCTAATTGGATGAATGTGGGTTTGATTCCCAGTACCACCTAGCCACCAATGTTGAGCCGCTAAGCAAAGCTCTTAACCCCCAGTGGGTTAGTTGTATTAAAGAGTTAAATGGAACTCATGCTGGATAAGGGCATCTGTTACACAATATTGGCAAATACTTGTGGTCACCTGACTATAAGATCCATTTGGGGTTCCTCTCCAACCTCATCTTCTTCTTCACCTTTCGGCTGATCCCGTTAGGGGGCGCCACAGCGGATTGCTTTTCTACACACTACCCTGTTTCCTATATCTGCCTCTTTTACCCCAACTACCTGCATGTCTTCTCTCACCACATCCCTAAACCTCCTACTTTGTCTTCCTCTTTTCCTTCTGCCCAGAACCTCCATCTTCATCATTCTTCTACCTTTATTCATTCATTCATTCATTCATTCATTCAATTTTTCTAAAATTGGTGCCTCTCTAAACTGTTGCAGCATTACATTATTCCTTCACTGGAAATAAAAGACTCCTACACTGTTCCAGCATGACAATGATCCTGAGCACAAAGACCATAAGCTTCATTATCACATGGTGTGTCATGGTTTTTTAAAAATTGTGTTCCTCATCTTACCACCATTAAACATCACTGGGATGAACTGGAATGGCAACAGCACTCCAGATCTCCTTACCTGACATTAGTGTCTGATCTCATTAACACTGTTGGAGCTGAAAGAAGAGATATCTCACATTCATGCAAGTAGAAAGTCTTACTAGACGTGTGAACCTCAATCTAACAGCAAATCTGGAATGCGATGTTTAAAAAGCTGTAGGAATCTGATAGTCAGGAGAGCACAAACTTTTGGCCGTAAACGTAATCCGAGTAAGCAAACAAATTCTTCTGTATATAAACGTCATCTGCAAAATCATCTTCTAACTCTACACATCCGTTTCAGTATAAACCAGGGAAACTTTAGCTGTTTTGACCTGCTCAATTGTGGGTGTAATGAAGGTCTAAAATCCGAGTCAAGGAAACTGGACTTGTGGAATGTTGTTCCCTGGAGCAGTACATACTGCTGAGCAGCACTTCTGAAGGAACTGTAATTTGGTCTACAGACTGAAAGACTTCTGGTTTAGGGTCCTTAATGAGTAGGTAGCCTCAGAAAGTGAACTCTGGACAGTAATTTATGTCACACGTTACCGGTGATGGTTTTTTTTTTTTTCTTTAGTGTGTCAAAATTGGGTTTATAGTCAGAACAAACATGGTAAGTTGTCTAGACCAGATTTTAGTCCTGATTTTAAGTGGCTTAGGAAAAGTATAGCCCATATTTTGTCTATGATGCCTTCAGTATTTGTGAAATTGTGCTCAGGTTCATAATTGAACTCATTCTGCTTAGGAATTAATGATATATCAAATCCAATCGCAGCTTGTTTTCTTCACTGTGGAACAATCAACGCTAAAGTCGTTTTGTTTTCTTTTCATCAGGGTCAGTGTCTACTGCAGTCTGCATCTGGAACTCTGTTTAGAAATTCGAGAAGGGCGCCACACTTCTCACCCCCTTCCTTTAGTTTTATAGCCCGATGGCAGCTCCACCATGCTGTTGTTTAACAACCACAAAATGTTGCCTTAAGAAATGACAGCAATTCCTTACAATCAAGTGTTAAGAATAGTAACATAAAACTACAACAAAAGAAATATACAGTTAGGTTTGGTTTGACTTGCATTTGGTCTTTTTTTTACAACTGAACAATTGTGGGTTAAGGGTCTTGCTCAAGGGCCCACAGTGGTTGCTTGGTGGAGGTAGGAATCGAACCTCGGTATTTCTGGTATTAGTCCAACACCTTAACCACTAGGCAACTGAGCATTTATTACATTGTCAGTCAGGTTTTTTTTTTTTGGATTATGTAAGTTGTTTATGTTGACGATATCTTAATGTTAGAGATTTGTTATTCTCTAAGGTTTAAAAAAAGTTAAAATTCACAGTGGCTTCTAGTATTTATGGGCCCTATGAAAGAATATAAGGTTAAGCCTCAAACCACAATCATTAGTGAAGTGGTGGCTTGGTGGTTAAGGTGTTGGACTAACTAACACCTGAAAGACCAAGGTTCCCTGAACAAGACCCTTAAAAATTGCTCATTTGTAAGTCGCTCTGGATGAGGGCGTCTACCAAATGCTTAACTGTAACTGTATTGCACACTGTTACTACTAGCAACAGTGCTCCAGATCTCTGGCGGTCCCTAAAGTGCATGAGTTGTTAGAATCATTCGAACCTATAGTTTTTGCATAAAACCAGAAAGACCTCAAAGGACAAAGACCCCTCTTGAAATGCTTCTCATGCTCTAAAATTTGGCACACAAATAAACGACTTTCTGAACTGTTACCATAAAAATGTTGGAGTCTCTACCTCAAACCCTCTAGTGCCACCCATGGTCCAATATTTTTCTAATGTTTATGGTGATAACTCTTGACACATAAGTCCTAGAAACAATCTTCCTCTGAGTTCTTTGGTATACAAGGATGTAAACAATCTATGATGTCATTTTCTGTCATTTTATTAATCTTCTAACCCGGGGTCACGGGGGTTTTCTGCAGCGCACATAGAGTGAAAGGCAGGGATACATTCTGGAGAGGTCACCAGTTCATCGCAGGGCCACACATAGACAAATAACCACACACACACTTACTCTTATGGGTATTGTAAAATCACCATTTAACCCAATGTACATATTTTTGGACTGTGGGAGGAAACCCACATAAGCGCAGTGAGAACGTGCAAACTCCTTGCCCGGGAATCGAATGCAGGGCCGCTATATGTTATAATAAACATGTTTTAAAAAGTGCAAGCAGTTTCAGCACAGCGACACCCAATTGCTATTTTCGCTTATAATTTATAAATGTTTTGTCTAAAAATCATAAGGATAATCTCGATTGATTCCTTGAGGCATACTCAGTGCTAAAACGCTGTATGTTATGAACACATTTATGTATCGTTATGAGACTTGGCTTGTTTCATTGAGATCATGTACTAAGAGGACCTGTTAAATTGTAGGTCAGCGCCCCGAAGAGATTTGAGTCATTGAAATTTATGAAAATGCTTATAACATACGGAATACACACCGAATTGTCCTTGCACGGACATCATTCGATTTGTCGTCGATATATTTCACCATACTTCCTGTCTGCCATTAAGGAATTTGATTAAAAACAACACCAACCTTTTCTCAGATTTATATGAAACTTGGTTTGTAGCATCTAGAATATCACACCTAACAAAGATTATTAAATTTAGAACAACATATGCTATTTGATTGGCCAAAACGTGTTCCATTTGATTACATATGGACAAAACACACAAACATACACACACCACACAAACATACACACAAACATACACACAGCACACAAACATACACACAGCACACAAACATACACATAGCACACAAACATACACACACCACACAAACATACACACAGCACACAAACATACACATAGCACAAACACAACACACAAACATACACACGGCACACACATGGCACACAAACATACACATAGCACACAAACATACACACAAACATACACACACCACACAAACATACACACAGCACACAAACATACACATAGCACACAAACATACACACAAACATACACACAGCACACAAACATACACACAAACATACACACACCACACAAACATACACACAGCACACAAACATACACACAGCACACAAACATACACAAAAACATACACACAGCACACAAACATACACAAAAACATACACACAGCACACAAACATACACACAGCACACAAACATACACACAAACATACACACAAACATACACACAGCACACAAACATACACACAACACACAAACATACACATAGCACAAACACAACACACAAACATACACACGGCACACACATGGCACACAAACATACACACAGCACACAAACATACAAACACACAAACATACACACGGCACACAAACATACACACAGAACACACACAGCACACAAACATACACATAAACATACATACAAACTTACACACAAACGTACACAAGGCACACAAACATACACACAAACATACACACGCCACACAAACATACACACGCCACACAAACATACACACGGCACACAAACATACACACGCCGCACAAACATACACACGCCACACAAACATACACACGGCACACAAACATACACACGCCACACAAACATACATACGCCACACAAACATACACACGCCACACAAACATACACACGCCGCACAAACATACACACGCCACACAAACATACACACGCCACACAAACATACACACGCCACACAAACATACACACTATCCAGATTTCTAGTCACAAAACAATAACAAATCAATACATATATATGAAATGTATTGCACTAATTGTCTGTCTGTAGCACTAAAGTCCCAGAGAAACGTTCTCATTGATCTGGCATATGTGAATGAAATGACAATAAACTTATTTATCTTTGATATTCGGTATGTAGCATCGAGAAATACCCCTGAGAAAACATCTCAGAATGTATGTTTATAGTTTTTACTCTTCTGCTATAACTTCACACACACATGGATGTGCCTTGAAGGTGTCTTGGCTCTGCTTTGATGTATTGTCATGAAATTTGGTATGTGTTATCATAGGAATGCCCTGAGTGGACAGGTTATTTTCTTTACAGCACCATCTACTGGTCCATAATGATAGAACAATGAAATGAGTTTGTCTCATATACATGCAGACAAAATGTTCTTCAATATTTCCGAGCTATGAGAGTGTTATTGCATAATCTCCTTTTTCTGAATCCCACCAACATCCTCAATTATTTCTGATTCTGTTTTTGATAGCTTGACCATGTTAATAACTTTTTAATGTTGCTTTATTAATTATATTTGACATTATAAATGTCTCCAGTTTAATTCCTAAAAAAAAATACATTAACTATTTTTATCAGAAGATGGAAATTGTGCCACTTTTGGTGTTGCCCAGGTACTTCCATCTTAAACAACACAGGGATGTTTATCTCTTATATAAGATACTCAGACTTTTTGAATTTAGAGAAAATAAAAATGTCACACATAAGGGAAAGGAAAGGGATTCAATTTTTGTCACATAAAGTAGAACATATAGTGAAATGTTTTTCTTTGCATATCTCATCTTAGTAAGTCAGAGCGCAGGGTCAGCTATTGTACAGCGCCCCTGGAGCAGGAAGGGTTAGGGTCTTGATCAAGGACCCAACAGTGGCGGAGGTGGGGCTAGAAGCCTGGTCTACCGATCAACAACCGGCACCTTAACCATTGAGCCACCCCTGTCCCTAAAATAACTTTTTATCTTTAAAATAAATAATAATAATATTGGTAGGCGGCGAGGTGGTGTATTGGATAGCACGGTCGACTCACAACAAGAAGGTCCCGGGTTTGAATCCCAGGCTGGAGATCTTTCTGTGCTGAGTTTGCTTGTTCTCCCCGCGCTTGCTTGGGTTTCCTCCGGGTACTCCGGTTTCCTCCCACAGTCCAAAACCATGCAGATGAGGTGGATTTGTGATTGTAAATTGTCCACAGGAGTGAATGTGTGTGTGAATGCTTGTTTGTCTATGTGTTGCCCTGAGATGGACCCATATAGGATGTACCCCCGCCTCTCGCCCTATGTGTGCTGGGATAGGCGCCAGCAGACCCCCGTGAACCCGAATTCGGAAATAAGCGTGTAAGAAGATGAATGAATTAATAATATTGGTGGTGTAGTGTTTAGCACGGTCGCCTTACAATATGAAGGTCCCGGTTTCAATTCCCGGCTCGGGGGTTTTCTGTGCATGGGTTTCCTCCAGGTGCTC
Organism: Pseudolaguvia tuberculata; assembly: GCA_026260255.1. Lineage (NCBI taxonomy): Eukaryota > Metazoa > Chordata > Actinopteri > Siluriformes > Sisoridae > Pseudolaguvia > Pseudolaguvia tuberculata. The sequence continues at coordinate 11,443,738 of JAOTRA010000002.1, read as the reverse complement.
CAGTTTCCTCCCACAGTCCAAAAACGTGTACATTAGGTTGATTGGTGATTCTTAATTGCCCATATGTGTGAATAAGTGTGTGAGTGGCTGTTTGTCCATGTGTGGCCCTGAGATGGACTGGCAAACTGTTCGGGGTATACCCCTGCCTCTCGCCCTATGTGCGATTGGATAGGCTCCAGCAAACCCCCCGTGACCCAAAATTAGGGAATAAGCAGGTAAGAAGATGAATGAATAAAAAATAATCAAGCTATGGCGGCGTGGTGTGTAATTGGTTAGCACAGCCACCTCACTGCAAGAAAGTCCCAGGTTCGATTCCTAGACAAGGGGTCGTTTGTTTGTTTTTGTAAATGTTTACGTCCACAATGGTTAATAAAGAAGGAGAAATTGATTTGGTCTCAGAATTTTCCAGAAAAATTCCGGAAAGCTGGAACTGGAAGCTAGCTTCTCTCAGCCCAAAAAAGTCCAGATCAACATAATGAACATTAATACATATTTACAGCCTTTAAATGTATTACATATTTTCTAACATTATTTTTAGTTTGACTGATGTTATTATAAGAATATTAATTCTGAACTGCTCCAGATGATGGATGTGGTACAGTTGTGGATGTAGTGTAGAGGTTTGCAGTCTTAATGAGGTTCCTTACTTGATTATAAATAATTCCCATCCTCAATACATGACTCTCTGTCTGTAATTCTGCCCCATGTTGTATGGAGTAGTGTAGTACGGATGCTTTCTATAATTATATACAAACCCAATTCCAAAAAAGTTGGGACACTTTACAAATTTGGAATAAAACAGAATGCAATGATGTAGAAGTTTCTAATCGATGTCTGGATGGGAGCATATGTTGTTCTAGAAGTTGGATATAGCTTTCAGCATTAATGGTGCCTTTCCAGATGTTTAAGCTGCCCATACCACATGCACTCATGCAACCCCATACCATCAGAGATGCAAGCTTCTGAACTGAGTACTAATAACAACTTGAGTAGTCCGGATGAAATGGCATCCCAGTTTCCAAAAAAGAACTTCCAATTTTGATTTTTAATGAACCTTGGCCGCCTCTCGCCCTATGTGTGCTGGGATAGGCGCAGCAGACCCCCGTGACCCCGGATTCGGGAATAAGCGGGTAAGAAGATGAATGAATGAATTAACCTTGGCATATGGTGGAGAAAACGCCTGCGCTTCACTATGTTTAGATATTGCTTCTTTTTTGACCTATAGAGTTTAAACTGGCAACGGCGAATGGCACAGTGGATTGTGTTTATCAACAATGTTTTCTGGAAATATTCCTGAGACCATGTTTGGGTTTCCATTACAGTAGCATTCCTGTATGTGATGCAGTGCCGTCTAAGTGCTTGAAGATCATGGGCATCCAGTATGGTCTTCCGGCCTTGACTCTTCCACACACAGATTCTCTGAATTTCTGGATTCTCTGGATGATATTTATGCACTAGATGATGTAGATGATGATGATTTTCTCGAAGAAACTCCTTTCTGATATTTTTGACGCAGCATTGGGGGAATTGCTGATCCTCTGCCCATCTTCAGTTTTCAGAGACACTGCCACTCTGAGAGGCTCTATTTTTATACCCAATCATGTTGCCAATTGACCCAATAAGTTGCAAATATATGTACATTTAACTTTTTCGCCTCTTATTGTTACCTGTCTCAACTTCTTTGGAATGTGTAGCTCTCATGAAATCCAAAATGAGCCAATATTTGGCATGACATTTCAAAATGTAATAAAATATATACATTTTAACTTCCACTTCTGTTTTTATTCACAATTTGTACAGTGTCCCAACTTTTTTGGAATTAGATTTGTAATACTGGTGGTATTAAGATGTGGTATCAGTCGGGTTAATTCACAATGTGTCACAATTGGGTAGCCCCAGCTACCAAATGAGTGGATTAGCGACCTGACGACTGGCATGCATAATTCTAAAGTGATTATCATTTATGGAAAAAAGAAAGCAGGAGAGACAGAATGGAAACTGGAATTCAGAGAAAGAGAGAGAGAGAGAGAGAGAGAGAGAGAGAGAGAGAGAGAGAGAGAGAGAGAGAGAGAGAGAGAGAGA
>JAOTRA010000002.1:11363146-11390519 GCA_026260255.1 Pseudolaguvia tuberculata | reverse complement strand
GTGATTGTAAATTGTCCATAGGAGTGAATGTGTGTGTGAATGGTTGTTTGTCTATGTGTTGCCTTGTGATGGACTGGAGACCCGTCCAGGGTGTACCCCTGCCTCTCGCCCTATGTGTGCCGGGATAGGCGCAGCAGACCCCCGTGACCCCGGATTCGGGAATAAGCGGATAAGCGGGCAAGAAGATGAATTAATGAATGTGTATAATATTAAGTTATATTTAAGTTCTGTTATGTATAGTTTAGTATTAAACTTTTCTTGTTCCATATTCATTTTTTAAGCAAAACTTCGTTGGGTCCAGAAGGTTCATTGTTATATCTAAAGGAAGATTTTTTTTTTCAATCAATATCGATGTTGGCCAGCAGCTTTGTTCCAGTTATGAATTTTGGCCCCACTGTGTATTTGAGTTTGACACCTCTGCTATAGAGGAACACGCTCTGGGATAGGATGTAACTCCACATCTCAACACCATGCAGGTTTAGAATAAACAGTGTGTGAAGATATTCAGTAATATACTGTAGATTTGATGTGTCTTTCTATTTAAACACTTTGTAATCATTTGGTATGATTTTAATAATAATTTATTATCTGACAATAAGTCTATAAAAGATTTTTTTTTTTTCGTTTGGCAAATTCTCTCTGGCGTAGTGGTTAGCACGGTCATCTAACAAGAAGAAGGTCCCGAGTTTGATTCCCGAGCCGGGGATCTTTTTTTTGAGGAGTTTGCATGTTTTCCCCGCGCTTGCGTGGGTTTCCTCAAGGATCTCCAGTTTCCTTAAACAGTCCAAAAACATGTAGATTAGGTTGATTTGTGATTATAAATTTCCTGTGTGTGTGTGTGTGTGTGTATGTTTGTTTGTCTAAGTGTAGCTTTGTGATGGACGGGCAACCTGTTCAGGGTGTACACCTGCCTCTTGCTCTATTTTTTTTTTTATTTGTAGTCACCCGACCATCAGATGCAGAAAAATCACTAACTTACTTTAAAATTAGAACAAAATGTCTTTGAATCAATGGAAATGGAAAGTTTTCATAAGTTATTACTACTAATAATAATCATCACCAATTAACATGAAATACATGCTTTTGGACTGAGGGAGGAAACCCAAAGTACCTATAGAAAACCTATGGGCACTTTGGGTTTCCTCCATCAGTCCAAAAGCATGTACACGAGGTTGATTCTAAATTGCCCATAGGAGTGAGGGTGTGTGTGTATGTGTGTTGGGGGTTTGTTTGTCTATACGTGGTCCTGCGTTGGACTGGTGATCCATCCTGGGTATACCTCTGTCTTTTGCCCTATCTGTGCTTGGCCACTCTTACATTTCCAGACATATTTTATGATTCTTGTTACATTTTATCACTTTTGTACAACTGAGTAATTAAAAAAGTTAAGAGCCTTGCTCAAGGGCCCACAGTGGTTGCTTGGTGGAGTTAGGAATCGAACCGCAATCTTTCATCCACTGAGCTACCCCCTCTTCCCCATTATTACTACAGTACAGTTACAGTCAGGCATTTGGGAGACGCTCTTATCCAGAGCAATTTACATTTAGTCTCTTTAGGATTAGCGGCCTTGCTCAAGGACGCACAGGGGTTGCGTGGTGGAGGTGGGAATCGAACCGTTGTCTTTTTGGTATTAGTCCAGCACCTTAACTACTAGGCTACCACTTCTCACAAACAGTAAGTCTAATTATTGAAGGAAAGTTGTTCATTGTCGGAGTGGCGCAATGGCATAGTGGTTAACACGGTCCCGGGTTCAATTTCTGGTTCAAGGAGTCTTTCTGTTTCGAGTTTGTATGTTCTCCCTGCATGGGTACATTGTAGGGTTTTTTTTTTACAGTAAAAAAAAAGACTGTAAAGTGTTTTATATGCCCGAGTCCCGTAAAGTCTCCTTTCTGTCTTCTATTATTGGTTTAATGTTTTACACTGTGATCTGCTGTGTGGTGTGTAAATGCTGGACTTTAACCACTTCTATTGATTTGAGCACCTCCAGGTATGGACAAACTGGTCTGAGAACAGAATTTAGATGGCTCTACTAGATCATGATGTTTTTCCGTGATGCCATTCAATTGCAAAGACACACAGAGTCCTACGGTAGGTTTCGAACAGATTTTTGGCTCTCCGAATCTCTTTAGATAAAACCAGGCTGATGGAATCTGCCATTTTGTTGTTTCTGAGTAATAGAATGATGTGAACGGCAGGATTTAGTTGTCCAGACTTTATTTACTCATTGCAGCTTTAAATAAAGCTTTAAAAGCCTAAACCCAAATGTAGCCATGTATTTTATCGTTTCAATCTGTTTATATCTGCATATATTCAGAAGCAGATTAATTAAAGCTGTTACTTTGTATAGCAAAGGGGAACAGGATGGAGGAAGCTTTCAGTGGAACCCTGGTGTGTGAGAGAAAACGGTAAAAATGTTGAAGGAATGGTTTCATCCCAGACATGCAGTTCGTCCATGGATATATGAACTGTGTCGTTGGATTCTGGGTCCCTCAGGACTACAGCACAGTTAAGCCAAGGCAGACATGGCTAAAAGAGACTATCTGGTGGACGCCGCCAAGCAGATCCGCATGGCTGTGGATAGAGAAGTTAATGAGGACTACGAAGCTGCATTTAGCTACTATAAGAATGGAGTGGACCTGCTGCTGAACGGAGTTCAAGGTAGTTTGCTGAAAACATTTTACCAGACGGAAAAATAGTTTATTTCCTAGCTTTACAGTAATCTGTATATTCTTCCAGGGGTGGTGTAGTGGTTACCAAGGTCGCCTCACAGGAAGACGGTCCCGGGTTCAAAATCTAAACCTTCGCTTGCGTAGGTTTACTCTGGGCACCCTGGTTTTCTCCAAAAGTGTACATTACGTTGATGGTGATTCCAAATTGCCCATACGAGTCAGTGTGTGGTTGTTTGTCTGTGTGTGGCCCTGTGATGAACCAATGACCTGTCCAGAGTGTACCCCTGCCTTTCGCACTGGGATAGGCTCCAGCAGACCCCTGTGATCCTGAGTTAAGAAGTTAAATTTGGCCATAGGAGTGAGTGTGTGTGTGTGTGTGTGTGTGGTTGTTAGGCTATGTGTGGCCCTGTGATGGACTGGTAACCTGTCCATGGTGCGCTGGGATAGGCCCCTGTGACCCCGAATAAGTTGGTTGGAAGATGAATGGATGAATGAACTTACCTCCTCTCACTTCTTTCTTCTCTCTTTTGCAGTGGATCCGAATAAAGAGAGACGCGAGGCTGTGAAGCGGAAAACCACCCAGTATCTAAAGAGAGCCGAGGAGATCTTCAATTCTCATCTACAGTACAACTTCTGCAAAGACGACACACAGTTAGGGGTACGAGACACACACACACACACACACACACACACACACACACACACACACACACACACACACACACACGTTCCCTTTTTATAACCAACTATATCGACTTCCCTTCCTAACACATCTAAATTATTTCTTATATAAAGTTGATCAGTCCGTTTCCCCTTTGTGGAAAAGTTGTTGTAGGAGATTATATTTAACCCTTGATGATCTGAGATGATCTGAGATGATTCTTATTTACTGTGATCTCTGGTTCAATATTGTAACAAATCATGTGACAGTCCGAGTCAGTTATGAAAGCCGTCCATGTGATCCAGGCTTGTAAAGGAAATAAAAGCCATCAGCTTATAAAGGTATAAAATTCGGATCATTAATTTAGCAGTTGGGGAACATTCGATTATTTCTTCTAAAACCATCTAGAAGAAAAAAACCAGAAATAAAGAGGAGGAGGGTGTTTTACACTCGGCAGGATTCGGATCTGCTCCATATCGGTTATTAAACTGATATCTAGTGTCTCATTCAGTTCAAGCTGAGCTCTATATCTGTCCTTCTTTCATTCTTTCTTGCTTTCTTTCGTTTTACATTTTGTTCTTTTTTCATTCTTTTTACATTTTGTTCTTTCTTTCTTCCTTGCTTTCATTCTTTTTACATTTCTTTCTTTCTTTCTTTCTTTCTTTCTTTCTTTCTTTCTTTCTTTCTTTCTTTCACTTGTTTTCTCCCTCCCTCCCTACAGGGCTACAGTAGCTTAAGGTTCAGATCTATCAGACATCTGAGCTCACCGGTGGAGGACCTGGAGATGTGTAAAGTGGTGGGAATTATTGATAAGGTAACAAAACATTGCTCAGATTTTGTTTCTTAAACACCTGCTGAACTGAAACCCATGAAACAGCATGTTGCATTGTGTGTGTGGGTGGGTGTGTGTGTGTGGGGGGGGGGCTGTAAGATAAAAACAGAAGTAAAGCAGGTGTGAAACAGGGCTCTGCTTTTTCTGCTTTACTAACAGTACTGCTTATGCATGCTAATACTAACGCTTTCTCCATGCGTTAACACACAGCATAAATTATTCATTATAAATTATTTATTGATATTCAAACTAATAATTCCAGTCAAATTGGATTCAAACAGATTAGCAATGTTTAAGGTTCAAAATATTTAAAGTGGGATTATAATACTGAGAATTATACTTGTATCGGATTTAACATGAAATATTTTTCAATATTTTTTTGTTTTTTGTAATGCAATATGTTGCATTACAAAAGAAAATTGCAAATAAAATAAAGTTTAATCTGATCTTTGAAGTTTGATTTGCGATATATCTATATATAGTTATATTATTTATGCAGATGCCTTACAAATCCCCCCCCCCCCCAATCTTCTTTAGAAACAGATTTACATCATATTGCCAAAAGGTTGTGGGCACCTGACCATCAAATCCATATGTGGTACTGTAGCTACAAATCTGGAAGCCCTTCAATGGAACTAAGAAACCTCAACACTTCTGACAATGACCCTGAGTACAAAACTCCTGACTTCCATTATCACAAGCTGGGTCTTTATTAGAGTGAAAAAAACCACCAATGTTCAGTGGCTCAGTCCAGATGTTACCTTTAATGAACTGGAATGGTGACAGCACCCCAGACCTTACCTGAACATTAGAGTCTGATCTCACTAATAAATAGTGTTGGAGCCATATCTCACATTTAAGAGAAATATCTCAACATTTTTAAAAAAATATAAGTATCTTTTAGAAGAGGAAGAATCTTCCCAGTATCCTGAAAATATGTTGCTAGAACAGAACAGAACGTATAACCAGCATTTTACATGCAATGACAAAAAAAATCAAGTTGACTGTTCAATGATTTTTTTTATAGCAATTCTTACATTGTATCACATGCAGAACATGTATCACATTTAATTCTCCCTCCAGACGCTCATTTGTTTATGTCTTTAGGTCCTCACTGTCCAAAACCTGATTAGCAAGGAGACATTTGTAATTAAGGTAGGTATCTCTTATCATTATATGTAACTCCAGACAATATGCAGAATCTCTGCCTGTTAACACTGAGGGGAAAAACTCTCAGGTCTCCTCCCGACTCAGTCATTAATCCAGTTAAAAGCTCTGGTGCATCTTACTCCAAACCATCCCCCGTTTCCAAAGTCTGACACAGAGTCTCATATTCAGGAGAATAAATAGATGAGTGTTGTAAATGATGCCTTTTGTTTTGTTGATAGGATGTGCTGTTCAGCTAGCAAGTCTGTGCTGTTAATTAATGGCTGGCACCTTGGTGTAGTGGGTTAAGGTGTCGGTAACCTAGGTTCAGTCCTAGCTCTGGTCCCTTTCGCCTACACTTCTTTCAACCGCCTCCATTTAATCTCTCCTATCGATAAAGCCAAAAAATGCCCCAAAAATGTTTATAAAAAAAACAACAAAAAACCAGAGGATGGCGAGGCAGTGTAGTGGTTATCACGGTCGTCTCACCGCAAGACGGTGCCAGGTTCAATTCCCAGGAAAGGATTTTTTTCTGTAGAGTTCGCATGTTCACTCTGCGTTTGCGTGGGTGTTTTCACAAAAAGTACATTAGGTTGCTTGGTAATTCTACATCGCCCATGTGTGTGTGTGTGTGTCTGTGATGGACTGGTGACCTGTCCAGGGTATACCCATGCCTTTCGCCATATGTGCGCTGGGATAGGAACCAGCAGCACCCAGCGACCCTGAATTTTGGGTATAAGCGGGTAAGAAGATGAATGAATGCAAGCATGAATGAATAAATGAAATGATGAATAAATAAAATGTAATAGTTATGTCTGAAGAACATTTTTTTGTAACAGTAATTTCATATACAGTGTAATTCCTCCTGTTGTCCAGAGTCTGCCCAAGTCCAGCTGGGAGAATCGAGAACGGTCCACTATCATCCCTCAGGGTGTCCCGTTTATGGTGAAGTTATTGAGGTACTACGTCAGCGAGGACTCGGTGTTCCTGCATCTAGAACATGTTCAAGGTGAACTGAGAAAAGTGTTGTGCTAAGCCAGATTTACTTTATTACAGCCAGCTGGTAATTAAATATACAAAAGGCAAATAAGTGCATGTTCCCTATATACCAACATGACCAGTACACACCACATTTAGCCATTTGAAAATATCTTTAAGACGACGCGGTGGCGTAGTGGTTAGCACGGTCGCCTCACAATAAGAAGGTCCCATGTTCGATTCCCGAGTTTGCATGTTCTCCCCGTGCTTGCGTGGGTTTCCTCAGGGTACTCCAGTTTCTTCCAACAGTCCAAAAACATGTACATTAGGTTGATTGGTTATTCTAAATTGCCCATGTGTGGTCTGTGTGCCCAGAGATGGACTGGCGACCTGACCAGGGTGTGACCCTGCCTCTTGTCCTATGTGTGCTGGGATAGTCTCCAGCAAACCCCGTGACCCCGATTTAGGAAATAAGCCGGGTAAAAAGATGAATGAATGAATGAATGAACGAACATGAATTTTTTCTTGATGTTCAGGTGGACAGCTCTTCTCCAAACTTCACCGGCTCAGAAGTGAGGTAGCCAATGAACATCCAGATTGCTCCACCTCTAACCAGCAAAAGTTTCAGCTAAAGAACAGTTACACCTCTCCTGCCCTAAACCAGATGACCTCGTTGAATGGAGAGTACCATCAAAACACACCCGCATGTCCTAAGCAGGAGAACATTAAAAGCTTAGAAACAGGTAGCAGAACAGCTCTTTGGAATGATACAGAGTGGCAGCTCGACAGCACATACACATTCTGCGAGGAAACCGGATGCTTGCAGAATTCCCGGTCGGAAAAGGCTGAATTCCAGCAATCCTTTAACCCATGTGCAGTAAAGACAGATTTCTTTCCTGGGGGTCTGCAAGATTGTTTTATATCTCAAAAAAATGTTCCACTTCCTGTTCGTCCCTGTGTAATTGTGGACAGTCGAGATCCTCTCAGTGTCACAACCGATCTTTTAGGGAACGATGTGCATATAGAGAGGATAGACTCAGGCTTAGGTTTTGATGACATATGGACTGCTGTACCAGCTCAGGAACAGTGTTTGACAGGAAACAGGTCACATCCAGACATTCTTGGAATCAACAGTGGGCCTCACGTAACACTGAGCTGTTTATTTGATGCCACACAACCAACACTGTGTAGCACCGTCAACATCCTTCCTCAGAAAGTCCGTATAGTGCCAAACACTCTGCCTTTAGCCTCTCAGAACCAAAAAGACGATGCGCTCAATAAGACAAGCACTTCTAAGAGTTCCCAATATCTGGCAAGCTTAAGCTCAGGAAATTCCCATACAACAGATTATTGCAATGGAACTCAATCAACTGTGGACGATAAACCTCAGAGACCTTTCACCCTAGACTTTACGGCAGGATCTTCTCAGGTGAACAGTAAAGATGTGGACAGAAAGCCTGTGAAGATTAACGAAAACTGGGAACCCCTTAACCCACGATGCTTGGATAAAACCCAGGATCTGTTCCTAACACCGCATTCTTTTCAAGAAGAGCAGCTTATAGAAGTTGACGGCTGGTGTCATTTGCCTCAGTTAAGGGTGAGGAGTCAACGTAGGAAGCAGCAGTTTGGTCACTGTGGTCTTCTTGAGGTTGAGGTGCAAATGTGGGGAGCGCAGATACTGTTGGCTCTCGAGAGTCTTCATGAACAAGGAATCGTCTGCCAGGATCTTAACCCTAGGAACATCCTGCTCAGTAGCAATGGTAAGTGTCTGACATTAAACCAACACCAACATCTGGATATAGATGCAGTGGTGTATATGCAAGCTACTCAATATTGGCAAAATGCTTGTGCAACAAATAACGAGTTGTATTCCGAGCAGGAAATGTGTGCCTGACCTACTTTGGCCAATGGACTGAGGTTCAGTCAGAAGTTAGTCCTAAAGCTCTGGACGAAATGTACTGTGCACCAGGTAAGGCCCCACAAGAACATCTGCACTGCAAATATGAGAAATACAATATTATCCTGGACGTAGTGGTTAGCATAGTAGCTATGGTCACACAGTCTGCATTTACAAACTGTAATCATTTTAATATTTGCTGAAAATGTTAAGTTGATTAAGGCACCATTAATTAAACCACTTTGCCCAGCACTAAAACATATGTATTGGAAACAGAGATTGGGGGTGTGTCCAAAATCACTGAAGCCTGTGATTGGTGGAGTTTGGGAGCTTTACTGTTTGAACTTCTTACTGGAATGGTAAGGATGTTTTTACAACAGACTATTCAGATAATTAAAAAGGTCATAATAAACATTTATTCTAGACTAAGAAAAACCCAACACAAGATTAGGATATAACATCCTTTTTTTATCTGTAATCTCAGCCCCTGTGGAAGTGTCATCCTACTGGTGTGCATCCACACACACAGCTACGTATTCCAGACCACCTAAGCACCGCAGCTGCTTCACTACTTACAGAGGTACGTCTAAAGCACAACCCCTGAACACTTGTGTTGATGCCCATGGTGCAGTGATGTTCTCTGTATTTTCACACAGCTCCTTCAGTATGATGCTGGCTATCGACTGGGTTCTGGAGGTGGAGGCGTGAGTGACATCAAGTACCATCCATTTTTTAACTCTGTTCCTTGGCACACACTGACAAGTTAACAGAAACAAATGTCCAATAAAAATCCTGAACCTGGTTACAGCTTTGAAAGAACTGTTTCACTGCCCCCTGTTGGTCGAAGTCATTAATCCAGTTAGTATAATAACTCCAGTTTCAAAAACCAATGAAAACACTTTGTATTCAACCAATAATTTTTTTCAGCCATTTCTCTGGTTATAAAAAGAAGCAGTAACAGGAATATACAGCCGGTATGTTGGGTGGTTGTAAAAAAATATGCCTTCATCTCATCTTCATCAAGGGATATGCAATATTCCAATTAGGTCAACGTTTATCATGCATGCAATATAATCAGTCCAGCTTTTAGTATCCGACAGTCATGTCAAATATGTGTGCCTCAGATGATCAGCATCAAAATATCATTTGTATGCTCGAGATGAGATACCTCCATTTATAACCAAAGCACCAGTATTAATAATAAAATATAAAAATAAAAAAACAAGAACTTTTAATTGCTCAACTTGTTTCTTAACTTGAAAGTCATTTAGCCAGTCATGCACACAGATACAAACTGAAGCAGGTATTTCACAAGGCCTCACCCCTTAGCATGTGCCCAAACTAACAGCATAGCGACCACATCCTGTCTTGCTACTGGAGTCACTAATAAGACATTGGTTTATAAATTTAGCTTTTTTCCATTCCGATTTGGTGTTCAGAAGTCATACAGCCCATATGCAGCATGCATGTCTGCGTAGATTTGCTCACAGGCTGAATCCTTGTGGTAAACCAGTCACAGTAAAGGATTAACATGACAGACCAGAAGAAACATTTTTCATCGGTTTATTTTCTTTTAAAAGCGTTCTTCTTTTAAATAGGTTTCTTCACACAGTATAGACAGAATCTGTTCCCTGTGAGTTTAATGTATCCAATTTTGACATTCATTTATACTCATACTGCAAACGCAAGGATAACGTATGTACCAACGGGTCTTTTTTCCTTTTTTTTTTTTTTATTAAACATTTGACATTTTGAACAAACAAAAGTAATTGTGTTTCGCTGGTTGATTGATGGATTACAATCGCTTCAAATACACCGAATGCAGAACATGGAGTACTGTTTACTACTGCTCTTTTTTTCCAGCCAAATAACCAATATTTTGGGTATATTTTAAACATCTTATACATATATACTGTATGTATTTAAAACGAATCATACATATCAACTCAAGTGGCAAAACGCACTTATGAATGGCGTGACAGCCATTTTTCCAGAGATGTTGAACATAGACCTGTTACCTTCTTACTATTGTAAAGTAAGTAAACCTTCAAAATACCTCTTTCCCTAGTTAACCAACACCATAAATTATATGTAGTAAAATAACCACTGTGGCACTCTGAGGAAGTCAGCCATTAATGTGTGCTTCATGACATCTTACATATCCAAGAGGAGCACTCTGGGATCCTCAACAACAGACTTGATCTTACGCAGGAAGGTGACCGCCTCTCTGCCATCAATCAAACGATGATCATAAGTCAGCGCCACATACATCATAGGCCTGACCTCAACCTGAGAAGATATGATTGATAGATAGATAGATAGATAGATATCGTGAGACCGTAGAATACACACCATGTGAAAGATCTGAAAGAGAAAACTTTTAACCAACCTTGCCACCAACAGCCACTGGCCTGTCAAAGATGCCGTGCATTCCCAGGATGGCAGATTGTGGTGGATTGATAATGGGTGTACCGAAGAGCGAGCCAAAAACGCCACCATTACTGATGGTAAACGTGCCACCATCCATATCCTCCACTGCCAGCTCGTTTTTGCGTGCCTGAAAGCCAAAAGCGGGCAAAACGTTTGGTTAGATACAGTAGATTGTGTGAAAATATAGCAGTTTGTTTACTCTCAATTCCTGGGGAGTCCGTTACAAAATGCACAATATCGGATTTATTGAACAATTTGCAACACATATTGTAATGTACGGTCAAAGTTTGAGTTCATGAAAATATCTGCTACAAGGATGTTAATTGGAATGTGCACTTGCATGTACTGCAAAGCTTTCCTAGCAATTTAATTATTATAGGAGTTAGCCTAAGGCATCTGCAGCAGCTGCAGACAATTTAGTGCCAAAACAAAGATCGGTCAGTATTTGGGTTCTAAAATGGATGAAAGTATGCAGAGTGAAGATGAATGGATAAAGAATTAAATGTGCATTGCCAAATCAGCTTCAATGGCAATTTTAGGATAAAGCAGATTCAAATTTTACAGAATCTACCCACACACAGGTAAAGACACGTTGGTGCGAGTTTGTGGGCATGTTGGGCTATATATTAATTAATGTGTGTGTATTTTTTAATATGATGCACATAAAAAAAATTGAGCATTATTGCATGATAGCTCCTACCTTCTCTCCCAGCTCGTTTATTGCTTTTTCAATGTCTGTAAAGTTCATTCCTTCCACACCTCTAATTACTGGCACCACTAAACCCTGTGATAAGAAACAATGACAAATATTTTACTTTTTTCTTTTACAATAGTTTCTTCTACACTACAACAGGACAACATATCCATTAAGGAAAAAAAAAAAAAATCAAATGAGCCACTGCAGTGTATATAATTGGAGATTTTCAGCTTCTAGCATGGCAGTAACCAAACTGAGACTCATTTCTACTAAAGTGGTTATAGTACATTACTGCAGAAATGCATCATGTTCACTCGCATTTGCACAGATTAGAGTTACCCATTTTGGCTAAATGCACTTATTCGCTTGACATTTGACAACATTAGAGGCTGCAGCGTGTGCTAATGCGATCTGTTACCAAATTATTAAGAGAAAAATCAAGCTCCACTTATCACCTTGGGTGTCGCTACTGCAACGCTGATGTCCACATAATCTCTGTACACAATCTCTTTGGTCGTGTCATCAATTACTTGGGAAGAAAATAAAACGATAAATTAATCAACGTTAAATTTAAACATTTAAAAGCAATGTATTGTCCTGACTGATCTCTAAACAAAGTTTATTAACCATGATTGGAATGTTTCCAAATTCCTGTTATTTCCAAAACTGACTATCTAAATGTTGTACAGGAAGTATATGTTTAGGTAATTTAAACAAGTTCTCAGATTAAGTGCAGTTTGTGTATGTAGGCCAGGTTTCTGTGGTCTTAAAGGAAGCAGCGGGGGAGAAAAAGAAAAAAGAAAAGAAAAAAAAAGAAGTCTATGAATCATGATCGTAGACACAGAAGACATAACCTCATTAACCACATATACTTGCTAGTAGTTGATGATCATGATGTGGCGACATTAAAGGCATGATTGGCTGCTGCAGGAGAAACATACCAGCATTGACCGCCGGTTGATCTACTAAAGCGTAGGCAGCTGCTTTTACGAATACAGACATAAAGCCCAGCTTAATGCCATGCTTCTTGAGGAAAGCGTCTTTGTGGACCTTTCGCATCTCTGTGATGTTGCTGCAGTGATACAAATAGAGAAATAAGCATGATTTACATAAGACTGATTTTTAGGGCTGTGTAATAATAGAGACAACTAATTATTGTGATAGTACATCGATATTTTAAACTCTAGCGCAGATAAGGATTTAAATAACTAATATTTAATTAAAAACCTTAATGCATTATTAACAACTTCTTCCTCCCCCTTGTCCGCTCCTCTTCAATACATATGGCCACTGCCTAAGAAGCCAACATGGTGGAAATAATAAGGCAACTCATACTTCGTATTATTAGCTATTTGATTTATTAGTTTTGTTTATATTACTATAGATTTTTCCTAGTTGCTGCTGTCTGCAATCAAAGGGTCCTCCAGAAACTACCTACCTTAAAGTGTTAATCAGGAATTTTATAGACAATGGTTTGTGTGTATGATAAAAATCATGCACTTGCCCAGCACTTTTTAATTGTCTGTTTTCCTGTCTCCAACTCCGCTTAAGCTCTAGGGTTTCTCCGCTAACAGAATTAGCACCGTCCCAAGACACACTCTCCGAGAAAGGAGAGAAGACAAGATAAAAATCTTCACTTTCTAAACCTTTCAAATCTTATTGGCCGGTCATAAAAGCCCATAACATTGCTGGCAGTCTGCTCTCTGAGGGCTGCTCTCAAGGGACAGCGGGGCAGATGCTCTCGGCCCCTGACCAGCCGTGCTTCTTCGTCTCCGCACTAACCCTGGTCTGCGAAGTCTTGCTCTATCCCGTCGATACCAACTTGATTTGGCCGAGTACGAAACCTTATGCGCAGCCGAAAGCTGACACCGCCATTTGCGCCAGGGAGAAATCCTCAAAGTGTCATCTTTTGAAGTGAGGGTGGGGGTCTGAGGACATTAACGTTTCCTTCTAAATTAATAAAGCAGGTTTTACCCAAATCTTATCTTTGTTTTTACCGACATTAGCACCAAATATTTACATTCCAGGCTTTAAATGGGCGTCGGGTTGCAAAAAGCTCTTCCTGTAGGGCAGATTCCAATCTATAACCATTTGTGTTAGCATTGCTGAGGTTCTAATCAAGTTTAGGAAACAAACAGGACTTTTGCCCCACCATTACAAAGACTTAACTTTCTCAATATTATTGACCTGAACTCAGAATAAAATACGGGAAGTGGTGACTAATCTGACCTCATGTCCACCTCATTAAATGTTGTCAACATGGCACAGGTGTTCTGAGCCTCTTTAAGCCTCTGAGCAATCCTCAGCCTCATACGATTCATCTTAACCTGCAGATTAAGGAGAATCGAAAACATCCAAATTATTACATTGCCTTATCTCATGTACAGTTTTCCTTCTTTAAATTATCACAAGCCTCTGTAACACATGCCTTTCATTAAATATATGATGCTGTTTAATAGATAATGTGACGATGAGTAGTATCTTACCCTTTGTTCAGAGCGTGTTGCCTTTGCACCAGCATCTGCAGTAGTGGCGGCCGGAGCTGCGGTGGGCTTAATAGCTGCAACTTAAGCAAAATAGCAGAGCGACACCATGTCAAGATCTGCTGTTTAAAGTCAGTGTTCTAACTTCACTTTCTTTGGCCCACCTGGTTTAGAAGTAGCAGGCTGAGCTGGTACAGGTGGCACCGCGGGCATAGAGGTTGGGATGGGTCCCACTGAAGCAGTAGAAGGAGGAGGAGGTGGTGGATGCGGAGCCGCAGCTGAAGGAGTCTCGACAGCTGCAGTGGGGGCAGCGGCTGCCTTGGGAGCACCGGCTGAGGAGAGCATGAAACCACAAAACTTTACTAGAGAAACATTACAGAGTATCTTAATACTCTGAAAATATCTCATGCACTGTATTATCAAAAGGGTTTGACACGTCCTGACCTTAATTTACACAATGTTGCTACAAAGTTACAAGCACAGTTGCAACAAGAATGTCTTGGTTGTTGCATTACATCAAAGCCCTGACATTAACACTGGACACATTTGGGATGAAATGCTGACTAGCGGCGCAATTGTTAGTACAGTCGCCTCACCACAAGAACGCCGTGGGTGTAGCCCTGCCCTATGTGTGCCGGGATAAGCTCAATCAGACCTCAGTGACCCTGATTTAGGGAATAAGCGGGTTGATGAATGAATGATTGAACAAACAAACTTCACAACAGGTAAAAGAAATTCTTGTGCACACAATTCAAGTATCTTAAATAAATAAAAAAAAAATGTTACACTGTAACTCAGTTTAGAGTCTTATCACATGATTTTCAAAAGGTAACCAGAAAAACCAGGAACAGTGCTGAACTAACCTCCTTTTCTCAGTTTAAAAAGGGGAGTGCCTCCCTCCACTTTGCCTCCATCAGGAACCAGTAACTCCTCAATCACTCCTGCAGATGGAGACGGCACCTGCACTGACGTCTGTATACCAACACAGACACACTCAACACTGCAGTCTGGAACAAATACTCTTAGAAGATCATTAAAATAGGATGCTTAATTTTTTCCATACCTTGTCAGTCTCAATTTCACAAACCACCTCATCTTCTGTAACTGTGTCTCCCACAGCTACAAACCAGGACAAAGCACATGTTAACAGTGAATTATCATGCTGAGGCAGACGACAGGTCTCGGAGCCGGCCCAAGACATAAGTGAACTAAATGCTTTCTTAGAGCTATAGTGGCCATCAGGGCCCCAACCCCTGGAGTACATGAATGACTAATCGTTTTTAATATCAATGGCCAATGAAAATTTTACAAAAATGCAATATTACAAACACAATAAAACAACACCAGAATAAGTTCACAAGATGGGGAAAGGGGACCAATGTTGGTATGATATAACAACTCAATAAAATGTTTTATGCAGGTGGTAGATTCATGGTGTGTGAATAATCATGGTTACACCATGATAATCCCCAAATCAAATTCTTCTTAGAGTCCCCAAAAAACTTGAGCCGGCCCTGATAAGACTTAAATAGATTTGACGTTAAGAGTTTATGTACCTTTCTCCCACCTCACATCCCCCTCTGTGACAGACTCAGCAAAGGCTGGTGTGTTGATGGTAATAACTTCATTCCCTGGAGAGAAACCAAAGGGGTGGTAAACTAAAACAAGCAATTTTGTTTGATTGAAAAGTGGCTAATAAGTCACATGTTCATTTCTGTTTCGGCAGCACAATGCATAAATAATGCATTTGGAATATCTTATGTTAATAAGTCACATTTAAAAACACTAACACAAAGACTTTATTCCACAGAACATGCTACATAGATTGTGTGTATATGCTTATGTATTCCACACATTTTGCCTGATTGAAGTATCTGCTTCTCACTTGTCTGTACTCCATTCAATCCCAAACTTTTACTAAAATTTTTAACCCATTCGGTCCGAAAAATAAAGCGCTTTATAGCAGACTTTGTCTTTCAATTAAAAAAAAAATCGTGCTGCCTATTTGTCATGAAGGTTATTTTCCTCACAGTGTTGGCCACTAGACCACAGTGTTCACACTTGCAGCCTTTGCTCAACCCTAAAGGGACAATTTTTGACTGATAAGCAAACCAATGTTAAGTCGTCATCAACTGGGCTTAATAATTGTTCTTATTTTAGTTCCTTAAACACACTTGTACAGAGGATAACAGAGACATTAGTATACAATCTTCCCTTTAGCCCTGAAAAAGAGCAGTTATATTATATACAGCTCAAATTGACTTTTATTTTGCCCAGTTAAAAAGTTAAAAACTTTGCACCAAAACTTTGCTATGTACCATAGCACTCCACAATTAGGCAATAGTAATATACCTCAAGTGATCGTTTACAGGAAGACTGCCTACCCCACAGGTCCTACCCTTTGCCCCAGATAAACTGGTCTCGTATGGGGAGATTTTTCAGTTACTTGTGAACAATCAATATCAATAGGATATTAATTATAAATACAAAGAAAATCAGAAAAAACAAAAACAAAAAAAAAAACAGGAGTCTTCGATTACATACTGTGGGAAACGGTGGTCTTGAAGTATCTAATCTGGAAGATACTGGGCCTCGTCTCAAACTTCCTGAAATTCAGTTAAAGTAATACAAAATCTAAGTGTTTATTATTCGAGACTAGATACAAAAGGATTTCAGATTTTAATATCTTAAACCTAAAATCGCTACTTACAGGTTGGCCCTGGCAGTGATGCTCTGAGCAGCCGATACACCTGAGAAAACAAACAAAAAAGATATTCTTAGTAAGAAAAATCTTTCTAATATACAGATACTAATTACAATCTGCACTAATTCATTGGAAATGGATGACAATTATATTTATTCATCAAGTTAAGGCAACTTACCCGAAGAAGCTTGTCTTGCTACAACATTGTTACTCTATATAAACAAAACGAAAATACATTATTAATAAACAAACATCAACACTTGTCATAAAGCATTGCATGATTAAGTTTGATAAGATATGGTGATGAAAACACTAAATAAAGAGCATTATAAAGTAAGTCAAACGGCAAACAAAGTTAATTATTTGCTATTGTTGATTATTTGAACACACGACTATATTTAACCTTGCAGCTTAAATGGTCACCAGTGCCTATAGTAAAAGATGAATGTAATTCTGCAATGCCTTCCTCCTACTGTAAAGGAATGTACACAAACCTGATTAACTATCAGCTCATTTTAAAATCGGTGGAGAATTTCAGAATAAACCTGCTGTAAAAATAAATGTTTGATGCATTAGGAAGCACTCTAATGGCGTTCTCTGAGGTTATATACATACACAGCGACAGACGCCAAAACAGTTCCTGTTTTCACAGTTGCCACCATGCTTCGATTCAGAATTAAAGAAATCTATTCTACTCTATGTGCAAAGCTTTCTTTTGTATCTTGAATTGTTAATTGTACTACATATACAAAACAATACTTGGGTATAACACTGACACCTAAGCAAGAAAAACGCTGCGGTGATAAGCACAATCCTTGTGATTAAACCACAGAGAATCTCTACAATCTAAGAAAATGACAGTACTTTAAACAAAACATTATTTGTGGTTACTTAATCCACTAAAATATTTTGTTTACTATCACCTTTGCCTGTCTGTAAGCTGCTATACATTTTGCTACGGTCACAGTATTTCACAGTATGGGTGCCATAACCGATTGCTCTGTTAAATTATTTACATTTATACCATTTGCCATGTCTCTTATACAGAATTCAAATTAAGGCTCTTGCTCAAGGAGCCATCAGAGGTGGATTTGATGGTAATGGGTTTTGAAGAAAAGTCTTCCAATCAACAACTCAGTGCCTTAACCAATTTAGCTACCAACTTCTACTACAACTAAGCAACTGGGGGGTAAGGACTTTGCTTAAAGGCGCAATGGTCTCAATTTTTTATATAGCAGTTTGTTATACTTTATTGATCTTTAAAGAAAATTTATCTTGGGACTCCACCAGCACAACACCACCACCACCACCTCAAAAATCATGATTACAGCAACATACTTAAAATACTTAAATTAACACTTTGGGAAGTGGTGGCTCAAATGGTTAAGGTGCCGAGTTGTGGATCAGGGCCTGGGTTCAAGCCCCACCACCGTCAATAGCTGACCCTGTGCTCTGACCCCAAACTTAAAATGGAATATGAGGGGAAAAAGACATTAAACTATGTTGTACTGTGTATAATCATGTATGCAACAAAAATAAAGTGGCTTCTTCTTCTTCTTTAATCATGGGTAATTTATAAACAGTGTTAAACTAATTTGTGGACTATTTTTTTTCAGAGTTACATATGATCATCTCACAGATATCCATTGATTTTGCTGAGCAACTGGAAGGTAATAAAAACTACCTGCCGAGCTGAGATATAAACCCATAACCTTCTGATCAAACAAGTCAAACATCGGTCAAGAGCAACTGTTGCCCTCCTGATTTGTAAAGCCCGACATAGAAAACATATCAGCAAATTTAGTTTTATACAATGATAACTTACAGTAACTTATTTTAAGAAAACGCCATAAATTAAATAATAATTTTTTTTTTTAAACGGAAAGTTACCATGACTAAATATTCCAGAAAAGTAAACTACTTTTGGGCGGAACCTCTCAATTCTATCGTTGTTTAAAGCTAAAAATCAACATTTTAAAACAAAACTCGAAATTATAATATAATAATTATAATAACTCGAAATTAATATAATATAACTGGCACGTTAGTTAATACTGTTGCTAACAGACTTTAAAATGTATCCAGCTAATAGCTAGCAAGCGAATGACCTCGTATCAAAGTCCCTCTTTAACACCGATTTCTAGGCTTACACCAGTGCGACAAGACATCTATTTTTATTAACCAACAATATAATCGTTAGTATAATATATTCAGGACGGATTATATCGTATAATTTTTATGTTTTTTTGTTTTGTTTTTTACAGGGTCTGGTTGACAAGCAGGATAACATGCTGTCCTTGATATGCCACTGAGGCCTATGGACGAGCTAGTACTTAAGATTTCATCCTAAATCCCATAGAGTCTTATACAAGTGCACTACGTAGGTATTGAACTACACGCCGACACTACATATGTAGTGCACTTGATACTTGAAAAAGAAAACTGATTCAGGATACAGCTCTAAACCAATTAGCTTAGCATGATCATGAATGAATCCAGCTGCGACCTGAACATTAGCATGGGGACTAGAGTTACCTACCTGTCGGAGGGCAATGATTGAGCGACCGACAGAGCGGGTGAAACATCGAGAACGAGACAACATATCGGCTGCACACACAGCGATGACACGTCAGGACGAGCCCGTAACGCACAACGCCAGAATCCCCACAGAAGGAAGGAACTCCCTGCTTTTCACCACAGCGGCGACTCCGGGCAGCTTCACAACGCGCATGCGTGCGCGCGCACGCACACGGTAGCGGCTGAATAAACGACGCATGCGCATTATGTCTTACGCCTGCATACCTTTTAGGTTATATTTAGTCATCTTCTACTGTTGACAATTATTCCTTTTGTGACGAACAGCTGTAAACAACGAAACATATTAATTTATTAATTAATTTATTGATTAATCTTCTTACCCCAATTACAATTATAATTACAGCATTTTCCAAACGCCCTTATCCAGAGCGATTTACAAATGAGCAATTTGGGATTAAGGGCCTTGCTCGGGGGCTTGGTGGTGCTGGGAATCGAACTCTTTTCTGGGGTCCAACAGTCCAACACCTTAACCACAAATCAACACCTTCCCACTACTTACTCATTCATTCATCTTCTCTGGGCTCTGCTGGATCCTGACCGCTTATTCCCTAAAACATATTTATTATTTTAAATAAACCTTAAGCTTTTGCGATGGTTTGCATTATTGGTTATGGTGGGTTTTTTTTTTTTTTTTTTTTTTTTTTTACACAAAAAGTACTTATGACAAAGAAATTTTGTTTATTTTTGGATAATGAATTAACTTTTATTTATTTATATACATTCATTCATTTTCTTTCTTTATAGTCTACTGATAGATATGATATGTAAAACTTTTTTGTACATATTCTCTAAGGAATTAGAAGAAAATTCTGTTATTATTTTTATTGTTAGATTTGATAAGGAAAATGTTGTCTTTCTTGTCCCTTTAGCTTACAATTAGTTAGTTGTTTATTTTTTGCTTTGCAATCTTTTCTTCTGCTACCAGATACATGAATATCCAGCCTCACACTGGTCTTCTAAGATAAAGTCACTACAAAATAGCCCCTCGTTGGTCATTTTAAATAAAATAAAATGAATCAGTCTAGGCGGTGGCGTTATGGATAGCACAGTCGCCTCACAACAAGAAGGTCCTGGGTTCGAATCCCAGCCGGGATCTTTCTGTGTGGAGATATTCTCCTCAGGTGTTCCGGTTTCCTCCCACAGTCCAAAAACAGGTGGCTTGGTGATTGTAAATTGTCCATAGGAGTGAATGTGTGTGTGAATGGTTGTTTGTCTATGTGTTACCCTGAGATGGACTGGCGACCCGTTCAGGGTGTACCCCCGCCTCTCGCCCTATGTGTGCTGGAATAGGCGCAGCAGACCCCGGATTCTGGAAAGAAGCGGGTAAGAAGATGAATGAATGAATTAATGAATCAGTCTATATTAGCCATTCATCATTCAGCAATGAGTTGTTAATCTAAAGACCAGGAAGACTTTGGTTTAAGCCCCACCACAGCTTGAGGAGTTGATCCAATGACCTGGAAGACTTTGGTTCAAGCCACTGTCAGCCTACCAATTAAAATTCACTAGTCTGTCCAATATAATCTTCAATATTAATAAACATAACTATTTTTCTTTGTTCGTATTCGTGTTTCTTCCGCGTTTGTAAAAAAAAAAAAAAAAAAAAAAAAAAAGAAAGATGCGGCGTTTAGATTATTGACCACGCCTATTGCAATGACGTCACGCTTTTAATAACTGGTATTGTTGCAATGCGAGGGAAATGTTACTAAAAAATATCTACAATTATATATATAAAGTTGCAGTGGAATCTCTTACGGACACTGAACAGATTATTTTAAAGAAATATTATTGGATAAATTAGGATGATATAAACCACCAGGAGGGATGATATAGACCACGCCCCTGCTGCAGAACACGCCCTCCGAGCATCTTCCATGCTTTTTGGAGGCTGTGAGACGAGACGTGGTATCAGTATATCACAGAACGGCAACAGGTAAGAGCTCCATCTTCTCCTCCTACTACATCCACTGCTCCGTTACACAACTGTGGGGTTTCTTTCATTTATTTATTTATTTTAATTTTACTTTAAGTAAGTTCTATAATTTGTAGAGATGTATGGTTCTGAGTAAAAACCAAAGACTTTTTCTTCTTCTTCCTTTTTTAATTTAATTTTTTATTTTTTTTTTAGTTAAAAGTCTTTTTTACTAGACAATTAGTCTTTTTTTAAAGATACTATTGTACACACATTTAAATAATAGTGTGATGCATTGTGTGTATGCTTATTTGTACATTTGGGAGTACACACACACACACACACACACACACACACACACACTATGGGCAAAATCTACAAAAGTGTTTATGTATTTTAAACCCTATAGTATAATTTATATGTTTTTGGGTTGTACATTGGTTGAAATAACCACCAAAATACTTAATTAGGTGTTAAAAAAAGAAATGTTTTGCTCTGTTTGCTTTTGTAATTAATTAATTAAATTTTATGAAACTATTAGTATGACATTTTTTATTAACCCAAATTCAAATATCAATATAAACATTCTTCTGCTTAAAGTTAACATCCGAGAAATACAGCATGAGATACACACACTTACAAGGTTCAATACAAAACCTCAAAAGCTGGCAAATTATACATAAAATTCAGAAAAGATCCATTTATACCCTGTTAACCTGTAGAATATAATTTCTTAAGGATTTCCCATAAATGTATTTAGCATAAACATATGTCTCCTGGGTTTTTTTTTAAATTTTATTTTATAATATGCAGGAAAAAGCAATTGTTTTGTCCTCTAACGGTGTTTGTTCTCTGTTGTTTCTTCTCTTTATCACTTGTCCTATCCATGATAATTTATTTTAATTGTGGTCATATTCTATTTTATGTAAATATTATTTACATAATTATTTACAATTACATACATGCAATTAGAATTATTTAATCATTGTACTTATTCATCCATAAAAAATACTACCATTACACAGAAAGCACACATTACATTATATGCACATTATAACAGAAAGTTATAGCTGAATATTTCTTTAAATTCAATTTTTAGTTGTTCTCTTTATTACAAACTTGAATGTTATTACAAATTTCTAAATTCCCCCCATTTTTTTTTGTTTTTTTTGGTAGGTACTGTAACACGCTGATTTATTTACATACAGACAGCAGATCAAATCGAAAAAGAAAATAATCCATCTAATTGTATTAAACATGAATCTGAGGCCATCAGACCAAATCTTTTTTAAGCCGAAAGAGGTCTGTGTGGAGGACAGCAAAGCAGATCTGATGCTCCCATGTTTACGGCGAGACATGTACGTGGAGCCTCTCTCTTCCTACCACAACGCACCACTTATTTCTCATCTCTTAAGAAAAAACATTCAAAATAAACGTCCTGTTCTAAACGATCACCAACACCAATACATGCCAACGACCTCAACCGCTGCCTCCAGCATGGTTGAATCAAGACCTACGTTG
Source organism: Pseudolaguvia tuberculata (assembly GCA_026260255.1). NCBI lineage: Eukaryota > Metazoa > Chordata > Actinopteri > Siluriformes > Sisoridae > Pseudolaguvia > Pseudolaguvia tuberculata. The sequence goes on along the minus strand of JAOTRA010000002.1, from coordinate 11,367,991 downwards.
ACCGAGACTACTCAGGATGCTTGGAGCAACCCATCTTTCAATAACAGCCAGCTGGAATCAGCTTCTCCCGAATATCCTCTGAGTGAGCATGTTCAGGCCAAAAGAGCCAGAGTGGAGAACATCATACGAGGCATGGCGGGCTCACCAAGCGACAACTCCCATGCAGACAGAGAGAGTGCGGAGAGTGAAGTCAGCAGGTATGGAAGAGAAGCGCATAAACGCAAACAAAAGCTTCCACAGCACCAGGAGCACAACCATGCTGAAATTATACCTCCAAACCCTCAGGAAAATATGGGCGAAGAGGAAGAGTGTGACAAGTTGAGAAAACAACTCCAGAGCATGCAGAATCTCTTGCATCAACTTCAGGAGAAATTTCTACAGATGTATAACCACAGCAGTTCACAGAGTGAGGAGAAAGGGGAACGAGAAGATAATTATGAGACAGACATGATGTACATGGATGCTGAGAACAACAAACTTCAATACAAAGATAGCCCAAGGCTAGGAGAAGCTTGTTTGGGTTTGCAGAGGAATCAAAAGAACCTTCAAGAAATGCTGAAATGTGAGCTCTCCAGAGCTATAACTGAAAGTGTTGACACAGTATTCAGAAAACTTTCTGCGATCCTAGAGAACCAATCAGCACATCCACATCTGAGTCCTGAGTGCACAAGTATGGACAAACAAGCTCACCAAGCATGTGCTAAAGAGTCTTCTGACTTAGAGACTGCCACAAAGCCGAGATCAGAGCGCTATAAAAGCAGAACATCCCCCAGTCCAGAGCATCAGACAGAAGCTTTGTCTCTAGTAGTCCGAAAACCTCCATTAAACACTTTGGGTTCAGTAAGTAACTCAATAAAAAGACCCTATCCTCTTCAGCAATCTCCATTCCAGTTCACTCACAGTTCTTCTCTGCATGACAGCCAAATCTTGGAACATCTCCTGAAGTATGGACCGCATGCTAATTTCAGTGGGATCGCTTGCCTTCCTCCATCTTTGGACAGATCATCTACAGATTCAGTGGCTCTTCCTTGGGAAACAATTGCTATGAGGCCAAAAGTAAGTTCTGGTTACATCGGGCAGCACAATCACCCTGGGGCTCTCGGCCATGTGGCAATGGAAAGTCTTTGCCTACCGCAGGTCAAGATGGAATGTGGAGAACTACAGAGTATAGCAGAAAGAAATACGTTCATGTCACTCAATATATCCTTTTCTACCGCAACCTTACAGCTTATAGTTCACGTTTTACATATTTAACGAATACAAAACTTTTACATGTTCTCCCCGCGCTTGTGTGGGTTTCCTCAGGGTACTGCGGTTTCTTCCCACCGACCAAAAACATGCAGATTAGATTGATTGGTGATTTCTAAATTGTCCATAGGAGTGAATATGTGTGTGTGAATGGTTGTTGTCTGTGTGTGGCCCTGAGATGTACAGGTTGTACCCATACCTACTGGGCCTCTCGCCCAGTGTGAGCTGGGATACAGAGCAGAAACCCGTGGCCTTGAATTAGGGAATATGGCAGGAAGATGAATGAATACAAAACTTTATTTAGAAATTAAAAATCTATAGCAGAAACTGAAGCAGGTATACATTTAAATGAGACAAACAAACAAAGGCCATGAAAATACAGAATCCGTCATGCATCCCATATCTGATGGATAGAACTTCTTTTCTTTTCGGATGCTCTTGTTAGGGGTCACCACCGCGGATCGCTCTTCTCCACACTACCTTTTCCTCTACATCTTCCAACAACCTGCATGTCTTCCGCCACCACATCCATAAACCTCCTCCTTGATCTTCCTCTTTTCCTCCTGCCTGGCATCTCCATCCTCAGAATTCTATATAATGCTCAACTAGATAGAACAACCTTCTTTTCAATGTGAACTTTCAAAGATACCTGATTTGTTCTTTCGAGGCAACAACACCAACAAATATATTTACTATCTTACCCACAATACAGCAAAAACATTCTACTGAAGTGTCAAATAATCTATTTTCGTAGACCAACACCAATAAAGTACTCCGATCTAATCTAAACTAAAATCAACAGACCCCATAGTATGTCCTGTGTTTTTATCCGCCACAGCACATACTATTATTCGAATATTCCTACGCATATTTGTGCAATCTATTCAACGAACCACCTTGCATCTTGGTAAATTACTGTCATTTGCGATATAGTGGTGTATCCATGAACAGATTGAAGCAGTAGAACAAACTACCTGCTCGAGTAAACCCTACCTTGGTGAACAATGACTCGTTGAATTGAGTGCTGCACTGAGCAGGTCCACTAACCCAGACTTCAAGGAGAATATTTCCTTTGATCTTGGTAACCCCAAAGAAAATTGTAGCATCTTCTTTAATCTGGGTCCAGTAATGACTGTAAGTCCAGAAAAAGACAAATAAAAAGGAATACAAGGCTTTGATAAGAATTGTCAGGAACAAAAGCCAATTTTCAAAGGCAGAAAAAAGCTGCAGTTCTGCTCAGGAAATTCTCTTGATTTTACCCCCCCCCCCTCCGTCCCACCGCACCCCACCCAACTTATAAAGGTGCAGAATATTTTTGTGTATTTTCCATATGATTTGAAATAGTCATGTTTTAGTTGTTTTCAGAAGCGGCTTGCTATCATTATGGAAAAACATAAATTCAGGTATATATATATATATATATGCAGATATTGTAACTTTTATCTTCTCCAGATGATTGGTGGGATCGTGGTGAATTTCTCTCATGGTTATAAGGTTTCTAGTTTGGATCATGTCTCTTGCATCATTTATTTTTGTTTCTTTGTCTGAACCGTACCATAGCTTGCTGGTCTTTTATTTATCTTTAATTTCAGTATCCCCATTTCAAACGCATTGCTTACTTAGAAATGGAAGCACCGGATTTGACTTAGTACGAATAAGAAATTCAGACCTAAATGCAAGACGATAGGATTGGTGATCTCCAAATTGCATTTACTTCCAAGTGTTTTCCCAACAAATCGATTACTAGTGATGGACATGAAACTCAAATGCTTCTATGGAAGTCTCTAATTGAAATCCCTAATCGGATTTGTTCGGCTATTTGTCCAATTAGCATATGCTGTTAGGTGTTAATTGAGTCTATGGTTAGTGTAGCGGTGTCTTCATATACTTCATTTTCACTGCGGTGTAAAAAAACATTGTTCAATTTTATTCCTGAGTAGTTATACAGGATAATAGCGCAAGTAACTGTGGTTTTTAAGGCAAACAAATAAGACATCATTTAGAAGATTTTTATGTTGTAACTTTTTCTTATAGTGTGAAACCTTTTTTTAAACAAATGTATTATCCTTAACTGTCTTACATCCAAGAGGGACTAACACCTAACCATTTAAAGAAAGCCAAGCTGATGTTCTTCTACACACGCTATCCAAGCTCAAACATACTGAAGACCTTTTACCCGGATGTCAAGGTACATTTTAAATCATTCATTCATTTATTCATTTTCTTACCCGCTTATTCCCTAATTCGGGCTCATGATGCTTTGCTGGAACCTATTCTAGCGCACCTAGGGCGAGAGGCATGGGTACACCCTGGACAGTTTGCCAGTCCATAGCAGGGCACACATAGACGAACACACACACACACACACACACACACACACACACACACACACATTCACTCCTATGGACAATTTTGACAAACCAATCAACCTATTGTACATGTTTTTGGATGGTTGGAGGAAACCAGAGTGCCCGAAGGAAACCATGTGGGGAGGACATGCAAACACTGCACAGAAAGATCCCCGGCCCGGACTTTCTTGTTGTGAGGCGACTATGCTAATTACTACATGTTCATGATTTTTTTGCCCATTTTAATTTAAAGGACAGACAAAGATGAAATGGGGTAATAGAGAGAGAAAGGAGTGGGACTGGAAAGGAACCAAGCTGGAATAGTACTCCGGTCACTGCACCGTAGCTGTGCATGTGGGTTCCGGTGCCTTAAATCACCACACCATAGTGCCGGCTGACATACAGCAATTTCATCAATTTGTTTATACAGATGTGATTAAGCCATTTGTTTTCCAGAAATATATCTCATACTTAGCCCTTTTTTTTCTTGCGTCCATTTGATCATGACAAAAGACTAAACAGTTGCCCTAATTTCTCATTGACATTTTAGGACTTTAAGCGACAGGGACTGATGGTTTCAGAAACACTGCTTTGAAAAAAAGTTCCTCAAGTCAGCAAACAGAAACAAAAGGAGAAAGAGACGAGTGTGCAGCCCCCCAGTATTCAATGTTAACCCCTTAATGCTGTGTAGTCACTGAGCTGTCAATAGCAACAATAGAGCTGCAGACAGCGTTGAGGAGTTTAGGTCCTACAACAACAACCTGTGGATACTAACTGCACACCCTGTGAGTGTGTCACATGTTCTAACCCTTATCTGAATAGACAAAAAAAACCCAGCATGCATTTAAAAGCATTTTATTAATTCATTTATTCATCTTCTTACCAGATTATTCTCTAATTCAGTGTCAAGGGGAAGAAGCATTTAGATATAATCTCCTTTTATCTGTTTCTTAGTGTATTAATACAGAAATAACATTGTCTCTGATATTTATCTTAAAACAGTCAGCTTCATTAATTTTTCATTTTAATTAGGAATTTCTACGGTTTTTGCATGAGTGTCCATACATAGGAAAAATAGTCATTTATTTCATTAACCCATTTTCCAGGATCCGCAGATCTCACTCCACTTTATCTTTGGGAGTATTTAAAGGTGATTAAATGTGTTTTAAAATGGACGGATGGATAGATAGATAGATAGATAGATAGATAGATAGATAGATAGATAGATAGATAGATAGATAGATAGATA